>OY821520.1:106006247-106376247 GCA_963682025.1 Cordilura impudica
AGAATCGGAAAATAAAATCTTTACTAAGAATTTTTGCTAATAGCAAAAGAAAAATGAAAAAATTCTTTAAAAAAAAACTCTAATTGAATTGTTTTTAATTCGCTTTTTTCGGTAAGGAAATCATATCGAAGAAAAGCTCGAAAACTCCTACTATTCTCGCTAATTTTACCTTAAAGGCAAACTCTCATAAATGTGATAGTTATGCTCAGAATCTCAGAGAAATTACGCAGAATCTGCATGTTTTTCTAAAAAAAAATTTGTATAATTGCGGCTTTACATAGAACTAGCAGAGCCAAGCACTCGAAATTTATTAATATTTAAATAAAATTCATTAAATGATGAATTTTTAAATAAAATTTATTAAATTCCGTTATAAATATTTGATGAACACACAGAAGATATATAAATGGGATTGTTAACAGATAATTTTATAAAAGCCTAAACGTATGCTAATCAATTTCGAAATTTTACCTAAATGTACTAAACTAGAAAACAAAGGCATAATTTGTAGGGAAAATTTTATTGAATATGAAGAGTTTTTTACGGTAAAATTTTTCAGAATCTATATGGAAATAAAAACTCAGATTCTGTGGTTTTTTTCTTCCAAATCATAGGGTTTTCTATAGAAAATATTACCTTAAATCTGTGACGGTTTTTTAATGGAACACTTTTAAAGGTATGCATTGCATTGATAATTTTTTTCAAATAAAATGATTTTCTGCATTATAAGAAAAATTTATCAAAACTCAGACATAGTATTTGATCGAGAAAATACTCAGAAGACGGGGTTTCCTTCCTTCAAGTATTCAATATCTGCGGGTTGTTTTATAAAATGCATTTCTATAAACCTTAGGTTCTTTACCCGGGAAAAATTGTTCGTAATCCAAGGATTTTTCTAAGAGAATAATTACTCTTAGTGTGAGGGTTTTTCAATAGGAAACTTTACTTAGGATCATTATCTTGAATCTGGAGATTCTTTAACAAAAAACATTACCCTTATTAAGAAAGTTATTTATATGATATTACTGAGAATATGTAGCAGTTTCGAAGCAAGAATGAGTAAAAATAGCTGGCATATGAAGGTTCTTCCTTAGGAATTATTTCTTACAAACCGAGTGTTTTTCCATGGGTATATACACTTTTCAAATGAGAAAGTTTTTTTATTTGCAAATACTGTACAATCGGCGATATTAGTAATGATTCTGAGTCTTTTCTGGAGGAAAATTTTTAGATAAATTGATGGCTTTAATTAAATGATTGACGTAAAATATCTATATATATATGTTTTTTAAATTCAAACAATTAATATAAACTGGGTGTAAGCCTTTCCATGAAGTTGCGTGTTCTGTTGTAAAACAATACATTTGAAACCAGTAATTTTATAATACATTTGGTTGCTGTTCATGCATATGGCCACTTAAAAATTTTCCCAAGATACAAAGAACTGAGTAGTAAAGTATTATTTAGAATTAATTGTTTTCAATAAACGCTTACCGAAAATAAAAAAATACACATTTTAAATTTATATCGAAACATTATTGAGCATTTGTTATGATAAAATCAGTAAATAAATCGATACAACGTAATTTTTTACGACTATGCGATTTTTTCCTAACACAAAACGTATTTGTTCGTAATGTTGTAATTTGTGAGATCTGTTTTTTTTATTAAAACGAATGAATTATGTGTTGAAACGGGAAAACTGTCAATAATATTAATTTTTAAAGCTGCGTGCCGTATACGTATTATTACTCCCGACATCATAAATAATAATACTCATACGCTCTATATTAAAATATACTACTTTATATATAGGACTTTACGAATGATTTTTGTAGTCTGATTAGCGTTGCCCTAAATGTTCTTTTAACTCATGAGGAATCTAATATACAATAACTTCCGTAAGCATGTGTACAGTTCCGTTAATTTTAGTTTTGAGGCAAGGCAAGTTCCTGTATAATAAAGCAGGCCACTAAGGCTAGGTGCGATGACCCATAATTTTAGTATCATTCAAAACTTTGGCAGGTTGTTATACCCTATATAACTATGTATGTGTTCCAGGTATAATGAGTGTGTGTGAATAGAATTCCCTATGAATAATTTAAAAATACACCATTAAACCTGTTACAAGAATTGACTAGGGCGTATAAAAGAACATTAGAGGCTGGCAGCGTGGATCACACGTCCCAAACAATTATCGAGCTATGTCATTAATGAAATTATGATGGGTATATTTAATGAAAGATTGTTTGTTTGGGTTGAAAAACATAATATAGTATCAGAACACCATGCTGGTTTCAGAAAAAAATATTCCACAATTGACAACATATACAATTTGTCTGCTATTGTTCATCTGAAGTTCCATTTTTGATAGAGGTCAAGTATAAAACAACTAAACCCATTCCGGTGTTAACCAAGGCCGTCTACTGTCGCCGCTTCTATTTTCGTTTTATATAAATTACCTGCATGATGCATCAAGTGGCGGTCTTTATGTAGATGATAGAAATATAAAATTAATAATTTACGCAGATCGATATTGTGTCTAGCTTCTGTTGCTTCGGGATGAATTTTACACTAAAAATAATCTTCAGATAACACATAGAGAACAGAAATACTGCAGCTAACAGCAACATAAATGCAACCTGGAATATGTTCCCAAGTACAAAATATATATCTATGTGTACAAAATCGCAACTCTTCCAGGCTGTATACAGGGATATTCAAGCTTACGGCATGTAAGTGTGGAGGCATTCACTGTTTGATGAAGTAGATAAACTCCAAAGGTATTTTATGAAAAAGATTTTGAACCTGCTTCATTTCACACCAACTTATATATTATATATATTATTTAAAATATTTAAAAGAAAACATTATTATTAGTTAATAGCTTACATGCAACGTACATTTATTTTTTCTAACTCAATACCTTAGTTTTAAATGTCATTTTTTGTTTCACTTAATAATTTGAATTTAATGCATATGTATATATATTTTTTTTTCTCACTGAATACCTTAGTGTCGTCTGTCATTTTTTTTGTGTATATAAAGAGCAAATAAAATACAACTAGATTCATTCTGTTCAAATCAATTGAATAATAAACGATTCAAGAAAAAAAATAGAAAAAGCCTTTTTTTTAAAGATAAAATAATAAAAAATAAATAAAATAAAAAATTAAACAAAATTAAAATTTGCATTAATTGCAATATGTCTGAAAAATTACTAAAACTAACAAACAAAAAATTAATCGTTGGCGAATTGGTCGCTTTGACTGTCAGTTCTAGCCTCGATTATATAATTTATTATAATAATAATAATTAGTGGACAGCTTGGACGGATTCGTCTGGCTTTGTCCCTATTTATTTATTACATATAAAGAGTCTCAAACACTACACTCTTGAATTATATATGCGATACATAGAAAAAACTCTTTTTGATCATGAAAGGAGCAGATTACCTCATGAGCTATCACTGAAACTACTACAGAGGAATGTGTTATTGGTTCCATATTTAAACAGGTTATGTGACCAGTTTCTGATTAAAACGATTACTGAAAATATGTCAAACTACGACTGGAGCAACAAATGCAATCAATTGCTGGAAAAGCTAAGAGTATCAAACGAATTAAATAACATCCACTAGAAACAACCCGATTCTAGAAAAACTTAAATTTTACCAAAGGACAGAATTATATGATGAATCTTTAATTGAGTTAAATGTGATTTAATTGAGTTAAATGCTACAAGAATTTAAGCAGTTCAAAAATATGTTCATTAAGCAACTTTAAGGAAATTTTGAATTTACAAAACTAAAAACAATTACATATCAATACTTTGGATAGATATTCTTGTCAAATCCAAAAATTATTGATATTTTAAACGGTAATTATACGAACTGGAATAATTTGGTTCAATATTACATCAACGGTCTTAAATATAGAAAAACCCTAATTGAAGAACTCAATTATTAAAAAAAAGAAAAAAAATCTTTCAAATGATGATTAAAAATCACACTCTCGGCTGACGACTATTGTCAAAGTCGTAAGCTCCCATTTTAAGTAATAAAAAAAATTATTACAAGAACAGAAATAATATCATAAGAATAATTATTGAAAATCTTATAATTTTTTGCCGAAAATAAAGAACAATTACTATTACTAATATGTGTGTGCTGATATTTGACCTAAGCTCCATCTTTTCTTATACAGAATCATTTTCTGAGTCGATTTAGCAATGTCCGTTTGTTTCCGTGTTCATATAAACTTTGTAATTAAACTACAGGATGCAAATAAGAATATATTTTTACAAAATTTGTTATATGAGCTTCTATGGGTCATAGGATGAACATTATTGAAATTGGTGAAATTCGGTGCATGTTCAGATCTAGTTCCCATACAAATGACCCCTATGAGGTCGTCTTATATCGCAATAAGATCTAAATAGATCTTGACTTTATCTAATATGGTCAGGATCGCTCTATTATTCGACCAAGTTCCCAAAAAACTATACCAATCCGATATGAACTTTTTCATATCTGCAAGTAAAGCAAGTAAGAGTGTTAAATTCGGCTGTGTTGAAACTCTCCACCTCTATTTGATTGCTGATAATGTAAACAATATATTTGAAAAAGTAAACAATTTGTTAAACTTAATACCAAATTATTTCAGCAAATTCTTTGGGTTGGTCCGCTTAACAGATGATTTTTGTTTATTTCAAGAGTTGGTCCATAAAGCTTTCTCAGATTAGTAATTCGCGCTCCAACGAGGAAAGATCGTTTTCGCCTTTTCTATTATTTCGGAATAAATAAATTACGTTTCGGTATTTGCTTTTTGGTCTGCTGATCGGCATGCATTTAGGTTATATACCTATTTGCATGCGTTTCCGGTTATATAATATAACCTCTCGTTTAATTTAAAGTTTTTGCAAATTAAATAGCTCGCCCTAACCTTCATTGCGAAAAAGCTCTATCAATTTTTATACCCTATACCACTATGTGGTTTGGGTATAATGACTTTGTGCTGCTGTTTGTAACTACCAAAAATATTTGACCTAGACCCATCTTTTATTATACCGATCGAATCAGAATCACTATCTGATTCGATTTAACGATTTCCGTACGTCCGTCCATCCGTCCGTCTGTGTGTTCATGTAAAGCTTGTAATCAAACTGCAGGTCGCAAATATGAATATATTTCGATGAACTTTGGTATATAAGCTTTTATCGGCCATAAGATGAAAGCTATTGAAATTTGTGAGAGGCGGTCCATATTGAGACCTAGCCCCCATACAAATGACCCCCATGAAAACGACATAAATTGCCATAAGATCCAAATTGTCATATAGATCTTACTCAAATTGGGTTTGTATGCGTTTATTACAACCATTAATGAGTAGTCCAAAAATGATCCCTATGGGATAACTCTTAGTCATAGGCCCCATATAGAGCTGCTTCCCGATCTTCACTTAAATCTATCAAAAAACAAAAATATTGCACTGATTCTTCTCAAATTTTGTTTGTATATATTTTTGCAAAATACAAGAGACTTTACCAAACATGATCAGGTTCGGTTCATTTTTGGACCTAGTCCCCATATAGATATAGCATCCGATATGAACTTTTTCATATCTGAGCCAAAAAAGTTAATAAAGATCCCACTCAAATTTAGTTTATGCTTATTTTCTATATCCAGTTAGTTGGGCCTGAGAGATAGGGTCTCTAAGCGCATGGTCTAGACCGACTATAATTTTCTTACTTGTTTTTGTTAAAATATTGCCATATTTGGAAAATAATTTTTTTTTTTTACAATTAAAAGGGAGTTTTCTCTATTAAATTTTGTGGTAACACAAAATAACACAATACAATACAAAATCTAACCCAGTGATGCCAACTTTGAATTTTGAATGTTAATAAAATATATTTTCATTTATTGTCACCAAATACTACTACCTGGGAATTATTATCGAACTTAAATTTTTTGGGTTTTACTTTGCCTACCATGAAGTCAAATTTTGAAGTCATCATGAACACTGGTTCAAATTAGGGATGCCAAACGCAAAAAACCAGATTTCCCAAAAATTTAAAATAAGATAATTTGTTATTTTTATTTTCTGACAAACTTCAAATTTTCGTCGACAAAAATTGTGAAAAATAATATACAAATAACGTTCTCAGAAATTGCGCTTTATTTATGTAACAATTTTTATGTTCGCAATTCTTAAATATCATTTGAGGTTTTCTAAATTTCATTGATTTAAATTAATGTTTTTTTATCCTGAAATACTATTAATGTCTCCTGAACGGCAATATTTTTTTTAAATGTAAACATTTTTAATGTGTTTTTTGAGTTTCAATTTGTGTTTAAAGAATAAAATTTATATTTTTAAAATTCAATTGATGTCTTCTAAATTTCAAGTTATTATTTCCGACGTTTTAATATGATTTTCTGAAATGCAATTGATGTTTTCTAATTTATAATTTGAAATCTGAATTGCAATTTTTAGAATTGATATTTTCTTAAATTTGAATGGAAAATTAGAAGGTGCAATTTTGTATTTATGTATGTGAAGAATAATGCTTTAGTAATTATAAAAAATTTTTAAAAATTATATAATAATCGCAATTAGATATTTTGTAGGTAAAGCAGAATAATAATTTGACATAACTATGTAAAACTGTTGACATCTTATATATTAAAAGAATTTATGAATAAACTTTGCATTCAAGATTTTTTTCAATATTTTTCTTCTCTCAAACCTCTATAACTAGAGTTTTAATTAACGTAGGCTGTTGACATAGGTCTAAGAACACTCAGTGGATCAAGCTCCTTCTTTTAAACTGCTTAAATTTGTTGGGTTTGAGGAAAGTTACGCGTGGAGAATCAACTTTACTTTTACTGTACGTTAACTTATCTTGGCATATTTTGGCATTACTGTACGTTAACTTCTCTTGGAAAATTCGTTGGGTTTGAGGAAAGTTATGCGTGGACAATCAACTTTACTTTTACTGTACGTTAACTTCTCTTGGCATATTTTGCCATTACTGTACGTTAACTTCTCTTGGCAAATTTTGGTATTATATTATAAAAATTAATATAATATAATATAATATAATGCTGCGGAGCAGCAGGGGTCCTCTAGTTCATTTTAAAATAGAGATAACTATTGCAAAGCTAATTAGAACAAAAAATGTTGCGCCATCTACTGTGGCATAGTCACACTGCGCAAAATGAAGTGACACTGTTTGTTAATGCAAAAGAAATGTATTTTCCCTTAAACAAAATATTGCAGAATTTTATATAAATAAAATAATGTACCAATTTATTTCTAACATACGGTTATTATGGATATACATATATAGAATAATAAAATAATATACATATGTATAGAATAATAAAATACATATGTATACATATGTATATTATTTTATTATTTAATATATTTATGTATGCATATTTAAATATTACACACAAAAAATATAACAGCAAAATTCTACAAAATCAACATCAATGTATTTTATATTACTTTTTTTTAGCTAATAAATAAATATTAATTTTTTAATAATAAACAAAAACCATACGTTTTTCTATAATTCTTTTACAAATATAACCATAAGTTTGGCATATTAACTTCTTGTTTGTTTACAAAATATAGTTACCGAGTTCATCATATATGCACATTTTTGGGTTAGTTTAGGTTAGGTTAGGTTAGGTTGAAAAAGAGGAGCCATGTATACACATAGCTCATATCCGTTTTACCCGGATATACACTTAAGCCAGGAAGTCGGCTTGTTGTGCGCTCTACATCCTCCTGCTCATCCGTTAATCTACTCCTTATTTAACTTAGGAGTTCGGTCTCGATAGAAAATCTCCTGAGTGCTTTCCAGCGTATCCCCCTAAGAGCCGCTAGGCCTGGTATGATTTCGTTGGATAAATTTCTGACCCTTGTTACGGCAAATGCAGGACAGTAACAAAGGTAGTGTTCTAGGGTCTCGTCATCCTCTCCACAAGCTCTGCATGCGGCCGATTCTGCCCATCCTATATGGTATAGATGAGCCCTCAGTTCAGAGTGTCCAGTGAGGATGCCAATAATCCTACTCAGTTCCTTTCTATTTAGACTAAGGATTTCCTTAGTCTTCGAAGTGTGTGGAGAGCCATTTTTGGGTTAACATTTATTATCATTAGTATTATTTTAATAATATTTATGCTCTATAATTAACAAACTTCCGTTTTCATATGCGCATTTCAAGAAATAAATCACAATAATACATTTAACAAGTTAAAACCTTAATTGCTATTTTATAGTAATCCAGTAAATATGCACTATGTTTTTAACAGGGCAACATTATTCATCATTAGTAGCAGCAAGCAATAATGATAGAACTAACTTAAGGCGTAGTTAACCACACGTAACAGTAACGTAACGTGTCAGTTGTGTTTTAGTTACATGAAAAGCGTTGGGACGTTCCGGTTACGTTCAGTAAGTTCTAAATGCTTTTTATGTATATGTATATTATATTATATAAGTATATATTATTTAGAGTATTTTGATATTTACAGAACTTGCGATGTTACATGGTGTCTCTACTAGCTATAATTCATGGCAATGAACAGATCAATGGCTAGTGGAGACCGATAGTGTTGAAATGACAGAAATACTGCATTAAACCCTGCCATTAATTTGAAGTTTCATTAGATTTTGACGTTTAAGTATTTTAAGATGGCGCAACTTAAATCAAATAATAAAAGCCAAATTAATAATTTCATTAATATGTATCGCGAATATGAGCGTTTATGGAACTATAAAATTGAAAACTATAAAGAACTTATTTAAAAAGAAAAGCGAGGGAGGAAATTGGACACAAATTTAAGTGTTTACAGTTCAAAGACGTTTCGGAAATGAAATGTCTAGACATAATTTGCCCACTTCGTGTTTTAACGTTATTATATTTCTCTGATTTGAACATGAACATTGCAATGAATTACCACTAGTCGAGACACCGTGTTTAAAAATCCCAGAATATTGGTATTTATTATATATATTATATATATTTTTTATTTAATATTTGTATGGATAACAACAATATTTGGCATTTTTAATCACACATATTTTGTTAATAAGACCTTAAGGTCCAATCGTTGATCTCGGTAAATTTCTTTAACAAAATATTTGAAAACGTACCGTTTTGGCATTAATTTAGAACGGCATAACAATAGACGAGATGCAAAATACTTTTTACAAGAACACTTTGGAATCAGGAGAATACATAAATGATATTGGTGTAAATTATTTCAACGTCTTTAAAAATATGAGCTCCATTTTCTTAATCAAGTGGTCTGCGGCGCATTTATTGCCCGGGGAACTTGTTATAACTTGGCTGTTTTTCAACCGCTAATAGATTTTGTTGTTTTATTAGAAAGGTAATTTACTCTAAATTATGGTTTATTAAATTATTTAATTGAAACGCAATTACTAATATCAAAATTTTTTGAAAAATTATAGATAATTTTTACATATAAATGCATATTTGAATTTTGAACTCAATTCGAGTCCAGAAAGCATTGTCCAATTTGGCTCAAATTTTGCGCACTAAAGTTTTAGATCCAGTGTCACAATAATCCGGCCCGCACGTCCTGAATTCCAAAAAAATGGCTGTCACCCTAATATACATATCTTAAGAAAAACAACAAACACAATGAACGTTTTTTTAATTTTTGAAGTTTTTTTATATTTTCATTCCTATTCGTGATCCTTTGGAATGATTTTGATGTTTTTAAACTGCAACTTCTGTGGGATGTTAATAAACGATTTTATGCAAAAGCGAAGAATTTGGCTTAGTTTTTAGGGTGTGATCGGATTTCAGCAGACAGACGGACAGACGGTCCATCGCTAAAACAACTTTCCTTGTTTTAAGGATCACGAAAATATATGGTTTTGGGGGCGCCTCCGCACCCTCTGCAGCCGAAGATAAATTCGAAAAAACAAAATAAAAACACATGCAATATCAGTCCACAATCTAAATTAGCATAAATTTAATCCTTAGACAGGTTGAAGTAAATATTGGGTGCTTCTTTATAGATGAATTTAATGATTGCGATAATTAAGTCTAAGCCGATCAGTTTAACAAAATAAATTAAAGCCATTTAATTTAAGCATTTTAAAATAATCAAAATCTTAAAATTTTCATAATAAAAAAAGATGAACAACAACAAAAAAAAATTAATGTTTGCCAAATACAATAAATTCCATTTTAAAAAATTCTAGGATTGAATTTATCAAATAATTGCCAAAAATTAATTTTCCCCCATTATACAAAATGACTGCCAAAAGTTATATGAGAAACTAATCACTTACAAAATAATAAGAAAAAAAATAAACTAAAAAAAATAGTTTTAGCGAATATCGTTTAATATAGTTTATAACAACGTCATTTTCTATATAACAATTACTTAACATATACGCTCCGTCACACATACTTTAACATTTACACATGGCAATTGTTATTTGCCATACAATTGAGATGTAAAAATGCACTAATTTACGATAAAAAAAAGTATGAAAAAAAACAAACTCAAAACTTATTAAACGGATGAATAACATTTTGATCCATTTAACTTGACATGACATTGTGATAATATCATTTTCTAAGCTTAATGTGTGTCTCGTTCAGGCAATCTGTTCTCTTTATGTGCATTCTTATAATTTCGTTTGTCGCATGTCGTAGTTTAATGCAGTAGCAAAAAATAAAAAAGTAATAAAAAAATATCTTAGCATTTAATTGGATCTTAATAAAAGGAATTATAAAATAAATTTTTATCGTCAGTCTTTAAGGCATCAATATCTTGTTAAAAAGATATTTGTATATATAAGGGCTGTATGAAAAATACCTGGCCTTGTTATAGAGTTGAAGTTTCCAAAATTTAAATTCCGCTAGTTTTTATATCCTCCACTGTGCAGAGGGTATATATCAGTCAGTCATTTCATTTGTAACGCATCGAAAAATAATTTTGTGACCACGTAAATTGTATATTCTTGATCCTACACACAGAAAACAGATTCATTGTTGCTACCGAATTTATTACCAACCGAATTGCGATAATGCTAATAACCGATATTCGGGTTCACGATGATTACAATTCTATTGCCTTAACAGTAAATATTTTATCATAATAGAAAATTTGCAGATGATCTGAAATTTCTGTTGATACAATCGAAAATATAGTTGTTCCATTTAAGACTAATTCGGTTGGCAAATATTTTTTTTTAATGTAGAGTCGATAAAATTACGCCCATTCACAAAATAAACAAGTAAAAAAATTATAGTCGGTCTAGACCGACTATACGATACCCTATACCATGCGTTTAGAGACCCTATCTCTTAGGCCCAACTAACTGGACATAGAAAATAAGCAAAAACCAAATTTGAGTGGGATTTTTATTAATTTTTTTGGCTGCAGATATGAAAAAGTTCATATCGGATGATATATCTATATAGGGACTTGGTCCAAAAATGGACCGATCCTGATCATGTTTGGTAAAGTCTCTTGTATTTTGCAAAAATATATACAAACAAAATTTGAGAAGAATCAGTGCAATATTTTTGTTTTTTAATAGATTTAAGTGAAGATCGGGAAGCAGCTCTATTATGGGTCAAAGGGATCATTTTTGGACTACTCATTAATGGATGTAATGAACGCATACAAACCCAATTTGAGTAAGATCTATATGACAATTTGGATCTTATGGCAATTTATGTCGATTTCATATGGGTAATTTGTATGGGGGCTAGGTCTGAACATGGACCGATTCTCACCAATTTCAATAGCGTTCATCCCATGGCCGATAGAAGCTTATGTACCAAATTTCATCAAAATACATTCATATTTGCGACCTGCAGTTTGATTACAAGCTTTACATGGACACACAGACGGACGGACGGACGGACGGACGGACATTGTTAAATCAACTCAGAAAGTGATTCTGATTCGATCGGTATAATTAAAGATGGGTCTAGGTCAAATATTTTTGGTTGTTACTAACAGCAGCACAAAGTCATTATACCCAAACCACATAGTGGTATAGGGTATAAACATTTGCGTGGTAAGCATATTATTTGTCATTATTTGGAACTAGTGGGTATTTAAAATGGGTTAAATTGGTCATCATTGTCCAAAGTTATGACCTAAAATATACGAGTACGTTGTTATAAATCAGTATAAAGTTTATCAAATAGTTTTCTTTTTCAAATATTTCATTTATATTTGTTAAAGAATAGTGCAATAAGTCCAGATAATAAAACCCACTATTAATTAAATAATGTTAACTGCACCATCAAAAGTGTACTTAACTGGAAGGATTTTTTTTGATCGAAACTTATTAAACAAGAATTTGCACATCTATAATATTAATAGGCTAGGCGATTTCTTGTGACTGATGTTTTGTTCTACCGTTTTATCCCGATTTTGACCAAACATATATTATTTGAAATGTATTTCTTTTTAGCCGTTTTGCAGATTTACAGATTTTTAAATTGTTTCCTTTATTTTGAGTAAATTGCATTTAAAGTCGCTACTAACACATACATAAAATTAGACAATGCTATGTTTGTTAATGTGTTTGTAATAAAAATGAGTTTGTTTTTTGTGTTGATTTGTGAATCAGCTGCGATTGATTAGCATACTTTTAGGGTCTTTATTTAATGAAAAAATGAAATTTCCTAGAATTTGCGCTGGAATTTTGGGAGCTTAAAAAAATGGAAAAATGGAAGCGCTATATAGGGTGGACCATATAAATTTTCAATTTTAATTTTGCCATAACTAAAAAACACATAACTTTCTTTTAATTTGGGTATTTTTTAGGAAATGAAACACTTGCGGTTAATTATGGAATACTATTTCATTCAAATAACTTGCCCAGCTAGCCCTGCAGTAGCCCATATGATCAATTTAATTATACCCTATACCACTATGTGGTTTGGGTATAATTACTTTGTGCTGCTGTTTGTAACTACCAAAAATATTTGACCTAGACCCATCTTTAATTATACCGATCGAATCAGAATCACTATCTGATTCGATTTAACGATATCCGTCCGTCCGTCCGTCTGTGTGTCCATGTAAAGCTTGTAATCAAACTGCAGGTCGCAAATATGAGTATATATTGATGAAATTTGGCATATAAGCTTCTATCGGTCATAGGATGAACGCTATTGAAAATGATGAGAATCGGTCCATGTTAAGACCTAGCCCCCATACAAATGACCCCTATGAAATCGACATAAATTGCCATAAGATCCATATTGTCATATATGTAGATCTTAGTCAAATTGGGTTTATATGCGTTTATTACATCCATTAATGAGTAGTCAAAAAATGATCCATATGGGACAACTCTTATTCATAGATCCCATATAGAGCTGCTTCCCGATCTTCACTTAAATCTATAAAAAAACAAAAATATTGCACTGATTCTTCTCAAATTTTGTTTGTATATATTTTTGCAAAATACAAGAGATTTTACCAAACATGGCCAGGATCGGTCCATTTTTGGGCCTAGTCCCCATATAGATATAGAATCCGAAATGAACTTTTTCGTATCTGCAGCCAAAAAAATTAAAAATTAATGGTGCAATGGTTCAATAGTGACGCTTGTCTTACTTTATTGAAGAAAAAGTTCTATTAAATATTGTTTGCGGAGTGGAATTTTTGATGCAGAAACATAACATGATGTTGCAGAAAGCCTTCAGTGACCAGGCTATGTTATCAAAAATGTCAAAGTTTCAACTGATAAGCAACGTCTCAAGAAAATCGAAGATTTGGTGATGCGAAATCATCGATTGGCAATTAGAGAGCTTGTAGATACTTTTAGTATTTTCAAAACGGCCAGTCAATACCATCTTGAAACAGATCTTAGGCCTCAAACGCGTCATATTTCGATTGGTTCCAAAAATACAAATTTCTTTTTCAAAAAGAGGGTCGAATCAATAACTCTGAAACAATGCTTTCTGACTACCAGAGCGATATAAAACACATCATTAAAAGTGATTTTCATTTTATAACAAAAGTAATCTTTTCATTTATTAATTAAATGATTTTTATCCTCAAAATTTTTATTCGACCAAGTTCAGGTGTTCCTCAGACAGCCCTCGCTATTTGCTGATTTTGAAAATGGTAATATTCATACTTGGCTCGCATAGTATCATGCGCTGACTTTTACAATTTACATTTGCCTTAAAAAAATGTCAGTTATTAACAATCATATCTATTTGAAGAGTTCTGGTACTTAATCCATAACTGAGGTGAAACAAATTCAATCAATTGAATACGTTGTTTGTTAAGCTATAAACGAAATTGTCATTTCCACAATTTTGTCGATCATATGTCACGTACTCATTTTTGTTTATGATGACTTTATTGCTTTCTCATGTTAGAGCATTTACAAAAACACTACAAACTTAGCAAATGTTCTTTTTCCTAAAAAAAAAAACTATAGTCAATCCCTAAATGGATGATTTATATTTGAATTTCTTTATGGTTAAGTGTTTACCTTTATTGCTGTTTAGAATAATATGGAAAAATATTTTATTAATAACATCATTTGTATGCAATGTCCCATTTAGGCAAACATATTTCCCAAAATTAAGAAAAAAAAATAAATTTATTACATTCATTATAAGGATTTTTCTTTTGAAATACTATTTTGTTTAAAATTCATGGCAGACAAATCGTTGTTACCATAATGTCAACTAAATTAATGGATAAGTAGTTAAATCTAAGAAGGAGAGGTACGTTTTTATATTTTGACAAATTCACAAAAAAAAAAACACGTAATCAATTTATAGGCGATCAAGACCAACTACAACATACCATATAGTATATGGCATATACCATGCTTTTAGAGACCCTTCCTCTTAACTCCAACTAATTTGATATAGAAGTTAAGCATAAAATAAATTTGAGTGGATTTGTTAATAATTTTTTTTTGTGTTCGGAAATGAAAAGGTTCATATCGAATGTTATATTTATATGGGGACTAAGTCGAAAAATGGACCGATCCTGACCACATTTATTAAAGGCACTTATTATTTGCAAAATCATATACAAACCAAATTAGAGAGAAATCAAATATTTTTTTCTTGATTTAAGTGGAGATCGAGTAACAACTTTCTATGGGGATTATGACTAAGAATTGTCCTTTAGGGCTTATTTTAGGAATACTTATTAATAGATGTAATAAACACGCACAAACCTAATTTGACTGAAGTCTATATGATAATTTGGATCTTATGACAATTTAACCCGATCTCAGAGTGATCATTTGTAAGGGGACTAGGTCCGAACATCACCGATTTTCACCAATTTCAAGTGCAGTCATCCTATGGTCGTTGGAAGATTATACCAAAAATCATATATAAATGAGGTTGTGCAAACTGAAATTTGTTCATCATAAACTGACTAACCAAGAGTGGCGGTTCCCAGAATGTTCATGTGAACATTGAACATATTTATGAACAAGATTGGCAGACTCAAAGTGTTCATGAAGAAGAAGAAGAGTTGCGAGAGCAGCCAAAAAAGTGTTTAAAAACAGAATAAAGGAAAAATGTAGTAGGAGAAAATATGAAACTGGAATTGTTAAAAAAGAGGTATATATTATATTAGGGTGGCCCTTAATAAAAAAAAGTGTTCAAACTGTCGGTCTCACCCCCTAGAAATATGCGAATAGCAAAAAAACTGAGAAATACAAAGTTTTGGGCCAATCAGAAAACGTTTAGTCGTGGCGCAAAGCGATTGAAAATTTCAAGTGTGTTTATATGAGGAAAATATGATTTTTTTTCAGATTTTACGAAAATTTCGTTCTATAATTTAATTTTTCCGACAACCTGTTAAAACTATAAAACTTCAAAACTTCAAAATCGTATGAAACCTCGCCAAGAAATAGCAAATGCCCCAGACCACTTTTGTGCCAAAAAAAAACTAGGTCATGAAATTTGATAGCATTTTTTTCAACTTTGAGAAATTGATTAAAACCATCATTCTTTTTTGGTCTCTATACTTATAGGTACTCAGATATGAAGTATTGTTTTATTACCACGTTGCTAACCTATTGCGCATTGAGGCCGAAAATTGGAAATTTTTTTGATAAAATTTTTAAAACTCCTTTTTCAAGTTTGAAAAAATTTTCTTAAACAAAATTTAAAAAAATGAAACTATCACTTTAAGGTTTTATGAAATACATGTTGCAGATTAACTAGTGAATATTTAAATAAATCCCTCTGCCAGAATTTTTTTGACAAGGATTTTATTTTTGCGGATTTCGAGAAAAATTGAATTTTTTGTGAAATATTCTGTAAATACTAAATACTTTGTATCAAAAATTCATCACTTTTCTACTTTTACATGCTATATTTTATCCTAATAGCCTAGGGTTTCGGAAAAAGATAATATGACTCCATTAACCCTTTTGGAATTGGGGTCACATATGACCCCAAGCTAATAAAAGACAATTTATTTAAAAAATTCAAATATTTTGTAAGTGCTGTCCAATTTTTAGATGCGACACTTAAAATATAATAACCAAAATGTGCAGAAGTTTCGTTCCAAACATTTGGGATAAATCCGAGAACGTTAACCAATTATTTGCCAAGGCCAGCTTTGGATTTTAAGACATTTTAAAATAAAAATGACCTAAAACGAGTTTTTCTATTAAACTCGTTGATACCACTATTTAGAATTTAAGAAAAATAATTCGGTTAATTCTTATTTATTTAACCATTCAGTGCTCCTGGGATCAAGATAATCCATTGTGATATATCTTTGGTGCAATTATCTGCTTATTGCTCGCGAATATAAATTAAAACATAAGTTTATAAGTTTGGGGTCATATGTGACCCCAATTCCAAAAGGGTTAATGGAGTCATATTATTTTTTTCCGAAACCCTAGGCTATTAAGATAAAGAATGATATTTAAAAGTAGAAAATTGATGAATTTTTGATACAAAGTATTTAGAAAGAGTGCATTTACAGAATATTTCACAAAAATCCAATTATTCTCGAAATCCGCGAAAATAAAATCCTTGTCAAAAAAATTCTGGCAGAGGGATTTACTTAAAAATTTACACAGTTGATCTGCAACATGTATTTAGTAAAACCTTAAAGTGATAGATTCATTTTTTTAAATTTTGTTTAAGAAAATTTTTTCAAACTTGAAAAAGGAGTTTTAAAAGTTTTATCAAAAACATTTCCAATTTTCGGCCTCAATGCGCAATAGGTTAACAACGTGGTAATAAAACAGTACTTCATACCTGAGTACTTATAAGTATAGAGACCAAAAAAGAATGATGGTTTTAATCAATTTCTCAAAGTTGAAAAAAATGCTATCAAATTTCATGACCTAGTTTTTTTTGGCACAAAAGTGGTCTGGGGCATTTGCTATTTCTTGGCGAGGTTTCTTACGATTTTGAAGTTTTGCAGCCTTTTGAAAGGATAATTTAATACTGATCCCGAATTCTGTAACAAGTTGTCGGAAAAATTAAATTATAGAACGAAATTTTCGTAAAATCTGAAAAAATCATATTTTCCCCATATAAACACACTTGAAATTTTCAATCGCTTTGCGCCACGACTAGACGTTTTCTGATTGGCCCAAAACTTTGTATTTCTCAGTTTTTTTGCTATTCGCATATTTCTAGGGGGTGAGACCGACAGTTTGAAAATTTTTTTTTCCCTCCATATAACGAAGGGCCACCCTAATACTATATATTATAACTTGTAATAAAAAAATTAAATTTATTTTAAGATTGCACAAAGTTTTTTTTATTTATATTTAGGAAGTTTTTGCTTTTAAATGAATTCGTCATATTAATCATTGACTTTATTTTATAAAAAAAAAGCAGTAACAAAAAAATCTCTTTTTGAGAGATGTTAAAGATGTTAAATAAAAGGTCTAATTAAAAAGGTAAACAAATTTATAAATTATTTTTTCTTAATGCTGTAAAAATATGTAATAAAAAAAAACATAAAAAATTTGTTTTTTTATTTTTGCAAAAATTTTAATAATGTTCAACAATTTACGAAAATTTTGTATATCCTGTCTACTTGGAAAATATTAAGATTTCTTAGTTTTATATCGCAGAGTTTGAAATTGGTTTTGTCTTTTTCAGATATCGTTGAATTCTAATCAGAATTATGAAAATAATCTTTCCATGTGCAAAAAAAAAAAAAAACAATATAAAAATTATTTGCTATTTTTTCCATCATATCCTGCACAACTCCGAAATTGATAAGATTTTGTGTTTTCATTAGAAAATAGTTCAGATAAAATTTAATTCGCAAAGTGTAGATTTTTACTTTTTTTATACATTGGAAACTTTTACTAAATTCTAAATTTGCAAATTGATTTTTAACAATTTCGTGTTAAGTCCTAAAATTATTTTTTTTTTTTTGCGAAATCACTCTTTGCTGTGTTCTCTAACGAAAGATAACAAATTGGTTTAATAAAATTCATTTAACAACAAAATAGGCGAAAAAAAAATTTTTTTAAGCATGCCAAAACAATGGAAACTTCTGTACCAGAGTTGATTAAAACAACAAAAATTGAAAATGGTAATAAATTAAATGTTTCTGGCATTTGAACTGTTTTTTAAAGACAATTGTATTTTTCAATGTTTTTATCTTATAATTATTTACTAGTGTATCCCAGCACTCGAAATTCGAGTGAAAATTCTAGGAAATATTATTTTTTTCATTCAATTTTTGTCTTCCAATGTTTTTTAGTCTATATATGTGACATGGAAAGTTAAAAGGGACCTATGGTCAGAAAATAAGTTTTGGAGAAAAACTACTTTGAAGTTAACAAGTTGATTTTGAATATTGAATATTTAAATAGGCCTAAAAGGTATGTTAATCAATTTTAGCAATTCACGATTCAACACAGAGTGTCGGATATATAATTTAAATCATTCGCATTAACATGGTGCAACGGTGGAAGCGGTGGCAGCGGCATGCCCACAGAAAAAAGATGAGGTGGAAGTGGCATGCCCGCCAAATGAAGTTAAAATGGTAAAGAACTATATCGCCATAATTCGAAAAAAGGTGAAGCCATGGACGACTTCGACGTGTGCGGGGTTACCGTAGCTTCGAAACTTCGGCAGATGACTATTTAACGGAGCCGAATAGTGGAAAGGAAGATATATGAGCTGCTGTTCAAGGGTTTAGATGAAAATTGCATATTGTATATTTTTTTTTTTAATTTTTTTTATTTAAATTTATATCTAAGTTCCTGAATTGTTTTTTTTTATTATTTTTTTTAATTTTTTATTTAAATTTATATTTAAGTTCCTGAATTGTTTTTTTATTATTATTTTTTAATTTTTTTTTAATTTTGTTATTTTATTATTATTTTTATTTCCGAATTATTTTTTTTTTTTTAATTTTTTTATTTACTTATTGTTTGATAACATTTAAAATTTACTTTAATTTATTTTTTATAAAATAAAATTTTTGAAAAATATTATACATTTGTGTTTCCTTATTTGCTTTCCATTTCACATATTTTTTCACCCATGTTTGAAAAACTAGCAGAGTCCAGCCCTCGAAATTCGAGTGCAAATTCTAGGAAATTTTAATTTTTCATTAAATAAAGACCCTAAAGGTATGTCAATCAATTATATCCAATACGCAAATCAACACAAAAGAAACAAACTCATTTTTATTACAAACACATTAACAAATTTAATAAACACACACATAGCATTTTATAATTTTATGTATGTGTTAGTAGCAACTTTAAATGCAGTTTACTAAAAATAAAAAAAAAATTAAAAAATCTGTAAATCTGCAAAACGGCTAAAAAGAAATACCTTTCAAAAAATATACGTTTGGTCAAAATCGGGATAAAATGGTAGAACAAAACATCGGTCACAAGAAATCGCCTAGCCTATTAATATTATAGATTTCATTCCACATAAAACAAATGTCTTATGAAATTTTTCAAATTAACTTAACATGATGAAATTGCAAATGTTAAAAAATTTAAACTTTTCTAAATTTTGCCTTTTACAATTTGTTTTGTTTTCTTATATTAACTATGTGTGTGTGTTTGTTGTTTCTTATTGTGTGCCAATGTGTGTATACCCAGTCAGCATTTCATATCTAGTCTCATTTCAATATCTAGTCATAAAACCAAGATTCTTCATAAAACCGTGTCATAATTTTATTAAATGCTAACTGGGTTTTTATGTTCTTGCTGCATAACAATGTCTGCGTTTTCTCAAGTGAAGAATATGTTTTTTTTTTTTCGAATGATCTTGCTTATTAGCAATGTGAACATATTTTATGTTCATGAACTTTTGAATATTCTGAGATCTGCCACTCTTGCTATGATGAACAAATTTCAGTTTGCACATCCTCATTTATATATGATTCTGGATTATACACCAAATTTCGTCAAAATATATTAATATGTGCGACCTACAGTTTGATTACAAGGTTTACATGAACACACAGACGGACGGGTAGACCGACAGACAGATATACGGACATAGAGATACACAGACCGTCGGATAGACATCGCTAAGTCCACTCAAAAGATGGTTCTGAGTAGTTCGGTATAATAATAAAAGATCAGTATAAAATATTTTTTGAAGTTACAAACATCAGCATCACAACATCACGTCACTTCAAAACAATGGAAAAATGAAAATGCGATTTTGGGCAGTATCGGGGTCCAGTTTGTTTCCTTTCAATATGAAACTAATAAATGTGAAGTTTTGGGACAATCGTATAAAGAAAAGTCGCGCCAGAAATTGATTGCAAATTTCAAGTGTGTTTATATGGGAAAAATGTAATTGATTTTCATATTTTATGAAAATTTCGTTTAATTTTTTCGAAAATTTGTTACATGAATAGATTTCAATATTAAATTATCTATACAACTATAGCTACATAACTTCAAAATCGAGTAAAAACTCAGTACTCAGTACTTTTAAGTACTCAAATATAAAACATTGTTTTACTACCACATTGTTAACCTATTGCTTAATGAGACCGCAAATCGGTAATTTTTTTGACAAAATTTTGAAAACACCTTTTTCAAATTTTATAAAATTTTCTTACACAAAAATTTAAAAAAATTGACCTAGCACTTTACGGTTTTGTTAAATACATGTAAGAGATTAATTGTGTAAATCTCTCCGCTTGAATTTTTTTAACAAGGATATTTTTTGCGGATTTTGAGAAAAATTAGATTTTTATTCCCAAACAACATGCCTGAAATAACTATTCTGGAATATTGTAATCTATTTAACAATATGTTAAATAATTCTTATTTCCCTAAAGAATGGAAACTAGCAAAAGTAGTTTTGTTACCAAAAAAAGACAAAGATTTGAGTAATCCAAAAAATCTACGGGCCATAAATTTGCTTCCTAACATTAAAAAGGTATTTGAGATCTGTATCAATAATAACATCACAAAATTTTGTAAAGATAAAAACTTGATAAGTGAAAAGCAGCTTAGATTCAAATATAAACATTCAACAATAAATGCCATACATTTGCTTACATCTAATATTAACTGGAATTGGAATAAAAAATTATGTACAGGTGCCTGTTTAATTGACATGGAAAAGGCTTTTGATAGCTTCTGGATTCCAGGACTTATTTCTAAATTAATTTCATTTCAATTCCCTTTGTATCAAATTATACTTATTTACAATATGATTTCTGATAAATCCTTTAGAGTTTTTCATCAGAAATATAGCAGCAAAAATATATTTAAAATTGTTAACGGATTACAACAGGGAACTGTTAACTCACCCATACTTTTTAATCTATTTATCTTGGACCTTTTAAATAACATAGAATACATTATTTCCTTCGCAGACGATATAATCATATATCATGCTGAAATAATCAATCAAAACCTTCAAAAATCGTTCAATATAGTTAAAAGTTTACATTAGACTGAAAAATGAAATTGAACACTCAGAAGTGTGAAACAATTTTATTTAGACCTCCAGTGGATAAATGCAATAATAATATAAAGAAGAACTGGAAATTGTTTGGAATTAAATCTAATATAAATAACACAAATGTACCAAACAAGCAAGTTGTTAAATATTTAGGAATATACCTTGACAAATTCTTATATTTTAATAATAATATTAATGAAATGCTAATAAAGGCAAGAAATGCATTTTTCATATACAAATCATTATTTTATTCAAAACACATAAAGTCAAATGTTAAAATTATTATGTACCAATCATTAATTAGACCAATTGTAACATATGGATGTCCAATTTGGTTTAACATTGCACCTTCTTACATGCAAAAGATACGTGTATTTGAATGAAAATGTTTACGAGCTTGTACTTCTTTATTTAGATCGCCCCAAAACAATTATATAAAATATATTTCTAACAAAAGATTGTATAATGCCTCAAATATTATAAGAATAGATAATTTCATTATAAATCTAATTAGAAATAATATTTTAAGATGTACATTGTGTGCAAAAAATAATTTAATCATGGCACCTTACTATACAAATGAAGAATATATAGCAGTTACCTTAAAAAAAGTTTTTGTTCCACCCGAGGCTTTTTTATACCTCGACAGATTAAATATTATTTAAAATGAAAATGGGATCCCAGTCTTTTATCACCAATATAGACGGGCTAATATTAAAGCAGTTAATTGCAATGCAGCAACAAATTACAATTTCAGATAAGATACCAACATAGCTAATAGAGAACTTTGTAGCCTACAAAGAACCAAAACCAAAAAATTTTGGTGGCTTACATAATAAACAATTATATCCCTTTCCTCTTTTATCCCTTTTCTCTTTTAACCTCTGACTTTAGTTTTAATAATTCGCTCATATCAAAGTGATGTTTTTCTATCATTTTTCATTACATAAAATCATAGACATCCTTCATTTGAAGTAATTTACCTTGTTTTCTTAATCATAAATCATAATTTTATTATACCAATAATACTATAGCGCCCGTTTATAGGACAGTGTATATATGTATATAATATATTTGAAACTAGAGTTTATCATAGTTTAAATTGGAGTTATATTAATGTAAATAAATAAACGTTGAAAAAAAAAAAAAATATTTCAAGACGATCGGGCTGTGTTCCGCGAGCGAGTCGCGTCCGCATCCGCTCGTTTGGCAGCTACACCCGTGTGCTGCCACGCAATTGTCGTCAACTTATTTCAATCGCCAAAATATATTTTTCTGATTATTCCGATATTTTAGCTGAGCTGTGTTCCGAGAGCGCGTCGCGTCCGCACGCCACTTCCACGCGTTTGGCAGCTACACCCATGCTGCGGCGCAGTTGTCGTCAAATTATTTTAATCGCCAAAATCTATTTTTCACATCATTGCTATATTTTAACTGAGCTGTGTTCGCGAGCGCGTAAAAGTTTTGCAGCCACACCAGTCCGCGTCCGCGCGCCGCTTCCTCGCATTGAAATCATGCTATTGAAAAGAATACAGATTTTAAGTACGATTCCTGCAGTTTCTCACGTTTCCTACAGTTATTGAGAGCAGTATGGGGAATTTATTCATTTGTTTTGGGGACTTTTTTTTTAAAAAATTTTTGGAATTTGTTTATCATGAAGTTATTCCCCAATTTTTTGGGGAATAAGTTTATTTTTTTTTTTTTTGGGGAACTTGTTCATTGAGGACTAAGTACTCAGCGCCTTCTTACCATTACAGCTAACTTTGTTTATGCATGGATTATCTTGAGTGTTTGATGTCTAAAAGTTACGAATTTTAGTTATTCTAGAGCCTTGGGATATACAACATTTCTGGTTTTTCCTTCTGGTGCATATATGAAAAGATTGTGGTGGCTCCCAACTTTGAACCAGGCGACATATAATTGTCTTTGAGAAAAACATGGAGATTCTAACTTGATACCTGCTAATGTAAGAAATTGTCCGCTGGATTTCTAGATGCACTTGAGTTGATTCTGGCATTTCCGCTTCTCTTAATAAAGGTTGTCTTGATTTTTGGGCTTCAAGACGTTATTGAGTTTGCTCAGATGTTTCACCGTTTCTCGACTCAGATTGTCTAACTCGTTGAGACTCGATTCGAAGTTGGATCTGTTCGGGTTCTCTAGAGTTCTGTTTAGTCTAAGCTTTTTTGCATTTGAGGTAGTACGGCCTATATGCTCCGCTTTCATGTGCAAGTCACAATTGAAAATAGTTCTTTTTCCACCATTTTATCTTCCAATGTAGTTAAAAAGACGAGATGGAAATATTTGTACGAATTAACCTCATCGGAGTAATCCTACAATGGTAGTCCACCTTCATCTGTTCACCCACGAAATAAATCTGCACTAATTTTAGGGTGTTACAACTCATATAATAAAAAAGGCAAGAGGGGAATATTTATAATAGGTTGAATTACAATATTTATTTCATAAAGGTGTAAGCTCAAGTAAAGAGATTTGTGCACTAAGTTTTAGGGAAGTCCATTGAAAAATTAAAATATGTTAACAAACACTAAAAGCGTATATACAAACTTAAAAAAAGTGGGCGTAGCCGATAAAAATATATGATGACCTTGCCTGGGATATGAGAATAATGTGCAGTAAATTCAAGTGAAACCCGTAGAAAATTTAAAAAAATGTAAGCGTAAAAATGGCGTGGCTGGTAAGACAGTCTCTGGGATATAGATCGTGTGTACCAAATTTCAGAGAAATCCGTCGACAATAAAAATTTGTATTGCGAAAAATATGCCAAAAAACAGAAAATGAATTGTATATAAAAATCGGGCGCAAATGTAGGCGTGGTCGGTAGGAAGAATATGCCGATCTTTCCTGGAGTACAGAGATCGTGTGTATTAAATTTTAGAGAAATCGGTTAACAAATAAAAATTTGTATAGCGGTCAAACAAACAGAAACTAAATTTTTTTATATATAGAAGTGGGCGCAAAAGTAGGCGTAGCTGGTAAAAAGCATGTCCAGAGATTGTGTGTACCAAATTTCAATGAAATCGGTTGAAAAGTAAAAATTTGTATAGCGATCAAACAAACAAACAAACAGAAAACAAGTAAGAAAATTATAGTCGGTCTAGACCGACTATACGATACCCTATACCATGCGTTTAGAAACCCTATCTCTTAGGCCCAACTAACTGGACATAGAAAATAAGCAAAAACCAAATTTGAGTGGCATTTTTATTAATTTTTTTGGCTGCAGATATGAAAAAGTTCATATCGGATGCTATATCTTTGTAGGGGCTAGGTCCAAAAATGGACCGATCCTGATCATGTTTGGTAAAGTCTCTTGTATTTTGCAAAAATATATACAAACAAAATTTGAGAAGAATCAGTGCAATATTTTGGTTTTTTAATAGATTTAAGTGAAGATCGGGAAGCAGCTCTGTATGGAGTCAAAGGGATCATTTTTGGACTACTCATTAATTGATGTAATGAACGCATACAAACCCAATTTGAGTAAGATCTATATGACAATTTGGATCTTATGGCAATTTATGTCGATTTCATATGGGTAATTTGTATGGGGGCTAGGTCTGAACATGGACCGATTCTCACCAATCTCAATAGCGTTCATCCCATGGCTGATAAAAGCTTATATACCAAATTTCATCAAAATATATTCATATTTGCGACCTGCAGTTTGATTACAAAGTTTACATGGACACACAGACGGACGGACGGACGGACGGACGGACATTGTTAAATCAACTCAGAAAGTGATTCTGATTCGATCGGTATAATTAAAGATGGGTCTAGGTCAAATATTTTTGGTTGTTACAAACAGCAGCACAAAGTCATTATACCCAAACCACATAGTGGTATAGGGTATAATGAATTTTATATATATAGATACCACTATGTGGTCAGGGTATAATGACTTTGTGCTGATGTGTGTAACTACCAAAAATATTTTACCTAGAACCATCTTTTATTATACCGATCGACTCAGAATCACTTTCTGAATCGATTTAGCGTTGTTCGTCCGTCCGTCTGTGTGTCCATATAAATCTTGTAAGCAAACTACAGGTTGCAAATACGAATATATTAGTATATAAGCTTCTATTAGGCATGGGATTAACGCTATTAAGATGCATGAAAATCGATTCATGTTCAGACTAAGTCCCCATACAAATGACCCTTTTAAATTGACACAATATCCAAATAATCATACAGATGTCGGTCAAATTTGATTTGTGTATGTTTATTGCATCCAGTTGTCAGTAGTCCAAAAATAAATCTTATAGGACAATTCCTAATCATAGCCACATATGAAGCTGATTCCCGATATTCACTTAATCTATCAAAAAAAAACAAGAATGTTAAACAGATTTTTCTCAAATTTGGTTTGTATATGTTTTTGCAAAAAATAAGCGACCTTACCAAATCGGTGCTTTTTTCGAGCTAGTCCACATATAAATATAGCATCCGATATGAACTTTTTCATATCCGAAGGCAAAAAAAAAAAAATAATAATCATACCACTCAAATTTGGTTTATGCTTATTTTCTATATCTAATAAGAGATAGGGCCTCTAAGCGTACTGTTTAGGTTATCGTATACTCGGTATAACGTAGGTAAAAAAGTAGACTTAGTGATAAAAGTTTAAAAATGTTGTTACAATTAAACAGCAATTTTAAATAAGTTGGCCAAGATGATACAAGTGCAAAAATCACATTAACACACTAATATTTTAAAATACAGTTCAAATTTTTAAAATACGTTTATATTTAAAGAACTATCATTAAACTACTACTTACTACTGACTAATAATTTATATTTAACAAAATGAATAACATATTTACATATTTTGAAGCACTCACAATAAAATATGTTGCATTTTCATTAATATAATTATAAAAAGATATAATTTTAGATACTGATTGTAGAAGTGATCTTTATTTATATAATAATAAAAAATCTTATCTAAATATGTTTGCGGCTCTTAATTTAAAATTTATATTTTTTTTCTGATCTGGCTTTTTATATTGAAAAGGTTCCCGCCCGCTGTGTTAGAAGTTAGTTGAAAGATGTGCATTACACTTTATGGAGGTTGTATAGAAGAACAAAAATTACTACATATCCCATGAACTTGTTTCTCATTACTAAGCCATGCCACCTTTTCATCACCCCATCTACGAGAATAATTTCGTGCTACCAAATAAATTGACGATAGCTCGCTCAACTAATTCTTGTGACGCTCCAACAAATACAAAATGTTTGATATATAAGTATATTTTTATAACAAAATTAATGCTTCGGAATATCATAAATCATGAATCCAATTAATATAAGTATATGCCAACATTAAACTAATTGAAACTAAATTAAAATAATCACTAATCTAATCAAACTATTTAGTTATTTATTATAATCGCAGTTGTTAAAGGTATCCGGTACTTGAAGTTACACTGTATTTCACAAACAATAAACACCAACACACTGTTTGTGTTTCCACTTGAAAATCATTTACTTTACGAGTCAGCTAATTATAGTTGGCCAACAACAACTTTCAGATAATCTACGCTAGCATTCGATTAAGTTAAAGACAACACTTTTTTAATTTTTATGAAAAAAAAATTAACTTCATTCTTTGCAAATAACCAGAAATTTAAATGCTTTTTCATCTCTGATAAGTTCTGTGGAAACTGTATCAGAAAGTCAATCATTTCAAGTCATTTTAAAGATTGTTCATAAAATCTTTTTTAAATTCCGTGATTTTATTAAGCAAAATTTGTTTGGAAAATTTTAGACTTGACCCAAAAAACATAACTATCACCATCATTTAAAGTAGACTAAAACCCCATAAATTTATCTATTACAAACACAAGCACAGACTCATGATACTATTCACATGAGAATAGTGTTCATAATTTGAAAACAACTTATTGTCATATTATGATCAAACATACACTTTAATGTACGAATTTGTTTGAAGGCAGCACAGACAAAACGAAAAACAAAACGAAAAATTTGCATATTCAATTGAATTTCTCACTTATGTCATATTTAAATAACAGCAACAGCAACACCAACAGCAAAATAAAACACACAGCGGGTGTCGTATAAGAGCCAACACCTCAATTAAGAAGGTGTTTAAATGATGATGATTTGTTTACAACAGTCATATTTATAACTTACCTTTAAAATTATTATTTTATGATAAAACTTTGTAGAACATGAATATAAAAAAACATTTTGTTAAAAAAAAAAAATAACTGGAACAATATGATTAATATGCGTTACCAATTTTTCTGACAGTTTTCAAAAGATTTTCGAAACGTTCAACACGACGTATGATAAATAAAAAACACACTCACTCGATTTACTAACACACTCACTCGATTCCAGAAATGTTATGAATGGAAAGACTGATTTTTCAAGTTTGAAATAGAGATAAAAAAAATCAATGTTAAGTCAAAAAAAAAAACTCCGACAGTTAAACTTGTCAGCGCCATAAACTATAAACACAAAAACATACATATACATACATATACAGCAGCACACATACAAACCCTTTCAACTATTTGCAGGGTCTTAAAGGATTTAATTTATTAATATAGTTACGCTCATCACTTAATCACAGACAGACTTACTGATTTTGAAACGCGATATAAATATGCGTTTTCTTGAAATGTACTTGTTCCTAGAGTAAATACTTCTTACTAGAGTAAATTTTTTTCAAAAAGCAAATTTTGTTGAAAAAGTACTTTTTCTCATATAATACATTTTCGTGCAAAAATACAATTTCTTAACAAATGCACCTTTGCTTAAATAGTATTAACTCTGCAAATAGTATATTTTCTTAAAAAAGTACCATTTCTTAAAAAATATCTTTTGTTGGAAACGTACATTAACTACCTCAAAAAAGTACCTTTAGTAACTTTTCTTAAAAAGTACATAGTCTTCAAAAAGTACTTTTTTCCTAATATTACTTTTTTATTAAAAAAAGTATATGTTGTTAAAAAAATACTTCTTAAAATAAGTAAAAATTCTTCAAAAAGAAATTTTCTTAAAAAAAGTAGCTTGCTATAAAAGAGTGCAATTTATTACCTTTGCTTAAATGTATAATATGTCGAGAATGTATAACATGTCGAGAGTGTTATGTCAAAATTTTAAGTAAATCGGAGCAAAACTTAAGATGATACAGCGTTTCCAGTGACCGGTCTGATACGGTATATCGTATATAAATCAGTTTTAAAAAACTTTAAATCGATTTTCTCGCAAATAAATGTTCGAAGACCGTGCACATCATAACTCAAAATCTACTTAACCGATTGTTATGAATTTCTATACACTATATCTGCATATAAATCGTCAGGTAACCACGAAGGGTTTTTTTTATTTTCTATTCTTTTCCCCATTTTTTAACAACAAATTCCCGAAATTTTATAGCAAAAATCGTGTTTTTCACTTCAAAATGCTGCAAAAATGAAAAAAAATTTAAAAAAATCTTCACCATTTCCCAAGGGAACATGGCACCTTTTAAACGCGTTTCGATTTTTTTATTTCACATGATCCGGTAACGAGTCATGATGTTCACCGCAAAACAACAATGCCTCCGGAGATTCGCTGTCACGAACTTACTTATTAAAATTTTTTTTGAAAATTTTTTAAAGATTCTTCAAATGTTACGTTATGGACATGTAAAGGGTCCGCCATCTAACGTTTATTTTTTTTTTTTTCAACTAGTGCTTATTTCGTGAATGGTAACACTTAGCTCATGTCTGATTTGACAGATAATTAGTTTTATCCTTCCGCTGAACGAATATGGTTGTGTATACGCTTGAACAACGCTGGGAAATATTGCGACATTACTTTGAAAATCATGGTAATGTTGCAGAATGTGTGCGAAAATTGCGTACGGATTTTGGAAGAAGGGAAGCACCGTCAGCTCCGCATGTTCGTTATCTTGTGAAAAAAGTGAAAGAAACTGGCATCCTCATCGATAAACCAAAGCGCGAAAAGCCAAAAACAGTGCGTACACCCGAGAATATTGCTGCTGTGGCAGAAAGTGTGCCGCCGTCCTCAAGAATTGAAGATTTCGGAGGCATCATTGAGACGAATTTTGCATAAAGACCTTGGTATGATGCCATACAAAGTCCAATTGGTTCAGGAGTTGAAGCCAACTGATCATCCAATGCGTTTTCGCTTCGCTAAGTGGGCCTGCGATCGACTTACAGAAGATGCCGATTTTGCCAAAAAAAAAAAAAAAAATCATCTTTTCTGATGAAGCTCATTTTGATCTTGGCGGGTAAGTAAATAAGCAAAATTGTCGCATTTGGGGCAGAGAAAACCCGCACGCATACATTGAAAAGCCGATTCACCCAAAACGAGTCACTCTTTGGTGCGGATTTTGGTCCAGAGGCATAATTGGGCCATTTTTCTTCGAAAATGAGCAAGGAGTGGCCGTTACTGTCAATGGTGATCGTTATCGGGCCATGCTGAATGAATTTTTGTTCACAAAAATTGAAGAGGAGGATATTGACAACATTTGGTTTCAACAGGACGGCGCTACGTGCCACACAGCCGAAGCTACACTCGATGTTTTGCGCCCTATTTTTGAAGATCGCATTATCGGCCGCAGAGCTGACGTCGTTTGGCCACCTCGGAGCTGAGATTTGACACCGTTGGACTATTATTTGTGGGGTGCCCTCAAAGATAAGTGTTACGGCAACAAGCCAGATACAATTGACGCTTTAAAGGACAATATTCGTGAAGCCATTGGTGAAATACAGCTGAACACAATCGATAATGTGCTTAAAAATTGGACCGATCGTGTAGGCTACTGCATGGCCAGCCGAGGCAGCCATTTGAATGAAATTATTTTCCATTATTAACCGGAAGGATTGTGCTTTCAAATAAAAAAAGAAATTTGAGATAATATTCAGTAGTTTTTTTTTTTTTTTATAGCATTTTCAAAAAAAAAAAAAGTTATTTGGCGGATCCTTTATATGAAATAAATAATCCAACATTATTCATATCTTCAAAAACGAATTATGAAAACACGTGTTTTTGTTAGCTTTTAAAACCTTAAAAAACAGAAAATTCAGAAACTATTACCTTTCCTTTAAAAGTACATTTTACTTAAAAAGTATATTTTCTTAAAAAGTAAATTTTTTTAAAAGTTCTTTTATTAAAAAAAGTATATGTTATTAAAAAGTACCCTATATTACAAAAGTTCCTTTTATTAAAAAGGTAACTTTGATTGAAAAAGTACCTTTTATTAAAAAAATACCCTTTATTAAAAAAGTATCTTTTATTCAAAAAGTACCTTTTATTAAAAAAGTACCCTTTGTTAAAAAAATACATTTTATTAAAAAAGTACCTTTGATTAAAAAAGCACCTTTAATTAAAACAGTATCTTCTATTAAAATAGTACCTCTTATTAAAAAAGTACCTTTTATTAAAAAGTACCTTTTATTAAAACAGTACCTTCTATTAGAAAAGTACCTTTGCTTTTGTTAGATTTATAGTCATTTTCAGACATATTGCAATTAATAATGTAATTAATATGCAAATTTTTAATTTTGTTTCAATGGTGCGTGGTAAACAAGAAGAAGAAGGCATATATTTCAAAAATTCATAACTACACTGTATTCTTATCGGACCGATTTCCGGCATTTCAGCCTTCATCAGCGGTTTATTGAACATTGTAGTAATTGTTGTTATAATTGAATAGACTGTTTCTATATGAAATTTTTAGAATCAGTTTTCGTACCATACAGCTTTTGCTTCATAATAATTTCAGAAGATACAACTCTGTAAAAGTACCTTTTATTAAAAAAGTACCTTTTATTAAAACAGTACTTAATATGAAAAATTTACCTTTTATTGAAAAAGTACCTTTTATTAAAAAAGTACCTTTTATTAAAACAGTACCTAATATTAAAAATGTACCTTTTATTGAAAAAGTACCTTTTCTTAAAAAGCACCTTTTATTAAAAATTTACTTTTTATTAAAACAGTACCTCATATTAAAAATGTACATTTTCTTAAAAAAGAACCTTTTATAAAAAATGTACCTATTATTGAAAAAGTACTTTTTATTAAAAACTACTTTTTGTTAAAAAACTACCTTTTCTTAAAAACTTTAAAAAAGTACCTTTTCTTCAAAAAGGTACCTATTCTTCAAAAAGTACCTTTTCTTCAAAAAGTACCTTTTATTTAAAAATGCCTTTTCTTAAAAGGTAAATTTTCTTCAAAAAGTAAATTTTCTTCAAAAAGTAAATTTTCTTGAAAAAGTACCTTTAGTTTAAAAATACTATTTTCTTTAAAATGTACATTTTCTTTAAAAAGTACCTTTTCTCAAACTAATGTTTTTTGTTTTATTGATTTTAGATGACTCAGTGATATATTCTGATGGTCACCGTGAAGCACTTCTTGCGGAAGGGGTTCAAAAAAGGTGGCGATATTTTTGTAAAAACTTTTATAAAATTATTATTAATAAATTATTATGAAAAATATTATCAAAAAAATACTCCTTTTTTCACGCATCTGACTGCATCTCATCCTTTAATTAAGGTATCTTAGCTAAAAGTGCCTCTGATGACAAAGTATTTTTCAAATCACGCGCAATACAAGTTCCTTGCCAAACTAAATTTTCAAAATTTTTAAATTTCAAAAATTAATTAACATTTTTTTACTTTTAACATATTCCAAAATAAACCCATGCGATTATTGATAAAATTCTGTCTTGACATATTCATTGATCGTCCATTATGATAAAAATTGTTTACCACTGTAAAGAACAATTTCTCGCTCTCTTTATTGGCATTAATTTTGTTCATCATTCCTCCTCTCAGCATATATTTTTCATCACTTTTTATATCCTATACCACTATGTGGTTTGGGTATAATGACTTTGTGCTGCTGTTTGTAACTACCAAAAATATTTGACCTAGACCCATCTTTAATTATACAGATCGAATCAGAATCACTACCTGATTCGATTTAACGATGTCCGTCCGTCCGTCCGTCCGTCCGTCTGTGTGTCCATGTAAAGCTTGTAATCAAACTGCAGGTCGCAAATATGAATATATTTTGATGAAATTTGGTATATAAGCTTTTATCGCCCATAGGATGAACGCTGTTGAAATTGGTGAGAATCGGTCCATGTTCAGACCTAGCCCCCACACAAAAAAACCCTATGAAATCGACTTAAATTGCCATAAGATTCAAATTATCACATAAATCTTAGTCAAATTAGGTTTGTATGTATTTATTACATCCACTAATCAGTAGTCCAAAAATGATCCCTATGGGACAACTCTTAGTCATAGGCCCCATATAGAGCTGCTTCCCGATCTTCACTTAAATCTATCAAAAAACAAAAATTATGCACTGATTCTTCTCAAATTTTCTTTGTATATATTTTTGCTACATACAAGAGACTTTACCAAACATGATTAGGATCGTTCCATTTTTGGACCTAGTCCCCATATAGATATAGCATCCGATATGAACTTTTTCATATCTGCAGCCAAAAAAATTAATAAAAATCCCACTCAAATTTAGTTCATGCTTATTTTCTATATCCAGTTAGTTGGGCATAAGAGATAGGGTCCCTAAACGCATGGTATAGGGTATCATATAGTCGGTCTAGACCGACTATAATTTTCTTACTTGTTATACTTCTTTTTATACCCTGCACCATTATGTGGTCAGGGTATAGTGACTTTGTGCTGATGTTTGTAACTACCAAAGATATTTGAACTATACCTTTTTTTATTATACCCATGACTCAGAATCACTCTCCGAGTCGATTTAGCGATGTCTGTCTGTCCATCCGTCCGTCCGTCTGTGAGTCCATGTGAACCGTGTAATCAAACTACATGTCACAAATATGAATATATTTCGACGACATTTGGTATGTAAGCCTCTACCGACCACGGAACGAACTCTATTGAAATTGGTGTAATTCGGTTCATATTTAGACCTAGTCCCCATACAAACGACTCCTATGAGATCGGCTTAAATTGTCGTAATATCCAAATTATCATATAGATTTTGAACTAATTTGGATTGTGTATATTTATTGAATCCATTTATCAGTAGTCTTATAATGAACCCGATGGGACAATTCTTCGTCATAGCATTGCACAGATTTTTCTCAAATTTGGTTTGTATATGTTTTTGCCAAAAAATATGTGACCTTAATAAATACGGTCAGTATCGGTACATTTTTCGACATAGACCCCATATAAATATAGCATCCGGTAGCAACTTTTTCATATCCGAAGGAAAACAAATTATTAACAATGCCACTCAAATTTGGTTTAAGCTTATTTTCTATATCTAATTAGTTGGACCTGAGAGATAGGGTCTCTAAACGCATGGTAAGGGATATCGTATAGTCGGTCTGGACTAACTAAAATTTTCTTACTTGTTATATCAGTTTTCGTAACAAATCTCTCTTTATAATTTTTATTAATTTACCATCAATAAACACAAAAGGTCGTTCAGGCTCAGGTTTGTTCTTCTGTGGTTTTGCTACTTCGTTATCGGATGAAGATATTTCTGTATGTTAGTTGGGGCATACCAGATAGTCATTCTTTGGTGCCGTAGGTAGCAATTAGATTGCTAAACTATTATCTAACAATCTCTTAAGGTATGACCTCTGCTTAAGAAGTTTTTTTTACCAATTTTTTTTTTATAAATGTCTTCTAAAATCCTTCAAAAATAACGCCCCAAAAGGATTTTTTAAAACTCAAATTATTTTAGGAGTTACAGAGCTATATATGTATACGTATATTTGTACGACAATACAGAAAATTCTTGTAATAAAAGCTTTAAATTCCTTTTTCTCGAAATCACTTTTCTCAAACTGGGGTGTCGTTTTTCTTGAGAACCAGCAGTCGTATCGAAATTCTGCGGGCGGCATTTTGTAGTTCGTCGCGTCAGACAGGTCCTGATCAAGGATAATGTGGCTAACTTTACTGGCGGAGGAGGGGTGGAGCTAAAACCCCTCAAAAAACAACTAATATTTGAATTTAATAAAAATTGCGCCATTTTGTCAATTTTTGATATTTTGGAAATACCCTAGTTTAGGACCTGCCGAACGTGATTACGAACAAAATGCCGTCCACTGAAGTTCGATGCGACATCTGCTTCTCAAGAAAAATGACAATCCCGTTTGCCTTCTCATTTTTACGTACCCCTTTTCATCGCTCTCGGAGGGGAGGTTATAAAAATAGAAACATTAAAAAGTACGGAAAAATTACGTCTACTTTAACGTAAAAAAACCCAAATTTGATAAATTGAAAAACGACGAGCTACAGCACTTTTAAAAAACGTTATTTTTGTGTGATTGAAAGGTAGGACATACCTTATTTCTTTTTTTTTTTCTTTCCCATTTTGATGTTGTCTTAAGGACCGATCACTTTAAGCTTAAAACCTTCATGATTTCACATTCTTGAGGGATAACAGCATTCAGGAATACCAGACCGCGTTATTTACAAGTTCAAAAATTTTTTTTTACTGCCTCTATACTGGCTAAAGAAACCAATTTTTTTTCTTTACACATTACAAAATCGTAAGGATTCTAAAAACGGGATATGTTTAAAATAAAAATTTCATAACGTAGCCGATACCGATACCATTGAATTAGGATGAGTTTAAGTATTTAAATTATTTTTTGAAAAATATAATCCTTTGAGCCTTTTAAAAGGAAACTGAAAATCAATAATTAAAAATTCTAAATACAGCGATTGGTCCTAGTTTCAGACCGATATCACCTGGTTTGTATGTTACGATTTTATTTTTATTAACAACTAATTTTTATGTTTTAATCTTTATGTTTTAAAAGATTTATAAAATACCGCATTTCAAACCACTTGTAAGGATAAATGAACGACATTTTTGACGGATCCATCTATTTTTTTTAATAATTCTCATTTAAGTAATATGTAAAATTGTTGCCCATATTGAAAAAAACATTAATTTCTGTCGCAATTTTTTAACATATTAAATTTCTAAAGTCCATATGATAATGACCTTTGCTAGTTACAATAAAGTACACATGTCTAATAAGACATATGGACTTTTAATTTGGATGACATATTTTGTCATAAAAAAAAGTGTGCCAGCCAGGAGCGTCAACTATCCGAGACGAACATTCACAGGACTATCTCTCTATCGGTTTATTTTTTTTGCAAGAATTCGTTCTTTAGATAATAGTTTTTAATTAAAATCAAATTAAGGACTCAAATCTTTTTCAACTCTGTTATTCACACTCACACACATACACAAACAAACACTCACGCTTTTGCATAATTTATTTTTTTCTGCACTATATTTTTATGTTTTTCTTTGTTAAACAAAGATGCGTTTTTATCTATATAATTTTATATAATATTTTTTTTTTTATTTTTTTTTGAAAATTTGAAAACCACTTTACGAAATATGTGGGCGTTAATAAATATATGCCGGTTTACTTTAGGCCACGAGACATACACAATTGTCTTTGTTTGAGACATGAAAACAACAAAAATCGCAAGAATAACAATTTCAATCTTGTCCGCCCAAATATATTTGTTGTTGTTTTCAATAAAGACAAATATTTTTATTAATATTTTTAGTTGTTTAATTATTTGGCGCGACAGTTCTTTTTTTATTTGGCTTTTATTTTCGAAGAGCACGATACGTACATTTTTAAATGTGTTGTGTCTGCTTTGATGGTTTTTGTCCAACTGACTTAATCTTGGGGACACACCATGGAGCTTTACAAAGTAATTTCTTTTCTTTTTGTTTTGTTTTTGTTTTATTTGTATATTTATTTTGGTTTCGTTTGTTTTTGTTTGTGGTTTTTCTTTTATGTTTGTGTATTGTTAAGCATGTTTTATGCAAACAACAAAACAGCACGAAAAAGGCAGAATTTTATATTTTATCCAATATTAAATGAGCAACAGTAGTTGTTTTTTGTATTTTCTATATGTTGAGTACAAATGGCAATTGCGTGAGCGTGCGCTTAATAATATTGATGGTTTACTTTAAGTTTTCACTTGTTGTTTTTTGGTCTTTTTAAACTTTTTTCTATTTATTGAGTACGGAAATTGTTTAAAAAAAAACGTTTTATATTAAACTTAGTAGATGATAGGTGATTTATAAAATTGTTAGTGTTTATACGCTATAGTCAGGGTATAATGAGTTTCTACCTTTTATTACACCGACTTATCGTTGCCCGTCCATCTATCTGTGTGTCCCTATAAACCTAGCAGTCAAACTATGGGTTGGAAATGAAATATTTTGATAAAATTTGGCATTTAAGCTTTTGTGCGCCATTGAACATTCACTGTTGAAATTGGTGAATATTGGTCCAAGTTCAAACACTTACAAATAACTTCTATGAGATTGACTTAACTAGCGTGCGTGTTTATTACACTCATGAATCAGTGGTCCAAAAATATACCCTGAGCCATAATCTCCATACAAAGCTGCTTCCTGATCTTCAAATAAATCTATGAAGAACAAGAAAGAAAATTATAGTCGGTCCAGGCCGATAATACGATACCCTATACCATGCGCTAGGGAGCTTATCTCGTAAGTCCAACTAATTAGATATAGAAAATAAGCATAAACCAAACTTGAGTGGCATTGTTATTAAGTTTGTCTGCCTTCGGACATCAGAATTTCGTATCGGATGATAATGGGGACTAGATCGGAAAAGGAAATTTGAGGAAAATCTGTGATAGATTTAAGTGAAAATCGAAAAACATCTTCATATGGGGGCTATGACGAAGAATTTTCCTGCTGATAAATGAATGTAATAAACATACACAAACTAAAGTTGATCGAGATCTATATGATAATTTGGATATTATGTATGGAGACTAGGGTGGCCCTTCGTTATATGCAGGAAAAAAAAAGTGTTCAAAATGTCGGTCTCACCCCCTAGAAATATGCGAATAGCAAAAAAACTGAGAAATACAAAGTTTTGGCCCAATCAAAAAACGTTTAGTCGTGGCGCAAAGCGATTGAAAATTTCAAGTGTATTTATATGGGGAAAATATGGCTTTTTTTTAGATTTTACGAAAATTTCGTTCTTTAGTTTAATTTTTCCGACAAGCTGTTATATAACTGGGGATCAGTATTAAATTATCCTTTCAAAAGGTTATAAAACTTCAAAATCGAATGAAATTTCGCCAAGAAATAGCAAATGCCCCAGACCACTTTTGTGCCAAAAAAACTAGTTCATGAAATTTGATGACATTTTTTTCAACTTTGAGAAATTGATTAAAGCCATCATTCTTTTTTGGTCTGTATACTTATAGGTATTCAGATATGAAGTATTGTTTTATTACCACGTTGCTAACCTATTCCGCATTGAGACCGAAAATTGGAAATTTTTTTGATAAAATTTTTAAAACTCCTTTTTCAAGTTTGAAAAAACTTTCTTAAACAAAATTGAAAAAAATGAATACACCTAATTCTCTTTTTACACGAATTATTTTTACACGAATTTTCATTTAACACGAGTTAAAAAGTTAAAATTTTTCTCTTTTTACACGAATTGTTTTGTTTTAACACGATTTTAAATATTCTACAAATTCTTTTTATAAATTTTTATTTTTTATGTTCTATGATTTTTTTTTATTCTCACTACTCACAAATTACACATTTCAATTAATTTAACGGTATGGCATCCCGTTTATGTCGATTATATTTATGCGTATGTATTTTGTCTTTGAGTGGGATTCCCCGAATTAAACATAAAGTAAAAATGCAATGTATTATGTACGCAAATTAGTATGGTTTTGAGAATAGAAAAGAAAAGACGTTTAATTGCTGTAAAGTTAGTGCTCGTACAAATTTATCAACTCAATAACAGGTAAGTTTTAAATAATTTCCAAATCGCTGCATTATTAATTATAATTGAAAATCAGAATTGTGTTTAATTATAACTATTTCTTAACTATTGTATATTGGTAGCCCGGTCACAATGTCACATAAATCACCTGTAATAAATAAGAGGAAAGCCATTAGTCTTGATACTAAAATTAAAATTTTAGATCAACTTGCAACAGGACAAGGTGCAACGGCTGTAGGAAACCATTTTGGTATTCATGAAGCTACCATAAGAACGATTAAGAAAAATGAAACTGCGATTAGAAAATCTGTATGTTCTGGAACAAAAATAAGTGCTAAATCATCGTCATATATAAGAGATGTTGTCAAAGAGAAGATGGAAAAAGCTTTGGTAATATGGATTGAAGATAAATCACAAAAAAGAATACCAGTAGACGGAATGACTATCAAGCAAACAGCATTAAGAATATATAAACATATTAAAGAAATAGAGCCAAGCACTTCATCTCAGTCAAAACAACCTGAATTTTCAGCAAGTACAGGTTGGATGACAGGTTTTCTTAAAAGACATGCTCTTCACAATATAAAAATTAAGGGAGAAACTGCATCTGCAGATGAATTGGCTGCTAAAGAGTTTCCTCAAAAACTTTTAAAAATTATTGAAGAGGGAGGATACACCCCAGATCAAGTTTGGAATGCAGATGAAACTGGTCTTTTTTGGAAAAAAATGCCCAGCAGAACTTATGTTGCAAAATCACAGAAAACTGCCGGTGGTTTTAAAGTAGCAAAGGACCGTATTACACTATTGTTTTGTTCCAATGCGTCAGGAGAACGAATGTTAAAACCGCTGCTAGTAAATCGTGCTTTAAAACCACGTTCTATGAAAGGTATTGATTACAATAAATTGCCAATTCACTGGATGGCAAACAAAAAGGCCTGGGTGACCAGTGCAATCTTTACAGAATGGTTTCAGAACTACTTCATCCCAGAAGTTAGACGCTACATGAACGCAAAATGTTTAGAATTTAAAGTTCTTTTAATTATAGACAATGCACCTGGCCATACGGTTGTGGAGCACCCAAATGTTCAACTTTGTTTCCTACCGCCCAATACTACATCCTTAATACAACCGTTAGACCAAGGAATAATTGCTACATTTAAAACGTACTACATAAAACGTTCATTCCAATACGTGCTAGACAAACTAGATCAAAATGAGGAATTAACAGTCATTGATGTTTGGAAACAATTTTCTATTATGGACTGCGTTAACCATGTTGGGAAAGCGTTAGCTGAATTAAAGCCATCAACTTTGAACTCATGTTGGAAAAATATTTGGCCAGATTGTGTCAAAAGCAAAGATCCTGACATCCATAATAACGATGAATTTGCTGACATCATAACATTGGCACATACAATTGGTGGAGATGGTTTCGATGACCTGTCATCTGCAGATATAGAGGAATTGTTAGTTGATCAAAGCTTGAGTGAAAATGAAATTATAGACCTTAGCATTGAGACTCATCATAACAACGCACAAAGCGATAATGACGAAGAGGATATTCCAGTTTTAAATGCAACTCTAATTAAAGAAGGTCTTGATATTGCAAGGAATTTAGGTAATCATTTTGAACAACATGATCCTGATAAGGAACGAGCTGCGAAATTTCAACGTGAACTGAAATTATTAACGTCATCTTACAGGGAACTTTATAAAGGTTTATCACGCATTCAAACACAATCTTTAATAACTGATTTCATTCCTAAAACTAATGACTTATCAACAATCAAAAATACTGATAATAATAGAGACATAATTTCCCAAAATGATGAACAAAATAGATCTAGTGAGAGCAGTGATATTGCAGCCTTACGCAAACGTAAACGATTATTGTCGGGAAGTGACAGCAAATAAAAGTTGTTTATGTTTATATTAGTTTTCCTTTTTTATATTAATGAATTTCTGATATTATTTTCTTTTTTCCAAATCATTATTTTTTTTTTTATAATATATGTATGTATTTATATGTATTTAAGATATTAAAATGTGTAAGCACGTTAAATAAATTCTCAAGTAAACTTTAACAAAAATTTTTTATTGTTGTTTATTGTACTTTTACGTTATTTTTTAGGTCTGGAACCAATCTACTATTTTCATCTTTGGCTAGTATCTTTTTTTACACGAATTTTTTTTACACGAATTTATTGGGAACGTATCTATCGTGTAAAAAGAGAATTGGGTGTATATCATTTTAATGTTTTATTATATACATGTTGCAGATTAACTGTGTTAATTTTTAAGTAAATCCCTGTGCCAGAATTTTTTTGACAAGGATTTTATTTTTGCGGATTTCGAGAAAAATTGGAAATTTCAGAAATAATCTGTAAATGTACTCTTTCTAAATACTTTGTATCAAAAATTCATCACTTTTCTACTTTTAAATGTTATATTTTATCTTAATAGCCTAGGGTTTCGGAAAAAATAATATGACTCCATTAACCCTTTTGTAATTGGGGTCACATATGACCCCAAGCTAATAAAAGACAATTTATTCAAAAAATTCAAATATTTTGTAAGGGCTGTCCAATTTTTAGATGCGACGCATAAAATATAATAACCAAATGTGTAGAAGTTTCGCTCCAAAAATTTGGGATAAGTCCGAGAACGTTAACCTATTATTTGCCAAGGCCAACTTTGGATTTTAAGATATTTTTAAATAAAAATGACCTAAAACGAGTTTTTCTATTAAACTCGTTGATACCACTATTTAGAATTTAAAAAAAATAATTAGGTTAATTTTTATTTATTTAACCCTTCAGTTAATGAAAAAAATCAAATTTCATAACCTAGTTTTTTTTTTGGCACAAAAGCGGTCTGGGGCATTTGCTATTTCTTGGCGAGGTTTTATTCGATTTTGAAGTTTTATAGCCTTTTGAAGGGATAATTTAATAGTGATCCTGAATTCTATAACAGCTTGTCACAAAAATTAAAATATAGAACGAAATTTTCGTAAAAGCTGAAAAAAAGTCATATTTTCCCCATATAAAGACACTTGAAGTTTTCAATGGCTTTGTGCCACGACTAAACGTTTTTTGATTGGCCCAAAATTTTGTATTTCTCAGTTTTTTTGCTATTCGCATATTTCTAGGGGGTGAGACCGACAGTTTGAATACTTTTTTTATTAAGGGCCACCCTAATGGAGACTATGTCTGAACATGAAGCGATTTTCACCAATTTCAATAGCGTTCGTCCTGTGGTCGCTAGAAGCTTATGTATCAAATTTCGTCAAAATATATTCATGTTTGCGACCTGTAATTTGATTACATGGACGGACACGCATCGTCCGTCCTTCCACAAATATATAATTTTTCGATATTTTGTTTTAAAAAAATGTAAATCTCCTTAAATTTGACTTTTGACCTTAATGAGCGACAGTTTACAGTGTTTCAATTTAACCTTAATTTACAAGATCTAGAACTTATATCAAGTAGTATAATATTCTGACAAAAGATATTTGAAATATGAAAACAGCAAAAGATGTAGCCTAAAAGTTGAAAAAGTATGAAGAATCAAATTTTTCGGCAAATCCGCCGGAATAAAAATGCTGCCCTCGCTAAATTAAGAACAGAATACCTACAATATTATTTTTTATCACATATATTTTGTTAATAGGACCTTAAAGTCCAATCGTTGACTTCGGTAAATTTCTTGAACAAAATTTTGGAAAAAGTAAAATTGGAGATTTTGAAATAGTGCTAAAAAATACGTACCGTTTTGACATTAATTTAGAACGGCATAACAATAGACGAGACGTAAAATACTTTACATAAGATCATTTTGGGATCAGGAGTATGCACAAATGTTGTTTTTGTAAAATATTTCAATGTCTTTCAAAATTTGAGCTCGATTTTCTTAATCGAGTAGTCTGCGGCACATTTATTGCCTGCGGAACTTGATATAACTTGGCTGATTTTCAACCGATAATAGATTTTTTTGTTTTATTAGAAAGACAATTTACTCTAGATTACAGTTTATTAATTAATTTAATTCAATCGCAATTATTAATATCAAAATTTTTGCGAAAAATAATTTTTTTTTTTTGATAAGTTTTACATATAAATGCATATATGAACTTTGAACTCAATGCGCGTCCAGAAAGCATTGTCCGATTTGGCTCAAATTTTGCACACTAAAGATCCAGTGTCCGCACGTCTTGAAATTCAAAAAAAAAAATGGCTGTCACCCTAATATTTTGAATTGAAACAATATGTTAACAAACATTTTAAGATTAAAGAATTAAAGAACCATGCAGTTTTATTTACTACTTTGCTATACATTTTGGTGAAAACTATTTTTTTTTTCTTTTGGACGATTTTTGATTTTGTCGATTTTGTTTGCGAATTTAGATTTTGGCAATTTTTACTTTGACGATTATTGTTTTTTTTTTCGATATTTGGTTTGGCGATTTTTGATTTTGGCGTTTTTTATATTGGCGATTTTTGTTATTCGCAATTTTAAGTTTTGGCGATTTTTGATTTTGGCGTTTTATTATTTTGACGATTTTTGTTATTCGCGATTTTCGATTTTGATAATTTTTGATGTAAACGATTTTTGACTTTGGCGATTTCTTTTTTTCTTTTGCTATTTTTGAATTCGATTTTGTTTTTGGCGATTTTTGGCTTAAGCGATTTTTGTTTTTTCGATTTTTGATTAAGCTAATTTTTGTTATTAGGGATTTTTGGTTTTTCAGACTTTTGTTTTTTTCGATTTTTGTTTTTTTTTGCGATTTTTGTTATTCGCGATTATCGGTCGGTTCATTTTTGTTTTTGTGAATTTTGTAATTCAAGATTTTCGGTTTTGACGATTTTTGACTTTAAAGATTTTTGTTTTTGTGATTTTTGATTTCGCGATTTTTGTTATTTGCGATTTTTGATTTTTCATTTTTGCAATTCCGCCCATATTTTCCACGCCTATTCACAATGTTAATTAATGTATTTGTAAATAATTTCAAGACTATTGTAATTCATATTTTTGTATAGAAGGTGCCATGGCCATTGGTCCGATCCCGCCCATTTTTATTCCGACTATTCACATTAATAACTTATAAACTCAGACAAAGTCCGAAGGCTTTCATTAGTACAGTATACTCCACATATGTGACACTAAATATTTTCTTTGTGTTGGGTTGCAACGCCCGCCGATTTTACCATGCCCATTTCTTTTCCGCATACTTACATTGATAACATAAAAACTCACACAAATTTCCAAGGCCTTCTCTATTACAGTGTTCTTGATATATGACATTGAATATTTACTTTGTATGGTGGGTGCCACTCCCATTGTTCCGATCCCGGCCCATTTTTCCGCGACTCTTCAAATTAGCTTAATAAGTACATGTACACAGTTTCAGAACTCTTGCTGATATTAGATGTTAAAAATTCACTTTATATGGGAGGGGCCACGTCCACTTGAAAAATCAAAAAAAATATAGTCTACTCTTCCTTCCGGATAGGCAGTTACCTACTGAAAAAATTTCAAGACTATCGGTCCAGTGGTGAAATCTCCTATAAACCACAAACAAACGTACAAACAAACATACATAACTCCATTTTTATACCCTTTACCACTATGTGGTTTGGGTATAATGACATTGTGCTGCTGTTTGTAATTACCAAAAATATTTGACCTAGACCCATCTTTTATTATACCGATCGACTCAGAATCACTTTCTGAGTCGATTTAGCGATGTCCGTCCGTCCGTCTGTCCGTCTGTGTGTCCATGTAAACCTTTTAATCAAACTACAGATCGCAAATAAGAATATTTTGATGAAATTTGGTATATAAGCTTTAATCGGCCATAGGATGAACGCTATTGTAATTGGTGAAATTCGGTCCATGTTCAGACCTAGTCCCCATACAAATTACCCCTATAAATTGCCATAAGATTCACATTATCACTTATATCTTAGACAAATTGGGTTTGTATATGTTTATTGTATCCATTAATCAGTAGTCCAAAAATAATCCCTATAGAACAATTCATAGTCATAGGCCCCATATAGAGCCACTTCCCGATCGTCACTTAAATCTATCAAAAAACAAAAATATTGCACAGATTTTTCTCAAATTTGGTTTATATACATTTTTTCAAAATTTAAGTGACTTTACCCAATATGTTTAGGATCAGTCCATTTTTTGACCTAGTCCCCATATAAATACAGCACTCGATATGAACTTTTTCATATCTGCAGCCAAAAAAAAAATTAATAAAAATCCCACTCAAATTTGATTTATGCTTATTTTCTATATCCAATTAGTTGGACCGAAGAGATAGGGTCTCTAAACCATGGTATAGGGTATCGTATAGTCGGGCTAGACCGACCAAAGTTTCCTTACTTTTTATATATACATATAAGAAAGTACATTATTTTGTTTAGAATAACTTTTAAAAAAAGTAGACAAAAGAATTTTGTTCTTATACCAAAAACCCTTTGCTTAACCAACAAACATAAAAATTGTATGGAACCAAGACCTTTTCGCGTTCGTCATGGTATATGGTATCATATAATCGGTCTAGACCGATTATAATTTTCTTAATTGTTTTATATTGTGTATAACAGTTTTAGGAAGTCAGCATTTAGTGGGATACAAATGTTTGGGAAAAGACAAAATATCAATTAAAAAATGAAGAAGTTGATCTCTAGTTGCAAATACCAGACTAAACCCATTATAATATAACAGTAAACTGGTGTATATTAAAAATACTTACAAATACGTCTATTTACTATGTATGCACTCCGGTGGCCATATTCTGCATGCAAATTGTAAAATGGCAACAAAAACATTTCCTAGAATTCCTTAAAGATTTTCTTAACGAATCACTTCTGACTTTGACATCAAATAACTTCCATTAATCAAACAGACAACAAAAGTAACTATTAGCTATTATAACGACTGTGACTTGCTGTTGACATAATATTTCTTAAAGTAATCAGTAACAGCACTGACTAGCGCTCCAAATAATTCATAACCAGACAAATTCTAAACGTAGTTGTGTGCGTAGATTTTTCATTGTTTAGAACATTTGAAATTGGTAAGGTTCAGTTTTTTTTTATATTTATTCTATGCGAAATTTTCGTGGCCAAGTGTCTGTCAGAACAAATTTTATGAGTATGTACTGTTGGGTTTGTCTGACTGTCTGCTTGACTATCGTTAAAGTTCAAAACATTAAAATCAATTTTGTTTGTTGACAATGACACAGTCCTATATAATATTATTTTTGTTATTATAACAATGTTCATGATACACACAAAACGTAGTAACATCAGTAGTGTTTCTAAGGGCAGGGGGCTCCAAGCAATTTTGTTGTTATCACTACATACAAAAAAATAAATAAAATAAACTGAAGAGTTTTTCACAGAAAACACTTTAGGTTTTTTTTTAATTTTTTATAGTTTTTACTATAGATAAATTTAAAATAATTGAAACAAACAAAAAAAAATTTCTCATAATCTGCTTATCTTATGTTCATATATCGGCCATTCAGTCAGAGAACGGCCAAAATATAAGCAGGGGTCCATTAAATATAATACTATTTTGCACACATTCTTACACTCTGTGAATTTCACTTATCCGAAACAAAAAACAAAACATTTGCGATTTTATTCAACTTTGTGATTTTTTTTAAATAATAAATAATCTGACCCATAAAACAAAGTTTTTATTAAAACTCTTTCTTTCCTTATGCATATGAGTTTTGAATCTCTCCGTGACTCTGCGTGACTTTGAGTAACTATTTTAAAATTAATTTTTGGTCACAACAAGTCTATGGACCAACTTTCAGATTGATTGTATAAGGGAAATGGGGTTTAAATCACTCTGTGACTGATTTAATATTTGGTGACAGCAAGTCTGTGGACCAAGCTTCAGATTGATTGGATGAGGGGAAATGGGGTTTAAATCACTCCGTGATTGTGCGTGACTATGCGTGACGGTGTGTGCCTATCTTAAAATTAATCTTTGGCCACAACAAGTCTATGGACAAAGTTTCAGATCGATCAGATGAGGCAAGTGAGGTTTTAATCACTCCGTGACTGTGCGTGACTATGCATAACTGTGCGTGACTATGTCAAAGTTAATCTTTTACCACGGCAAGTCTATCGACCAATTGATCGGATAAGCGGAAATGGGTTTTAAAGCACTCCGTGACTGTGCGTGACTACCCCAAAATTAATATATAGTCATAACAAGACTATGGGCCAATGGGGGGCAATGGTGTTGCCCCATAGCAAACAGACAGACAGACAGAGAGTATGAGTTAAAAGAAAGAGTTTAAAAAGGAAGAAGATTTTATCTTCAACCAGCCATATCTCTTGCAATATTTATTCGATCTAATAGGCTTGAAGGACCTTCGAATAGTATTGTTGTTTGCTTTTTGAAAAAAAAAATAAAATAATTTAATAAAAAAATTTAACATTTTACAATTGCATTTTGAAATGCAATTTAAATTTTTTTTTCAATGAGCCCCTCCAATTTTTTTTTGCATTTTTAGAATATATGGAATTTCTAAGCGCCCCGGTAGGTGAGTAGGTAGCGTGCTCGCCTATCGTGCGGGGGTCGTGGGTTCGATTCCCAACAGAGGCTTTGGTCTGTCGCTGCAAAAAAAAAATGAACACACTACTCCCCCCTCCTTCCTCCTTGACCTATTTTCCTGAGATCAACACAATGCACTGCATCTGCAGGGGGCATCCCCTGAGTGTTGATTAATTTAAAAAAAAAAAAACATGTAATACAATCAAATACCCTATACAATGCGTTTCGAGAGAGGGATTTGTATCCAGCTTTGCAATAACTGGATTTAATAAAGTCTCTAACGTTCTCAAAAAAATATATATAAACCCAATTTGAAATCAAATATAGTTGCTATACCCTATGCCACTATGTGGTTTGGGTATAATGGCTTTGTGCTGCTGTTTATAACTACCAAAAATATTTGACCTAGACCCATCTTTTATTATACCGATCGACTCAGAATCACTTTCTGAGTCGATTTAGCGATGTCCGTCCGTCCGTCTGTGTGTCCATGTAAACCTTGTGATCAAACTACAGGTCGGAAATATGAATATATTTTGATGAAATTTGGTACATAAGCTTTCATCGGCCGTAGGATGAAAGGTATTGAAATTGGTGAAAATCGGTCGATGTTCAGACCTAGTCCCCATACATATGACCCCTATGAAATCGACATAAATTGCCATAAGATCCAAATTATCATATAGATCTTAGTAAAATTGGGTTTGTATGTGTTTCTGTATCCATTAAGCAGTAGTCCAAAAATAATCCCTATTGGACAATTCTTACTCATAGGCCCCATATAAAGCTGCTCCCGATCTTCATTTAAATCTATCAAAAAACAAAAATATTGCACAGATTTTTCTCAAATTTAGTTTGTATATGTTTTTGCGAAATATAATACCCTTTTTCATATATGGTTACAATCGGTCCATTTTTTGGCCTAGTAGTATGATATGAACCTTTTCATATCTGCAGTGAATAACAATGCCACTCAGATTTGGTTTTTGATTATTTTCTATATCTAGTTAGTAGGACCGAAGAGATAGGGTTTCTAAACCATGGTATAGGGTATCATATGGTCGGTCTAGACCGACTATAATTTTCTTACTTGTTTTTTGATGGTTTGTGTGAAGATCACAAATCAGTTTGATACAGTGACTATGAAAAAAAAATTATCCTGTAAGGCTTATCCGATATTATCATACAAAATTTTATTGATCGTGGTGTGGTATCGATCTCCAATGACCGTAACTTGAGCTCCGACTTCATTTAAAAAAAAAATAAGGTCCGGTGATGCCACCAGCGTGCAAACCGCACCAAATGGTGCATTTTTCTAGATGTAATGGAGTATATAGAGTCTGTTGTGAATTGGTCTCACTATATATGCGGCTATTTTATTTATTAACAACCCCGTTAAGCTACATCGCTGAACACATTTTTGCGATATAACATCGGATCAGTTTACAACTGCTCTAGAGAGCAATAGGAAGAAGAACGCCGCACATGATGGTTTCGTGGCTTTAATTTCTACACCAGCTAGATCCTAGGCGGATGGAGGCCAAGATCGTTGCGAAAAATTTTCGACATGGTGGTCGAACAGAGCCTCAATTCCTGCCACCGACGACGAATCGATAAATTTGGATCTTCGAATACGTTTCAGCGGCCATATTTTGTTGTGAACGCACTTTCCTTTGACTTATTGGTGTTATTGCATCTTTTAAAGAGTATGTGGAGTGAAACCTATCCCCAGTTCGATGGATAGCTTGCTCAGATACATGATTATCTGCGCCATAAAAACCACGAAGACGTGAATCGATGGCTGATTTTCAAAGTAAATTTAGAAAATTTGGTAGCGTTGTACAACCGTGAATCTATTCATGATGTTCATAAATGTCAAAATGTGAACGCAGCATGACAGTTTGTTGAAAAGGTAATCCTTTCGTACGTTCCACAACACTGAAAAATCCAACTTTTAATTCTGTGAATAATATTGTGAATTGGAAAAAAAAAATTGCACAATTTAGATGGAATACGCTTTGGAATACGGAGTTTTCAACGTAAAATTGCTTTTATGTCCCCTTCAAAATTTTACGTATTTTAATCAGGGCAACCATAGTTAATCTGCAATTTGGGCGTGGCGTTTCAAAGAGAGTGCAAAATTTGACCCATTTTTATGTCCTCCTCTAAAATAAATACAAAAACTTTTATGTGATAACACTAGCCAACAAGGTTTTGGACTGGATCAACCATATATATGTTCTAGGGTAATTTGGTGGGTTGAATTCGAATCGATTTTACCATAAAAAATCGTTAGTCTATTTAAAAATCAATGAATTTTCAAAAGAGAATGGCGTTATTTGAACGTCGTTTGTATTTTGTTGGTTCGGCTTCAGGTATTAGAGTCCAGCAATAGTCTCCCAGCATGCTTTTGCCCCAAAATCCTTGATAATTTCTTTAAATTTTCATTAAGTCTTGGTAAGCAGGCTCCCCTTGTTCGTCGCTCACCGCACCTATGTTTTGTGGAAAAAAATCTAAATGAGGATGAAGAAACTGCATTTTGAGTGACATTCGTGCTCCTAATTCTTGATAATTTTTCAATAATTCAGCAACAATTTGTCTGTATTGTTATTATTTCCCAGAAAACTGTCCACGATGCTCTTGGAAGATTTCCAGGCTGCATATTTTTTCTCCAATAAACATTGTCAAAAATTGTCATCATTCAACAGCTTCCTGATCTGAGGGCCAACAAATAAACCTTCTTTGATTTTAGCATATGAAATTTTAGGAAAAACAGCCAACAAATATTTAAATGCTGCACCATCTTTGTCCAGAGCCTTGACAAAGTTGTTAAAAAGGCCAAATTTTATGTGCAGCGGCGGAAGAAGAACGTCATTTAAATCAATTAATGGTTTATTTGAAATGTTTTGTTTTCCTGATGAATACTCAGTTCTTTTTGGCCACTCTGTTCTGACGTAATGAAGACATATAGCACGACTATCCCATAGACAAAGGAAACAACAATATTTTGTGAAACCTCCTTGCATACCAGTCAACAAACCAATGACCTGAAACAGATTAATACACAAAGAAATTTAAATCGCACACCTTAAGGGCACCACAGATCTTCCATTTATAATCGTTGTATTTAACTAATGTCAAAATTTCAGTCATTGATTCGTAATTTTCCTTTGTATTAATGGCATGGGCAATTGGTATGAATGGTTTTTCATTCCCATTATGCAGAAGTAAAGCCTTCAAACTGTACTTAGAGCCATCATTAAATAATCTCCATTTAGTTTTGTCATATTGCTGGTTCATTTTTTGAAATAAACCATCAACATTAGTACAGTATAGATTAGTGTTTTTTTTTCAAAATATGCAGCCAATTCCAAGCTTCTATCACTATAGATTGTTACTTTTGTCCCAACTGCAAGATGTTTCCAGTGCTGCGTGTACTTCTGCGTCTTGCTTCGTTAAATAAAAATCCCTAATTAGATCGTTCAGCTCAGCTTGAGTCATTAAACGGCGTTCATCATCAGCCTCATACTAACAACTACCACTGCTGGTGAAAGATGTTTCGGACTCACTGCTTGTAGCACTGGAAATAACTGGTAATGGATTATTTGGTGGGCGTTGAACTGGTTTGGAAACCGATGGGACATTCGCGTAAGTAATATTTTTTTGATTTTTCATATTGAATCCAGCAACTTTTGTTAAACATAAATAACAATCGATTTGGTGGTTACTTGACTCTTTCCAAAGTACAGTTCTGCAACTATTGAAAAACATTGTCGGTGTCCACGGTTTGTCCAAGTTTCTGACAGCAAAACCAAAATTCTGTTAATATGCATATTTTAATGGTTCTGATATCCTTTTTTTTCAACCAAATATTCACCACACACAAAGCAAAAATAGCTTAAATCAGTAACACGCAATCTCCCTGATATGCTTAAACGCAACTATTATGAAGATTTAGCATGAATCTGGGTTTCTGTCAAATTAATAATTGTGCAATTGTGGTGTCAGTATTGACTGTTTTAGATTACTTAAAAAACATGCTTCGTTTCTGCAGTCAATTTTTTTTTTTTTTTTTGTAGACCAGTGTAATATATGTCTCAACTTTTTTTTGTAGTTTTTTTTGTGTGAATATTTTAAATAAAATATAATTTTTCTAAAATCAATTTATATTTCTTTATAATATAATATTACAGCAACATAAATATAAAATTATGAAAACTTTGATATGGCGCACAGTGGATCGTTTCATATAGGCTAGACGAAAAAAAATTTAAAGTATAATTTCGATATGATTGGAATGGGAAAGTTTTCTTAGAAGTCCCGAGACTGAAAAATGTTATTTTTGAACCACCTGTTCATTCTAGGTTTTACACAATTAACCGTTAAACTTGAAATTTACAATTATCTTGTTTTCTAATTTTGCTCAGCAAAAAAATAGTGCAATAGAAAAAAAAATTTTTCTCTGTTATTTTGGGTTTCTAATTTATTTCTTATTTATGTTTAATAAAAGCTTAAAGTATATACTTTTTTCTACAAATAGGTTCATATTACATATTATTTCTAAAATTTGTGTATTTAGATCTTCAAATGGCATCTTTTTTTATTTAAAAAAAATTAAATTCTTTTGACTGATGTAGAAAATCTAAAGAAGACAGTACCTTTTGAACCTAATGAAACCTAGCTCATCTGTAAGGAAATTTTGTATACTTTTATATACCGTTGTCGGTTAACTTCGCACGACTTTGCACGGTATGTTTTTTGTTCACTTTATAAGCACACCCCCTTACTTTCTCATGTTTTTTAATATCATGAAAAATCCAGGAAAAGTGTAGAGGAGGGGAATTTTTTTACAGAAATATTTAAAGTTACTGCACCCTGTATTTCTCCACTTGAAAATACAATCGTATCAATTTTAAACATAACCTAATTCTAAATCAAGTGGCCTCACTAATTATGCTGATGAGGTGCCAAATTGTCCAGTATTTACAGTTATCTTAAAAGTTTTTTTAATAAAAAAATAAGCGTGGTTTGTGACATTCTTAGGTATTTTTGCAAAATTTAATTAAACAAAATCATAAAATATCCCGGAAAAATCCGACTTTGATTATCCGTGCCGAATTTTTTGAAGTGTGGTCTTCAGTTTGCAAATCAGGGAGACAAAATGTACTACTTAATTTTGTTTCTGAACGAGGTTTGATCACGTTTATACAGATAAAAAAATGAAAAAGACGAAATATATTTAAGTTCAAAAACATAGAAAAAAAATTGGAAAACAAGTGGCTGCAGGAAAGAATGGCAAATTTTTATATAATATTGCATACTCGTATATCTTTGGTTGTAACATTTGAATTTTATTTTTAAGGTTTTTAACGAAACATAAGGAGTGGTTAGCTCAGGGCTATTTTGTTTTTAGTCAGACAAGTGAAGACCTCAGCTTTGAAGAAAATCGGAAAGAACTGCCTTGTACTTCAAGGGCAGGACGGCCACCTAAACCTTTTGAACTGTGCACCGACACATCTAAGAGATATAAATTCCGTGGGCTGGGGAACTCAACATCTACAGCTGAATTACTTTTTGCTGGTCAGATGGCCAAAAGATCAGATGGGTTTCGTATCGCAGCAGATGTAATAAAATCGGTTGCGGAATCTGAAGTTGAGGCAACTCAATTATTAAAAGCTAGAAAAGAGGTACAGCTGCAATGGTCACTAACAAGAGAAGAAGCACTTGCATTATATATTGATACAAAATTAACTCGCAACAGTTACAAAACTCTGCGGAAACAAGCAATGAAAGGGGGTCACTTACTTTATCCTTCTGCATATGGGTTAAAAAAAAGCGAAGGAAGATTGTTTTCCACCTAAAGACAGTATATTTGTTGACGAAAGCCATGCAAGTATCGTTGTGAAAGATATTATAATTTTGGCCACTGCTCGTTTGTTAAAAGTGCAAGAGCCTGTCATTGTTGACAATTTCCCTAATTACAGCACATTGACTTTTGTTTGTAAATGGGGTGGTGATGGCAGTTCAGGACAAAGCACATACAAGCAAAAGTTTCAGCAACAAGATAGTACTGACGAATATTTATTTGTCATTTCTTTCGTGCCTTTAATACTGCGATTAAAAGAAAACCCAAGTGTAGTTATCTGGCAAAATGAAAGTCCATCGTCCACTCGGCTTTGTTGACCAATAAAATTTTTGTTTGCTAAAGAAACAGAAGAACTTTCGGTAGAGGTGTTTAAAAGCATTCGCGATCAAATTGATACATTGAATAATTTCAAAAAATTAGTAGCAACAAAAAATATCAAAATTGAATATGAATTTGTGTTGACGATGATTTATGTAAAATTGCCAATTGTTTAACTTCTCACAAATCCACGCAATCTTGCTATATTTGTGGCGCTAAGCCTACTGAAATGAATAAAATGGTAATTGATAAGAATCCAAATACCGAATTTTATTGTTACGGTCTCTCAAGCTTACACGCTTGCACATAGCATATAGGCTAGAAGGAAAAAAAAATGGGCAATAAGAGATAACGACAATAAAATGTTGGCCAAACGTGTAAGAAACGAAAACAAGATCAATTTAAGTCTGAAATGGGTCTCATAATCGACAGGCCAAAACCGGGTTTTGGAACTACAAACATGGCAATACAGCAAGAAGATTATTTAAAAATCATGAGAAATCTGTAGAGATAACTGGACTGGACAAAAAACTAATAAATAACTTTTATATTATTTTAAGTTGTATTTCTTCCGGCTATGAGATAAATTTGCCCTTATTTGAATTCTTCTTGAAAGAAACGAAGGAATTATATTTGGAGCAATATAGCTGGTATTGTATGCCTGTTGCGTGCATAAAAGTCTTTGTCGTGGTAGTGAAATTATTAAATCGTCCATTGTCCCAATTGGGCAATTGTCTGAAGAGGCACAAGAGGCTCGCAACAAAGATTGCAGACGTTTTCGTATGTCACACACTCGAAAAACATCCAGAGTCGATACGAATCGAGACTTGCTGAATATATTACTCATATCTTCAGATCCTCTTATAAATTCTTATAGAGAAAACCCTTTAAAATATCTTCGACAAATCTCTCCAGATATTTTAAAATATCTTGTCCGGCCTCACAGCATAATAAATGTGGCAGATGCACGGTTTTCTAAGGATGATGAAGTCGATCTTGAAGAATATTCTTCCCGCAGCATTGATAGCGATTCATCATAAAAATCTGTGAATATGTTGAATAACATATTTCTGTAAAAAAAAAAACTAATCTAGAGCAATATCTTTTTTTTATTACTTCAAACTTGTCATATTTTGGAAAAAAGTATGACTTTGGTCTATTAAAATAATAATATCTAAAAAACTAATAAGTCGACAAAAACTAAATTTTGCACAAAAATCAACGAAAACCACAGATGTCTTATTGCATAATTCTTTTTTCAATATTTCATTGATTATATTTTATATGAATTTTTTTTGGTCAAAAAGCACAAGAAAATTCGCATCACGTGCCACGCCTACTAAAAAGAATTTGTGGAACTTTCCCCGAACAAAAGTTATTAAGTGCGACTAAAGCAACAATTTAAGCTAAGAAAAAATTTTTTTTCGACTAGCTTATTTGAAACGATCCCCACTGTGCGGCGCGCTCCTTAAAATCATTGGGGACCTCTGGTATAGGATATCGTATATTCGGTTTAGATCGACTATGACTTTCTTACTTGTTTTTATTAATATTTCAAATATACGAATATTTTTTCGTTTGTTTTTTATTTGTTTATAGTATTTAAAGGCAACAAGAAAATTTAAGACCTGCTTAATTTATTAGGAGAAAAAAATATATGTCAGCTTAGTTATTTTTTTTCTTAATTTTGTCGTTAGTGTGGCAGGTATTAATTTTTGGTGAAAATAAAGTTAATCAAACTGTTGTTGTTTGGCCATTGGATTAAAAATTCTGTACAAAAACAAGATTTAAAACAAATTTTATAACTCAATATAGGCAGACACTTCGTATGCCACATCAAAATTATACCCCTGTAAAATACCAAAAATTTATTTTCAAGATATTCCTCTAAAAATGATCGTATTTGCGGACTCACTTGGTAATATAAAAAACACAAACAACTCCAAGGCAATGGCCCTTGTAGGGCTTTCAAAAATCGCATCTGTTGATGACATTAAAATTAAAGTTGATCTCTTGTTTATATGATTATGATATATAATTCATCTCTATATAATGTTTTGACATCATAACTACATTGTTGTGTATCATACCCAATACATCACATTTTTAAACAAGAAATGAAAAAAGCAAAGGAAAAATACATAAATAGAATGCTGGATGAGGGGGTAGCAATGAAAGCAACCGTCAGCATTGAATTATTTATGTACTCTTAGTTCGTTAGGGCAGCATGCTTGCTAAACTAAAGGTCATCCGCAATATTTTTGTTATGAACGTTAATATATATTATATGGTGACAACGCTAAGTAAATATTTGAATATGTTTTATTTACCTACCATAAAAAAATCAACAATTTATGATATTTAATGGTAAAACACATTTATAATACATAAAAGCATAAAAACCCCCCCATAAAATATGAAATTATTTTAAAGATTTACCAATAAATTAGATTTTTATGCATAAAAGAATATTTTAAAATATAATTTTCATGGCTGAGTATAAATTTAATTATGTATGAAATCATAATTTTGTTTATGGCCGGCCATGCTCTGCGATATGTCTGGTTTCAATTTCAATTGACCATAAAAACAGATTTTAATAAATAGATAAAAATGGTCTACTTTGAATACAATTTGTATAATTGGGTATAAAAATAAAATATAAGATTAAATTCTCAATTATATTGATAATGAAATGTATCACAATAAATAAAATATGCAAATTTATTTCTAACATTTGATCCATAATAAAGAACTGTAAAGTAAAAAATTTTTATATGCTGCATTTTTCGAAGGAGTTAAGATTTTCATCCGCAGTATATACATATATATGTTATTACATACAAACTGGATGATACACTTCTGAAACTAGAGACCAAATGGAGTAGAACTGCGTTTCTTGTTTTTCATTTCGTGAAATTGTTTCCTTGTTAAAGAATTTCAAAATTTAACAAGATAAATTTTTTCAAAACATATGTTTAAATACTTATATCTGTCTGACAATGGCGCAGTTATTGTCAAACGAAAGAGGTGATTCTTGGCTTTTTTCATAGTTACACTATTAGGATAAAGCAATAAAAATTATGTCCTTTCATAACGTCATCGTCTAATGTTCTTTTAAATGTCTAATAAATTCATTGGAAAAAAATTATGTTAAGAGCGCTAATAAAGCATGACCCAATAATTTTTTCAATTATATATTCTTCCTTTATTTACATATTTTAACAAATTTGATATTTACATATGAGATCTTATCTTTACATATAGATATTGCAACAAATAATACATAGGATCTAAAGATATTAAATAGTTCTTATTTTATTTTTTAATGATTTTTAAAGGAAAATGGGAGGAAAAAACCTTTATATGATTTAATAAATTCAAATACTATCTGAAAATATTTATGTGCTTATAGGAGGTTTATTAGAAATAATAGGCCTCTATAAGCACATAGTTTTCAATTTGGTGATTTCTTTTTAATTTTACGTTATTTCTCTACATTCTCTTATCAGTGGGTAAGAGGAATTTTCAATTTTGGCAAAGTAATTGTTATTAATCCTTGCTATGAAATCGATAATTTTTTAATAACCTATTTCTTCATGAAGAAGATTTGTAGGATACCTCCAGTGCTTTTTATATATCATTTTAAGACATTTGTTTTGTATAATTTGTAAGCGTTTTAGGTGGCAGTTGGCAGCGTCACTCCAAATAGGCCTTATAACACTTTTGAAGAGTAGATTTTTGCTTTGGTGGTTTAGAAATGACCTTCTATTTAGTAGTGGCCATAATGCTTTAAATGATTTTATAGCTTTTTGGCACGTAGCCATAATATGTTGTTTAAATGTAAGCTTTTTGTCCAAGACAACTCCGAGATATTTGACATCGTTAAGTACATTTATGGTATTATTTCCAATAAGAAGATGACGTCTTGGCAGTCTTTTGGGAGATTTGTTGAATGGAAAAATTATTGCTTGGGTCTTGTTTGGATTAATTTTGATTTTCCATTTGTGGAAATATTTACTGCAATTTACAAGTCCCTTTTCCATTTTCTTCAGGAGTGCACTTGTAAGTTTGTTTGAAGAAATTAACGCAGTGTCATCTGCGTAATAGGCAATTTTCATATATTTTGGGACTTTAAAATCGGATGTATATATCGAGTAAAGCAATGGCGACAAGACTGATCCTTGAGGTAACCCTGAGGTAATGGTTTTTGGAGTTGATGTTTCATTATTAATTGCAACTTTAAAGCTTCTGTCGTGAATGAAATCTGAAATAAGTTTACATAGATATTTTGGTATATTTGCATCAAGAAGTTTAAATAAGAGGCCATTATGCCAAACGGTGTCAAACGCTTTTTCAATATCTAACAATATTACACCCGTTGAACGTTTATTGTTTTTATTGGTGATTATTTGATTTTTAATTCTGTTTATTTGGTGAGTAGTGCTATGTCCTTTTTTAAATCCAAATTGTTCTTTAGCAACAATAGAATTGGTCGTTACAAATTGACTAAGACGAGAATGTAGAATTTTTTCAAATATTTTACCAAAGTTACTTAATAGACTGATAGGTCTGTAGCTGTTTGGGTTAGTTTTTGGCTTGCTAGGTTTGTTAATAGCTATAACCTTAGCATTTTTGAAATGGTTTGGGAAATAGTTGAGTTTGATGCAGCTGTTAAATATTATAACCAGTAATTTTAGAGCTTTGAGTGGTAGTTTCTTTAAGAGCAGGTTGGGAACATTGTCAAAACCAGGGGATTTTGAGGGTTTTATTGATGAGACAATATTCATTACTTCTTCAAGAGATGTATAAATTGCAGATTCAGAACTGGGATTTTCCTTCTTAAAATTATTTACTGTTGTATTTATTAGTGTATCTGCCGAGTGGTTATAGTTCGAAGTGAGGTTATTTGCTTGGACAAATGTATTTGCCAGGACTTCAGCCTTGTCCTTATCAGATGTTATTTTTGTATTTCCAACTTTGAAGTGAGCGATTTAATTTTTTCCTTTTCCTCGCAAGTTCTTGCTTATTTTCCAAAATGATTTATCACCTGGTTTTAAATTGGATAATAATTGAGACCATTTCTTATTGCGCTCCGAATTAATACTTTTATCAATCATGTTAGTTAGAAACTTAGTACATTGATTATAAATAGTTTGCTCGGCTATATTTGAAGATCGTTGGCTTTTTCTTTTAAAGCTTCTTCTTAGTTTTGTATATTTCACAGTACTTTCTGGTAATGTGTAATTATTTTGTTTAGTTATTTTAGGTGTAGACACATCCCTTGCTTCGAAAACTACATTTATAAATTTTTGGATTTCCTGATCAATTACTGCCTTGGTATTGTATATATCGGAATATAACGTGATTTTATTGTCTAAAAAATTCATATAAATGTTCCAGTTGGTTGCACTATAATCATAATAATTGAGGTCAACCTGCAAGGCCATTGACCTTTTAAGTGTACATATAATGGGGCGATGGTCTGATGGTATTTCGTAATCAATTGTTTTTACGTCTATATTTAAAGCGGAGTTGCTTAAAATAATATCGACTGTGGATGCTTCGCGATTGTGTTGATGGGGGAATAGGGTTGGACTATTAGGATAGTGAATAAAAAATTCCTTGATTGCTGTAGGTTGTTGAGTGCAATTCCAGCAGTATTATTTGAACGGCAATTCCAAGAACAATGTTTGGCATTTAGGTCACCAAAACTTATATATTCTTTGGTGGAAGGTGTTAGGTTCAAGATATCAGCACAGAAGTTATGAGTATATCTTGGTGAATATAGCGAAGATACAACAATAGGTCTATTATTTATAATAACTTCAATTGAGATGTTTTCGATTGATGAGGTGTTTGAAATAAAGAGGTTTTTATGAGCGACAGATTTATGAATTAACAGAGCTACTCCTCCTCCTCTTGCATCTGTTCTGTCACTTTTATATAAATAATAATTTTTAAAATCGGGTCTATGATTTTCTGAAAAAAAAGTTTCATTCAAAGACGCTATTTTAATATTTTCTCGTTCAATTAGTATCTCAAATTGTTTTAAATTAGAAAAGTTTGAAATGCCATTAGCATTCAAGTGAAGCATTTTGAATTCGTTTAAATTATTAGTATAATCCATGGGCGTATTTTACCATTGACATTACAACTTTGATTTGTTGTACTTTTGAGGTGCACCTATGCAAATCATCCATAGCTGTAGTGAAAATATCAAAAACTTCATCAATGCTAAATAAATCGTTGTTTGTTTTCAGCTGGTTAGCATATGTAGCTTTGCTGTTATTATTGATGTTATTGTTACAATTTGTGTTGTTGTTACTTAAATTTGGGAAATGAAATATTTTGTTGTTGCCTGCTGTTGTTATGACTTTTGGAAGTTACTCTTGTTCTAGTTTCCAAATAGAGAGAACGTAACGGACAGTTGATGTCGTTTGCAGAGTGATCAGTTCTCTCTTTTCCATGTTTTTTTGCAATTAAAGCACGTAAAAACAGCTGGTCTTTTTTCATTTGTGTTAAACGGACACACACTTGTATGATGTTGTTCTGCACATATCATACATGCAGCACTTCGATGGCAATGTTCACCGCCATGGCCATACATTAAGCAGTTCCAGCATTGAGTTGGTTTATTTCTGGATCTAGATTTGTATTTTTTCCAAAAAATTATGATATTGGAAATTGTCCTTACATTTTTTAAGGCAGTTGGGTTAAAATTTTTACGAACAAATTGCACTTTGTAAACAGCATTGTTGTTCGAACTGAATTTGGTGACTATTTCAGCCACCGAAGAAGGGGATAGGTTGAAGTTTTTTAACTCTTCGGTGATGTCCTCAGAGTTTATGCGGGGTAAACCGTGTAGAAAGGTTGTGTATAACCTATTATCTTTGGAGCCATATGAATGAAACTCCATTTTACTCTCTTTAAGAATTTGCTTATAGCATTCGTACAATTCTTTAGTTGGAGCAAATATTTTGGTACCAATTGAAGTACGTTTGAAAATACAATCTTTACCAAGTAGTTTTCGTATTTCTGCAAATGAGGCCTTGGCTTCTACAACTATAGGTGGAGGTTTGTGTTGTTTAATACCATTAATATTTGATGCAGGAGTTACGTCCATATCATTGAGGCCAGCAAGCAGGCTAAATCTGTTGCTGGAAGTTGACGCGATGTTCGGGTTAACAAAACCCGGAGAAAGTTTTGTCATCTTCTTGTTCACAAGCTTTCTTTTTGATGAAGATTTGGCCCCTCGGGTCATCGCTAAATTTTTATTCCTGTTATAAGCTGGATTGTCTACCACGTGAGTTCAAATGAGATCAAGAATAGGCAATTGCAAAAACAAAAATATACACTTGTTGTTAATTTTAAATAGTTGTACTCTAAGCGCTTTAATTATTTACGCGACCGTTCGTAAATAGAATTAGATTCGAACTGAGCATGACCCAATAAGAGTGCAGGACTGTGAATATCATTTGTTACAGGAAAACGATAACGTAGTTGTAGTGGCCTCAACTGGATTGCGTGGATCTGAACGACATGTGTTTTCAGCAGGACAATTATCACAATGTTCAATAAATCGCTGAAGAAGGCTGAAATGCCAGAAACCGGTCCGATTAAGAATACAGTGTAGTTATGAATTTTTGAAATATATGCTCTCTTCTTCTCTACCACGCGCCATTGAAACAAAATTAAAATTTGCATATTAGTTACAGTATTATTTGCAAATGTCTGAGAAATGACGTCACATCTAACAAAAATTTCTTTGCAAATTTTAATTTTTAAATAACTGCAACTTTTTTGTTTTAAATGTTTTTAAAGTAAAATAAATTGTGTATAATTTTATAACTTCTAAGCTATTATTGTGTAAAATATAAAGTTTAGAAATTAAAAAAATTGTTTCCCGAAAATCTCCTACTTAATAGAACATAACTCCTGCCTATCAAAAGTCAACAAAAAAATATTTGTACTCTTCTATAGTTCGAACCCACCCCTACACTTCTATTGTATACCCGCCAGTTTCCGTCCGTCTGCACCAGAACAATTTTTCTGACCAAAGGCCAGATGTTTTGTGCAAAATTTATGAATACAAAAGTTTTCTACTATGTGGTTAGGGTATAATGAGTTTGCCCTGATGTTTGTAACTACCAAAAATATTGGACTTATACCCATCTTTTATTATACGGATCGACTCAAAATCATTTTCTGAGTCGATTTAACGATGTCCGTCCGTCCGTCTGTGTGTTCTAAATACAAAATTTGGTCGTACCGGTGTATTTTTTTGCGTGAGTTTATTTATTTTTTATACTGACAGAGAAAGGAAACGGTAGAGTTGACACGAGTTGTTATATACTTATAAAAAAAGGGATGAGACATAATGCGCTTAATTGTTAAATTATGTTAATGGGAAAAATCGTTTTTATTTAAACAGGTACATTTACATAGATATTTTTCAAAAACATTAATAGTCGGTACTTGAGTTATATAGTATTATTTATACTATGACAAAAAGGGAAAACAATTTAAATAACAGTAGCTATGTTCTGTAACTCTCACATCGTAAAGTTTTCTCGCATTCGACTGGTTCTGTAACTTGATTTAGTGAGAACTATCTGTCACGTAACGTTTTTTCTCACATTTATTGGAAAAATGAGAAAAAAGTGTTTCTGTAAAGTAGGCATGTGAAAAGATTTGAAATTGAACTGTCAAATTCACTCACAACTGAAATCTATGCGAAATGAGTTTTTAAATTCAGTTGCTTAAAAAAAATATGGCATCGAATATTGGAGGAAAGGTAAGAAATATGTTAATTTTTTATTTATCATTTACTTTTAGTATTTACATTTAAATTTTTGTTTTTGCAATTATTCAGAATGTGCAACGAATTTTCAAAATTAAAAAAAAAAAAAAAACTTGTGGAGTACGTCGTCTATTGAATTTTAAAGAAAACCCTGAATGTCATTATGTCGGCACGAATTTATGGTCTGCTCCAGAAGTATGGCAGAAGAAGTTATAGATAGCAAAGCGGAAATATTTAGCTTTGTTCTAATCATGTACGAAACCATAGCGTTGGTACCACCACGCAGCTTAAACTTGAATGATACTGAAACTGTAACAATATCGGACAATGATGATAAGGATAAAGAAAAATCATTCTGATACAACATTAACTTATATGAGCACTTTTTAAGGACTTATATATGCATTTTTTTAAGCACTTATATATAATTTTTAAGTAATTTTATTAAAGTTGCAGACAGTTCTTAATTGTTGGAAATAATGTGAGCAATAAATTAGTTTTACATTTTTGAAATTTTAACTTAATTCATTTACATTATTTTTTTTTTTTTTTAATTTATACATTTGTACGATTTTTAATATAACTTTTTAATTTTTTTTTTACCTTAAAACATTCTCTTACTTTAACTAGCTCCAGCGTTACGATTGTGATTAGCTCTAGATGATTTATTACGTAGAATATCATTTTCTTGGTCCTGACCCTTACTGAGCCCCACCACATTTCGCGGCTGTTCTGGCATAAAATAACCCTTTTGAGCATATTTAGCCTCATGTTTAGCTTCATAACGAACTCTTGCGTCTTCTGGATTTTCACAAAAATTCAAAATTGGAATCTTCCACTTCACTTTCGCTTTCATCTTCCGATACATGAGCCACGTTAGCCAACACTTTTTTCATGTCTTTTAATTTTATAACTCTTGTTTAACTTTCCAACAACGCCTCAAAACTATCATCGTATTCATCATCATATTCTTCACCATATTCTGGATCTCTTTCGCTAATCATGGAATATTCTTGATAACGATGTTTAATTGCGGCCAAGTCACTTTTATCGTCTAGCATTTGGAAAACCCTTACCCTGCTTAATAATACATTGAGGATTATCTTGGTTCATTATATCATATTTATCACCATCGAAAACATTATAATGTTCAATACCGCTTTCTTGATAGAACTTATCTTGTGGATCGGGTGGTATATAAACTTCATTAACATCGGCTTGATCTAAATCAGGTGGCAAATTGTATTCCAATACCGCCGCTATAGCTTCTTAACTAGAAGCATACCGAAATGAAAGCCGTCTAATGAAACCAGTGCCCCGATGAGGTAGACAATCCAATGTCATGGCAATTTCTAACTCAAAATCTCTCTTCGCAGGGGTTTTAGTGTTGTTTTTTGTAACCTTTTTTTCTGCTCAATTTTAGGATCCGTTTTGATGGTCTTAGCATTCGTATCAATAATATCTTGATTTATTATTAGATTTTGTAAATCATTTATGGTTTCCATGGTAGCAGCTTCATTTTTATAACGTACTATAAAGTTGGCTTTAAAAGAATATATTTAGACATAATTTTTTTAAATTTATATGCATACTCACAAATCGCTGCAAGCTTGCTTTAATATTTCTATATCTAAACCCACGGAATAGTGACGTTTATAATCGACCACAAAAGTTTGCTCTGACAAACATTCGGTTAATAAGGCAATTTTTTCTTCGGAAGTCATTAAACTCAATTCCCTATAAGATAACATGTTTCTTAAAAGTTATACGAAACTTTTAGCAATGTACTTACGGTTCAGCTAAGACCGTTTCGATATATGAGTAGGCAATACTACGAAACGCTTTCAAAAACTGCAAACGAGCATAATTTAACCATAGTAAACTTTTAGCCCCCTCATTAATCAGAAAAATATTCTTGTACAAAAAAGGCAGCGCGTTATCATAAAAGTTGGCTATATGAGCCAATTTGATTTCGCCACACATATGTAGATCTTACAGCAGGACATACATACAGCATTACATTACAGGTAAATGCACAATCTAAAGTATACAAAGCGACATTAATTTATGTTCTTATAATTTTATATATACAACTTTATGTTTACTTTTATTTGTTTGTTTTTATTTCTTGACAGCTGACTTGGAATATTCCAATAACAACGTAACCAGTGTTGTAACTTCTCACATTAAGATACAGACACAGTTTCTACTCACAAATCGAGAAACAGTGGCATTTTTTGTTTCATACTTTTTCGATGCGAGAACTTTTCACATAAAATACAGAACACGGGTACAGGTAAATGGTAAAAAATTATTGCGACACACCCTTTAAAATATGTATAACAGGTATGCTTCACCTTTTAAAAGAGATTAGGATCTGGGTTTTTATACCCTATACCACTATGTGGTTTGGGTATAATGACTTTGTGCTGCTGTTTGTAACAACCAAAAATATTTGACCTACACCCATCTTTAATTATACCGATCGAAACAGTATCACTATCTGATTCGATTTAACGATGTCCGTCCGTCCGTCCGTCTGTGTATCCATGTAAAGTTTGTAATCAAACTGCAGGTTGCAAATATGAATATATTTTGACGAAATTTGGTATTTGATCTTTTATCGGCCATGGGATGAATGCTCTTGAAATTGTTGAGAATCGGTCCATGTTCAGACCTAGCCCCCATACAAATGAACCCTATGAAATCAACATATATTGCCATAAGATCCAAATTATCATACAAATCTTAGTCAAATTGGGTTTGTATGTATATATTACATCCATTAATCATGAAAACTCTTAGTCATAGGCCCCATATAGCGCTGCTTCCCGATCTTCACTCAAATCTATCAAAAAACAAAAATATTGCACTGATTCTTCTCAAGTTTTGTTTGTATATATTTTGCAAAATACAGGAGACTTTACCAAACATGGTCAGGATCGATCCATTTTTGGGCCTAGTCCCCATATAGATATAGCATCCGATATGAACTTTTTCATATCTGCAGTCGAAAAAATTAATAAAAATCCCACTCAAATTTGGTTTATGCTTATTTTCTATATCCAGTTAGTTGGGCCTGAGAGATAGGGTCTCTAAATGCATGGTATAGGGTATCGTATAGTCGGTCTAGACCGACTATAATTTTCTTTCTTGTTTATGCTTCAAAAAGTGGTAATAAAAGATAAAAAATTGTATTTTACTTAATTGCAAGAAAGAGTATTTATATTAATGTTTCCACAATTATTATTCATTACAGTTTAAACAATGGCTAAGTACTGTTATAAAAATCTCGCTGATATTTATTTTCAACAAAAAGATGTAGATGATATAATTTTGCACATACTGAGTAACCATTTCTGGTTATTTACTAAAATTTTTTGATTTAAAGTAGTTTTTCAGTACACTTACAATAAGTTATACTCTTTTGTATATAGCTAACAATTGTTCTTAATTATAAAATGTATTTTAAAAATTTACAATGAAAATTGATATAGAAATATTTAAAAAGACAATAAAAAAAATTTTAACTACAGTAAAAACATGCGACTTTTTCATTGAAACTTCTCTATCTTGAACCAATATCAGGTAACTTTTACGCTCGCTGCTCAATAAATTATATCTTAAAAAAAGTCAACCTTTGGCCTTTGTGAACATTAGGACTAAAAAGTTGGCGGGGCCAAAGTTTGGCAATTTTTTAAAAAGTATTAGTTGTAAAATTAACTATTTTGCCTGTTAATACGATCGTTCCTACCCATTATCCAAGTGGCTCAAACAGTTTACTTGATGTATTCTTTACTAATCATAAAAGCAAAATACTGCTTTACGATTAATTTTCCGCCCCTGTTTTTCGAAGCGTGACTTAATTTTTATGACATATAATACCTATGTTAACAATGAAGATGCCGATTACACTTATAGAGATTTTCGTGGCATTGACTATGCAGCATTAAACCAGCGTATTGATTGTGTTAATTGGGATTCAGTTTATGGTCTTGAGAATGTTAATGATCAAATTGCTTTCATTCAAAATAACCTTCTCACAATATTTTATGAAATTGTGCCTGAAAAAACAAGAACAATTAGACCTATACAGCCTCCGTGGTTTACTTCAATTATAAAACGTTTAATTAAAGCGGCCAAAAATCATTTTTTTTTTTTTTTTGTTACCGATATTAAAGTTATGTTATTTATTTCAAAGTAAATACTAGTAAACCTCGGGAGCCAAAAAATTGCGACTCTATCTCAACTACATCACCGCGAACAGGGTCTTCGAAAATGGGCTTTCTCAGTATTTTGCTAAAATTAAAAATTTCTTTGTAAATTTTTATTTTTGAATGACTGTAACTTTTTTGATTTAAAAGATATTGAAGTGAAATAAATTTTGTATAATTTTGTGGCCTCCATACTATTAATGTTAAAAACGTAAAATCACTGAGTCATTCCAAAATTTAAAAAAAAAATTTTTTAAAAAAGGTCCAAATTTTCCGAAAATCTCCTACTTAATAGAGCATAACTATTAAGTCCGAACCCTCCCCTATACTCCTATACTCCTATACCCCATTATACACCCGCCAGTTTCCCCCCGTGTGCACCAGAACAATTTTTCTGACCCAAGGTTAGATATTTTCTGCAAAATTTATGAATACAAAAGTTGTCCACTATGTGGTTAGGATATATTAAGTTTGAGGTGATGTTTGTAACTGCCAAAAATATTGGACCTTTATCCATCTTTTATTATACGGATCGACTCAAAAACACTTTCTGAGTCGATTAAATGATGTCCGTCCGTCCGTCTGAGTGTTATGAATACAAAAGTTGGTCGTACCGGAGCACCGCTGTGTATTTTTTTGCGTGTTGGTAGAGTTGTCAGGAGTTGTTATATACTTATAAAAAAGGGTTGAGATATAATGCGCTTAATTGTTACAGGTACATTTACATGGTATCTTTCAAAAACATTAATAGTCTGAATTAGAGTTATATAGTTTAAATACCTGACAAAATGGGAAACAATTTAAATAACAGGTAAATGGTAAAAAAAAAACTATTGCTACATATCCCTTTAAGATATGAGCAGGTATGCTTCACCTTTTAAAAGGGGTTAGGGTGTGGGTTTTTTATGCTTCTAAAAGTGGTAAAAAAGATAAAAAAATTTATTTTACATAATTGCAAGAAAGAGTTCTTATAATAATGTTTCCACAATTATTATTCATTACAATTTGTGCAATGGCTAAGTACTGTTATAGAGATCTGGCAGATATTTATTTTCAACGAAATGATGTAGAAGATGTAATTTTGCACATAGTGAGCAACGACTTCTTTAAGAATTGTAACCTAGAAGATATTGAAATGCACAAAGGAAAAATTACTAATTTTGCATCGAATTTGAAAAGACGGTACATTGAATGCTCTCATAGCAAGGCAAAGATGTACAAACGTTACCAAGACTGGTTAATAAAGGAACTTATTTTTGAGAGTGCATCTACAACTGCCAACGAAAGTGGGTAAAAGGGTCGACCAGTAAAACCAATTGACGGATGTAGTGAAAGGTCTCGAAGGCGCAAGCTGGAGAATATCAATGAAGAAATTTCTCAAAGAATTATTAAGGATTCATTTTTGCACCAAATTCAACCAACCCAAAATAAAAAAAATAAAATTGAAAAAATAGTAGAAGCGAGGCCAAGGCGCACAAAGAGGATTTTGAAAAGCATTCCTACACCAATTGAAGATAAGAAATTTAGGCCGGAAGAAGCGTTCGCCCTATTTTTGGTCAATTTCATAGCAAAAATCAATGAAAAGAATCGTGGGATTTTTCCAGAGTATCGAGATTTAGTTTCTGCCAAAAAAGAATGCTTACCTTCACAATCTGCTATTAGTGTCACTTCAACATCAGCAGAAATAAAATTGCAAGATCTCCTTGAACATACTGCAGAACGATTGCTAAATACTGATCTTTTAAAAAAAATTGGAATGGCAGCATTACTTTAATTTCTAAATGGGATGTGATGGAACCTCTGGTCAGAAACAATACAAGCAATGCCGAAAATTCATCAGATGCTAATTTATTTATGGTATCTTTTGTTCCTCATTCATTTTAAGCATTTAACTTAAAAAAATTTTTTAAAAAATTTAAGAGAAATTAACAGGCATTCTAAAGAGGGTGATTCCCTTCAATAGAATAACGATTAAAATATGTTAATTTGATCTTAAAATCTATACATCCTCCTACAAAACCTATAAAAAAATTAAATATTTTATTGAATAACACTTGAACTCGGACATGAAGAAAACCTAATATTCGTGTGAAAAATCTTGAAAAAAAAAAACTTGAAAATAGTTTTTCTTAACATGTTCACCTAACTAACGGTTATCTCTACTGCTGATTTTTCATCATGAAAAAAGAATATTAAACCACTCTTAGTTTCCCGATTCAAATAGAAAATATTGTAGTTATAGAAAGGTAATAATACAAGCTCCAGTTCACTATATATTTCTTTTCAATCAATAATACAATATATATCTATATCTTATTAATCAATAATTAATTGCACATATTATTTTATGTATCTTCTTTTGTTATATTTCTTAAAAGGGGTTAATAGGCACCATAATCGGAAAATTTGTTTATAATTACTGCTAGAATATTAAATAAACAAAACGAACAAAAACATTTTGCAAAATAAAAAAAGATCTGTTATAAACTTTTGATGTATTCATGTTAATGGTCAAATGCAACTAATTAGCAATAAAACACAATTTAATACCGTTACTAACACACATTTCTTTTGAATGGTTTCGTCAGAAGCATATAATTTTACATTAACTCGCGTATTTAAGTAAATTACTACAACAACATTCATGCATATTTTTACGCTTCACTGGCATTGAATAGAATTACTCGTTTTTAAGATTTTTCATATCTCAAATACCATAAAAAGGTAGAAAACCGACATTTTTGATATGTGAATTTCATATTTAAGTATAAATTTTTATACCTGTGCTTCGAAAGTAAAAATGTTTAACTTATAGTAATTCTTTTATTAAAATATGTTAGGACAAAAAATATTGTACAGTTATAAATGCATACCCATACAAATAGACCCTATGAGTTCGACTAAAATTGACAAGATTATCATATAGATCTCGGTCAAATCTTGCTTCCTTCTGTGTATCATATCCATTAATCAATAGTCCAAATAGGAAGGCCTGTAGGATTATTCGTAGTCATAGTTCCAATATAAAGCTGCTTGGCGATATTCACTTTATGAAAAACAAGTTAGAAAACAAGTTAGACCGACTATACGATACCCTATATCTTGCGTTTAGAGATCCAATCTCTTACGTCCAACTAATTAGATTTAGGGCCATTATTACAACTTGCCGTTAGTTAAAGGCAGGATTTTGTCTGCCCGATAAATAGCTTTGTATTATTACAACTTTAATTTTTTATTGTTATTACTATTAATAATAATAATACTTAATGGATAAAAAAGTAATAAATAAAGGTTTTATAATGTAAAGCCATTTATCGGTCCGACAAAATCCTGCCTTTAACTAACGGCAAGTTGTAATAATGGCCCTTAGACTATAAGCATAAACTAAATTTGACTGTCTTTGTTAACATTATTTTTGCCTTCGGATATGAAAAAGTTCATATCGGATGCTATATTTATTGGGAGTAGGTCGAAAAATGAAGACTCCGGATCATATGTGGTAAAGTCAATAATTTTTTGCAAACCAAATTTTAGAAAAATCTTGTTTTTCGATAGATTTAAGTGAAGATATGGAATAGCTTCAGTGGGGGCTATGACTAAGAATTGTCCTATACGGTTTATTTTTGGACCGCTGATAAATGGATGTAATAAACATACCCAAATACAATACTATGGCAATTTAAGTCAATCTCATAGGGGTGCTTTGCATGGGGACTATGTCTGAACATGAATCGATTTTCACCAATTTCAAAAGGATGACTAGTGTCGATGGAAGTTTATATAGTAAATTTCATCAAAATTTATTTTTATTTGCTACCTGTGCTTTGATTACAAGGTTTACATGGACAAACGGACGGACGGAAAGACGGACATAGTAAAATCGACTCAAAAAGTGATTCTGAGGCGTTCAGTATGATGAAGGATTTAGTTCAAAAATTTTTGTTAGTTACAAACATCAGCACAAAGTCATAATACTCCGACCTCATAGTGGTAGAGGGTATAAAAATATAGCAGAAATGTTTCTAAAATTTGGTTCGTATATGTTCATACCAAAAATAAGTAAATTTACTAAATATGGTCATGATCGGTCCACCATTCAATCTAGTGTCCATAAAAAATAGCAACCGATATAAACTTTTCCTATTTGCGGTAAACAAATTCATAAAGTGCCCTCCAAATTTGGTTTGTAACTATTTTCAATATTCAGTTAATTGGACCTAAGATGCTTTCAGTAAACTCTGGTATATAGTATCGTATGGTCGGTATATGTTTCTTTTAATACTCTGTACTCAGGGTAGAATTCATAACATTTGTGATGATGATTGTAACTACAAAACAAATATTCAAATTTATTTAGCACCATCTTTTATTATACTGATCAACTTTGAATCACATTCCGAGTCGATTTAACAATAACGACCTGTATGTCCATGTAAAGTTAGTGTGCAAACCATAATTGTGGCAAGTGGTTGATAAATGGTACGTCAGCTTGGAGTTGCTCACGGATGATTAGTACTGAAGTTACAGATAATCGGTGTATGTTCAGATCTTGCCCTGATAATTGTTATTATGCCCTATACCACTATGTGGCCATTTTTCATTATAACGATCGATTCAGAATCACTTTCAGAGTCATCCGTCTGCCTGTCCGACCGTCTGTATGCCCATGTAAACTTTGTAATCAAACCACAGGTAACAAATATGAATATGTTTTGATGAAATTTTGTATACAAGCTTTTGTCAGCCACGGGATGAAGCTATTGACAGACCTAGTCCCTATACAAATGTCCCCTATGAGATCGACTTAATATCGAAATTATCATATAAATATCGATAGAATTTGGTGTATGTGTGCCCATTATACCCACTAATCAGTAGTCCATTTTTGGCCCATTTTTGTTCATATTCCCCATATAAAGCAGATTCTCGATCTTCACTTTAATCTATAAAAACAAAACAAAAATATTGCACAGATTTTTCTCAAATTTGGCTTATCTATGTTTTTGCAAAAAATAAGTGACCTTCCCAAATATAGTCAGGATCGGTCCAATTTTCCCCATAGTCTCCATATAAATATAGCATCCGATATGAACTTTTTGATATCCGAAGGCAGACAAATTAGTAACAATGCCACTCAAATTTTGGTTTATGCTTATTTCCAGTATCTAATTAGTTTGACCTAAGAGATAGGGTCTCTAAACGCATGATATATGGTATCGTATAGTCGGTCTAGACCGACTATAATTTTCCTACTTGTTATATATATATATATATATATATCTTGTGTCAAATTTGATGCATATGAGAACAACACGACATAGGAAACACAAAAAGTTTTTGAAATTTTTTCTTTATTTCTCATCATAATCTCCTTTTAACTCGATGCAAGTCTGGCGAATAAGGCGGGAGGCGAAGCCATCAAAACTCTAATTCATGAATTTTGGTCATCGCAATATTGGAAGTTGGAACTGGAGCATTATCTTAATGAAGCAGCACTTTCTCTTTCGCTAAATTAGGCCTTCCCCCCCCCCCCCTCCATCACTTCCACGCTGCAATAAGTAAGCATAATTCTCGCCATTTATTGTTTTTCCTTGTTGAAGATAATCTAAATACAAATTATACAACGTGCCTTCCCAAAAAAACAGTCGCCATAAAACAGTCAGCCGAGGATTATTCAATACCATTTTCTGGATTTTCTTAACCGTTTCCGGTTACCTCAATTGGTCGATCATTACAGTGTTCGTCTTTGCAGCTCATACGGCCTCTGCCACCCAATATTTTACAATCGTAAATGAAGTAGCAGACACACCCGAAGTAGAGTCTAGCTCGGGTTTAATACTGGTTGGACTAAAGGTACGGTCACATTAGGCAAATATTTGACAAAAAACGCCAAATATTTGTTTGCCTCAGTCTGACCACAAAATATTATTTGCCGTCAAACAACAAAACAGCTGATTTTAGGCAAACAAAATTATTTGCCTGCAAACAAATATTTGCCTAATGTGACCACTGACGACCAAATATTTTCCTCTATTTTGTGCAAATAATTATTTGACCTTACAAATCATTTGTAAGAGCAAACAGTGGCAAACAACAGTTGTTTCAGCAGTGATGTCAACTTTTAAAATTTAATTCAGTTATTTCTTAAAAAAAAAGCTTTTTGTTTTCAAAAGCATTTGTTGTGCAACTTGTTAATATTCATTAAAAATTGGCTTTAAAGGAAACTGTTATAACAAAAAAAATCAATTAACCCGTTATGAACCTATTTGGATTTTTTTAAAGTAATTTTGGGAAAACGTGGCATTATCTCATAAAATGACCTATGTAATGTTTGTATTTACAACTGAATGTATGCTGGATCCACTAGCTTCATTTCAATGTATATTTTGACCTCTTAACCACTTAAGGATCGGATATATTAGAAATATTACCTTCAATTTTAAGTTTTTTTTTAATATGTTGTTATTTCTACTTCTACAGCATAATAATGGGATAATTTAAAATGTGGATATTAATGGGTTTATTTCCCTAAAAAAATAAGATATTTGATTTTCTATTGTACTAACTTGCAAATGACTATATACATCCTGTCCTGAAAGGGTTAAGGGGTCAGGGGTTAAGGGACCTAGTTTTTATTCAGTTTATTCATGATATATGTCTACTTACGAGACAATTCCATATTTAAGAAAAAGCTCTATTACAAAAATAAAAATTTTTAAATAGGTTCATAATGGGTTAATGGATTTCAAATTTAAAAATATCGAGTAAAAGACACTCAAGTAAGTTTTTAAAATATATATATTGTGCTGTAATCAGATACTAAATAACAAAATTATATACAAGTCAATGGCAAAAGTTTGGAAGTCCATAACTCGGAAAATAGGCTCGATCGCCAAAAAACAAATATTTTCCTAGAACCGCAATAAAATGCTTTATAGTTGCGAAAATTTGAAACCAATCGGGGCATTGCCTCTAAACTCCAATTAAGCCAAATTTATTTTTAATTTAGCGTATTTATCATTTTGAAAACACAGAATTTGCCACTCTGTTACATTACTTAAAATAAACAGCTGTTTATTTTGTAAACAAAGAAAAAAATAATTATAGTTAAAAATAATATTTAAATATAATATAACAGAAAACTTCCAAAACTATCACCGATGCGCTCCACAGCACAAAAGAAGTATCCTTTTTGAGTAAATATATTTTTAATTTTTGACTGTTTGATCAAACAATTTTTTTAGTCAAATATTTGTTTAAGTATGACCGCACGGCAAATATGTTGTCCTTGTTTTTATTTGCCACTATTTGGCAGCTGTTTGATCAAACAAAAAGAGGCAAATAAATGTGCCTAGTGTGACCACAAATTATTTATTTGTTTCACAAAATTTTTGGCAAATACGAGAAAACAAGTTTGCGTCAAATATTTGCCTAATGTGACCATACCTTAAGACCACTCAAATTAAGGTATTGAATTACATAACAGTGACCAATTTTTTCCAAATTACTGCGATCGTTTACTTTTGATGGCTCAAAAAAAACAAGTAAGAAAATTATAGTCGGTCTATACTATACCGACTATACCATGAGTTTAGAGACCCTATCTCATAGACCCAACTAACTGGATATAGAAAATAAGCAGAAATTTGAGTGGGATTTTTATTAATTTTTTCGGCTGCAGAGATGAAAAAGTTCATATCGGATGCTATATCTATATGGGGACTAGGCCCAAAAATGGACCGATCCTAACCATGCTTGGTAAAGTCTCTTGTATTTTGCAAAAATATATACAAACAAAATTTGAGAAGAATCAGTGCAATATTTTTGTTTTTTGATAGATTTAAGTGAAGATCGGGAAGCAGCTCTATATGGGGCCTATGACTAAGAGTTGTCCAATAGGAATCATTTTTGGACTACTAATGAATGGATGTAATATGTACATACAAGCCCTATTTGACTAAGATTTGTATGATAATTTGGATCTTATGGCAATATATGTTGATTTCAAAGGGGTCATTTGTATGGGGGCTAGGTCTGAACATCGACCGATCCTCACCAATTTAAATAGCGTTCATCCCATGGCCGATAAAAGCTTATATACCAAATTTCAGCAAAATATATTCATATTTCCGACCTGCAGTTTGATTACAAGCTTTACATGGACACACAGACGGACGGACGGACATCGTTAAATCGAATCAGATAGTGATTCTGATTCGATCGGTATAATTAAAGATGGGTGTAGGTCAAATATTTTTGGTTGTTACAAACAGCAGCACAAAGTCATTATACCCAAACCACATAGTGGTATAGGGTATAAAAATCATGTGAGTTCGATCACAGGGGCGATGTGTAAACATCTAGTAATTAAAAATTTTTTAATGGAAATTTTTTAAATCAAACAGAAAGCATGTATCACTTATAGCAATCAACTACAAGGGCTCTGCTAATATAAAAATATTTATTATTTCAACTTGTTAATTTTTTTTTAATTTTTCGTTTTTCATTCCTTTCCTTATTTTTTTATATTTTATTTTGTAGTTTTCATTTTTCAGTTTTAATTTTTAATTTTTTATTATTTATTTTTGATTTTTTATTTTTCATATTTTATTTTTCATTTTTAATTTTTTATTTTTCATTTATAATTTTTTATTTTTATTTTTCATTTTTCTTTTTTTATTTTTATACCCTATAACACTATGTGGTTTGGGTATAATGACTTTGTGCTGCTGTTTGTAACAACCAAAAATATTTGACCTACACCCATTTTTAATTATACCGATCGAATCACTATCTGATTCGATTTAACGATGTCCGTCCGTCCGTCCGTCCGTCTGTGTGTCCATGTAAAGCTTGTAATCAAACTGCAGGTCGCAAATATGAACATATTTTCATGAAATTTGGTATTTAATCTTCTACCAGCAATGGGATGAACGCTATTGAAATTGGTGAGAATCGGTCCATGTTCAGACCTAGCACCCATACAAATGACCCCTATGAAATCAACATATATTGCCATAAGATCCAAATTATCATTCAAATCTGAGTCAAATTGGGCTTGTATGTACATATTACATCCTTTAATCATCAGTCCAAAAATGATCCCTATTGGACATCTCTTAGTCATAGGCCCCATATAGAGCTGCTTCCCGCTCTTCACTTAAATCTATCAAAAAACAAAAATATTGCACTGATTCTTCTCAAATTTTGTTTGTATATATTTTTGCAAAATACAAGAGACTTTACCAAACATGGTCAGGATCGGTCCATTTTTGGGCCTAGTCCCCATATAGATATAGCATCCGATATGAACTTTTTCATATCTGCAGCCGAAAAAATTAATAAAAATCCCACTCAAATTTGGTTTATGCTTATTTTCTATATCCAGTTAGTTGGGCCTGAGAGATAGGGTCTCCAAAGGCATGGTATAGGGTATCGTATAGTCGGTCTAGACCGACTATAATTTTCTTACTTGTTTATTTTTTATTTTTTATTTTTTATTTTTTTATTTTTCATTGTTTATTTTTCAATTTTCATTCTTTGTTCTTCATTTTTCATTTTGAATTTTTAATTTTTCATTTTTCTAATTTAATTTTTTATTTTTCATTTTAAATTTTTCATTTTTAAATACTTCCTAATGAAATCATTCCTTCATTTTGTCTAAAAACACTTCCCAATGAATTGTGCCTTCATTTTATCTCTAAACACTCCTTTTTTACTGTCATTCGTTTATTTTTTATTTTTTATTTATGTTTGATTAGCATTAATATTAAATGCAGTGATAATTGTGTTATTTATATGCAATAAATTATAACGTTAAGAATACTTTTAAATGATTGAGAAAATTAATTAGAAATGTTTGTAAAAAGTGAAGAAATATAATGCAGAAAATAGCGTCAAAAAGGTTATTACTATCATAATTTTTTCAACATCGATTTTATCTTACGTTTTATATTTTATGCGGTTTTTGTGATTGTGTTGTGAAATACATTTTTACGCCCCTGCGCGTATAGATGTTTACACATCAAAAAAACTAAATAACGTGGAGCCCTGAAATTAAAACATATCGCAGCTGTACCTCTAAAGTGAGTCAACTCAAAATTTTTCAATTTTCACTTTTTGCAAGAAAACGATACACAGTGGTCATATCTATCCACTGTAAACATCTTACATCGATTTTTCTAGTCTTTCGCAAAAAAAAAAATACAGTTGTAACTCTTTTTGTGTTATAAGAGTAGCTTCTATAGAATCGACTTACAAGACATATTTTGAGTTCCACCCAAAAATATTTTTATTTTTTATGATCACGGAAAAAATCGCAAAAACAACTACTGTTGTATACTTATTATTCGCGATTCTTTACAATGAAACAACTGTTTTTAAATTTTATAGTAATTATTAAAAAAACCGTTTTTTGCCTCTACTGAAAATTTGTAAATTTTGAGTTGACTCATTTTAGAGGTACAGGTGCGATATGTTTTATAAGATTGCCACTTTTCACCTAAGTAATTTTTCCAAACTACTGCGGCCTTCTATAGTCAGGTCATGTTCTTCTGGGACCACCCTCGTAGTCCTCATATGAAGCTGCTATTCCGTACTCAACTAAATCTATATAAAGACATTCAAATTACATAGATATTTTTCAAATTAGGGCGGTATATGATTTTAGAACATCTAAATGACAGCACACTTCTTTTTTTTCCTAGTCCCCATATAATTTTTAAATTCGATATGAACGTAAACATCAATACATGCAACAAATAAATGAAAATCTCAGTTAAATTTGGTTTATGATAATTTCCTATCTCCATTAATGCTTTTAACCGGTAGAGTTGGAACTAGAACGCAATCCCATTTTATAGGATATCGTATAGTCGGCTGAGACCAATCATAGTTTTCTTTTTTGTTTATATATAATTAAAGTAAATATAATCTAAAGCGCCATCATTAACAAATGGCTTTTGCGATTCAATTTTTGTGGGAGAAACGGTTGGCGAAAATTAGTAAGCTGTCATTAGTTGCTTCCTGCAAACTTAACTGCTGCTTCATGAGAAATTTATATCATTACAGTTTTGATAACTTTTTGGTATCTCATAAGTTATTTGGATCTTTTATTAACAAATAAAAACTTTTTCTTTAGTAATCACAGCATTTTGTCTGCAAAAAAGAATTGTTGTTGTAACAGTAAAATCAAAGTATTAATTTTTGATAAGTATTAACTTTATATTTTGGCATCCCTAAATATTTAAATAGTGTACTGCCATAAAATAGGTATTTCGAATTTGTTCAAATGGTTTAATTTTTGACGAATTCGTTGTTGTTGGATAACTGATGCTTTTAGGTCTAAAACTATAAGTCGGTAAAGCTAAGATGGGGATTGGTCAAGTATTTTCTTTAGTTACAAAAGTCAGTATAAAATCATAATACTTACGTAACAAGTATTTTTAATATTTTGGTTTTAAAAACAATAATTTAAAAATTATTCCATAATTAATTTTAAACAATATAAGTTATACATAAAAATGGCAGCGGAAACTACAATAATTAAAATACTGGAATAATTATTCCTACAAAAATTATTTAAATGCAATAAAAGCCTTAAAAAGAGCTAAATATATTTTTTATACATGACTAACTTACTTCAATGTAATGCGAAAAGAAAGTCATGGTTCTAGGGAATTTTAAATTATTCGGTAATATATATGTTCTGTCTTAATGATTCATTCATTTATACGAATGTTAAACTAATTGAAATGCTAGTAAATGTTTGTGTTTAACCATTCTGAGTATTATAAAAATAGTTTATCTTCATTAAGCATTTCAAAACATTATGTACTTTATATCTGGTAGTCCTTACTTTCTTCGTTATTGTATTTGACAGAGGAAATATATCAGTATTGCAACCACGTCCTTATGGCAAGAGGAGTCGATATACTGATGTCTATCTGCATATCTGGCTGTTGAAATCACGCTCCCTTAGCAAATAAAGCATTTTTCTGCGTGAACTTAAGATAATATTGTATTTAAAGTGATGTAATTCGGACAACATTGTACCAATTTATGTCTAAAAGAGGATAAAACTTCAATTTCTTTGTTGTAGTAAAGAATGTTCCACTTAAAATCTGGCCGCACAAAACTAGTTATAATATTTTAGTAAAATCTAATAAATTATGAATCAAATAGAGGGCAATTTATTAGGCTTTAAAGAAAAGTAAAAGTAAAATTTAATTTTCGCTATTACGAATAAATGGCCAGACATGTTTGTTGATACTACCCATTATTTTAGCCACCCATTATTTTTCCCTCCCATATCCGCAGAATACTTGTTTCATTTACTTAACATTAAATGTTCCGTTTTTGCTTCTTTTTTGCTACTCTTAATTTATTTTTTACATTTGCCTAATATCTTTCCATTGGTCGAAATTGTGGGCTATTAGGAAGATTAATATATTTGGGTATTACAACTACCCGTTTGTGTTTATACCAGAGCCTACGGTCAAGCTCGACTACTCAAGCTACTCGAGTAGTAAATGAGCTACTCGAGCACTACTTGACTTATATTGGCCACTTTCTATACAAATGTGTGAAAATATGCTCTTATTTGAAGTTTGATGATATTTTCCAGAAAATTTTCCACAATGACGTAATAAAAAATTATATTCGTTAGAGCTGAGTATATAAAGAGAACACTGCCTTCAAGTTTCAAAGCATTTCGCCAAAAATTGAAGCTTGGAGGAATTACTAATCGACAAAAAACAGAAAATAAAAAAAAATAAAAAAAAAAATAAAAATAATTATTTTTTCACTGCCCCTAATTGACCTTATTCACAGATGACTCATATAAAAAATTGAGCCATTTCGATTAAAATTGTGCTCTGGGCGAATATTATTTACACATATATGATAATCTAGTTCTTACGACCATTTTGCTCGATCTGATAGGAATTTATTGTTTGGCGGCTAAATCTGAATATCCACCGATTTTCACTAATTTCAATAGCATGCGTCTTATGGTCGATATAAGTTATACTACCAAATTTCATCAAAATATTTGTATTTGTGACCTGAAGTTTGATTATGAGGCTTACATACCACACATACGAACGGACGGACAGATCCTGATTGGGTCGGTATAATAAAAGGTGGGTCTAGGTTAAATATTTTAGGTAGTTGCAAACATCAGCATAAATTCATTATACCCTACCACGTAGTCGTATAGGTGAGAAAAATGTTGTCTGTGTGTACTTCTCATAAAACTTTTAATTAATCAAAAAAATTAAATTTTCCACCTATTTCAGACGATAATTAAAGTTTGAAAAATTTTTTTATTTCATAAATTTCATAAATTTCTAAAAATTGGAAAATCGCCACTATTTACATCAATTTCAAGGGCTAGAGAAGACTGCTATCTCATCTTAAAAGAAACTTCATAAAGTTGAAGATATAATGTACGATTTTTAAAACATTTTTTTTTTTAGTTTTAAATTATAACTAGCATATTCCAGCGCTCGAAATTCGAGTGCAATTTCTAGGCAGCTTTATTTTTCAACTTAGCTTATTCATAAACCAACATTTTTATGGTTTATTATTATTACGAATGAAGATAACAAACTCATTAACAAACACATTAACAAATTTAATAAAACACACATATACTATTTTCCTTCATCAACATGTTTAATAAAAATACACTCAATGTGGTCAAGTCGTTCAGTCCTATCGCACTTTTTAATGTCAAAGTTCTCTTTTTATAGACACATATATGAGTAGCAACATAATGTTTTATTTATCATAAAAATCGCTAATATCTTGATTTATTCATGTTCGCTTGATTTATTCTTGAGCTACGGGATCCCGTCGAATGTTTTTTCGTCATACCAAGTGCTGGCTATAAAGCTATAAACATAAAAATATTCATAAATCTATAATATTAATAAGCTATTCGATTTCTTGTGACCATTTTATCCCCATTTTAACCAAACGTACATTATTTGAAATGCATTTCTATTTAGCCGTTTTGCAGATTTACAGATTTTTAAATTTTTTCCTCTATTTTGAGTAAATTGCATTTAAAGTTGCTAATAATACATACATGAAATTATACATATGCTATATAATAAACCATAAAAGTGTTGGTTTGTGAATTGGCTAAGTTGAAAAATAAAGCTGCCTAGAAATTGCACTCGGATTCCGAACGCTGGAATCTGCTAGTTAATAATAATGCCAATAAAATTTGGTTTAAGCTGATTTTTTATATCCAGTTATTGCCTCAGCAAGACTCTCTCTAGAAATGCATGGTAAGCCAAGGGTTGAAATCGCGCCCCATATTTTTTAACCAAAAAAAAAAGAATAGCTAAAAATTTTATTTTGTTTAACCTAAATATAGAATTGGGGTGAAGGGGGTAGTGAAGCGTAGTGACTATAGCCTCTCCTACTCAATTGGCAACCTCTCCTGCACGTGGCGCACCCTGCCGATAACAAACGAGGCTCTGTCGACCGAAGTTGGGCGGTATAACCCTAAGAATCGCAATGACTAAATACCTTGCACACTGCATGCCTGGATGCGTTACTGGCAGCCCCAGCTCCAGGATCGGATGTTTAGCCCAATCAGTTACTCATCCTAAACTACAATTGATTACAGAAACCGCAACTAGTCAAAATGAAAACCAAACGATTAACCTGATGACGACTTTTAGCTTTAAAAAATGGACACGATTTGGAATATGGAACGTCCGTACGCTTTTAGATAGCACTTGTCTTGCTCAAGTATGCAACGAACTACTCCGTTACAACCTCTTATTCATGGGTCTCTGTGAAACCAGGTGGCCTGACTCTGGTGAGTTTGCTACAGCTAATGGAATTACTTTGATTTATTCCGGTAAACCACCTGAAGAACCAAGATCGAGCGGCGTTGGGCTACTGCTGTCTAAAGATGCCCGAAATGCACTAATAGATTGGAAACCGCATTCTGACAGAATCATCACAGCAAGATTTAGAACCCGCGCCAAAAACATTACATGTGTACACTGCACCCACTGAAACTTCAGAATTGTCTGTGAAGGAAGAGTTCTATGAGCACTTAACAAGAGTAACAACCTCTGTTAATCGTGGTGATATTATGTTGATGACGGGGGATTTTAACGCTCAAGTTGGACCCGACAACAGCGGCTTGGAAAGTGTGATGGGCCGTTACGGTATTGGTAGAATGACCGAAAATGGTGAACTTTTTGCCGAGTTATGCCTCAACAACAGCCTGGTTATCTTTGGTACGCTTTTTCCCCATAAACGGGTACATAAAATCACTTGGGTCTCTCCAGACAACAAAACAGAAAACCAAATAGACCACATAGCAAACAGCAGAAAATGGAGAGGATCTCTGCTCGGTGTCCGCAATAAACGAGGCGCCGACTGCAATAGCGACCATCATCTTCTAATAGGCACAATCCGTCTGAAAGTTGCTGCCGTAAAGAGTATCAAAAAAGTACAACGAAAATTTGATGTAAAGAAACTAAAAAATCCAACCATACTGAACACCTATTCTGAAGCATTAAGAACCTCTCTAGAAGCCTCACAAACAATTTCCACAGTTGGCTGGAAGACGGTAGAAGAATGTTTTACATCGGCTGCTAAAGAGCATATAGGATTCAAAACCAACTTGATTGCTGAAAGAAGGAATACAAAAGCACAAATAAATACTGCATTGACGCACGATGAAAAACTAAGGTTACGCACAATATAAAGGACTATTGATAAGAGTGTGAAAAGAAATGCACGTAATGACAAACGCAGATGGTTTGATGATCTTGCTAGAGAAGCAGAAATCGCATCTGTGAATAACCGTACTAAGGATCTATATAATATAACCAGGAAACTTACTCAGAAGAACTTTACAACGGCAAAACCTCTTAAATCCAACAACGGCGAAATAATTACATCAAAAAGTGGCCAAATGGAATTATGGTTGCAACATTACTCTACTATGTGTTTAGATACAGTATCCATACAGCACAATCCTTGTGACTGCGACCACCACGATATAAGGAATGATATACCTACAGAATGCCCTGATATACCCGAAATTATAGAATCCATAATTGCCCTTAAGAACAACAAGTCCCCAGGTATAGATAACATCTCCCCCGAGCACCACAAACAAGCGCCCGTTTTATGTATAAAATTATTGAGGAATTTTGGAGGACTAATCAACTATGCGATGAACTTAAGGAAGGGTTAATCATTAACATCCCAAAGAAAGGAGACTTATCTCAATGTAGAAATTGGCGTGGTATCACACTCATCAACATAGCAAACAAAGTTATAACACAGATTATAAACAAACGGCTCTCAGCCGCATTCGTTTCAAATCTTCGCAATGAACAAGCTGGCTTTCGACCCCAAAAATCCTGCATAGACCATGTGAACAGCCTCCGGATTATAATAGAACAGACCGTCGAGTGGAGATCCCCTTTGTACCTCGTTTCCATAGACTTCGAGAAGGCCTTTGATACCCTCTCACACTCGGCTATTTGGAATGCCCTCGCATGTAAAGGCACACCCACCAAGATTATATCATTTATTCAAGCCCTCTATAATAATGTGTGCTGCAGAGTGATGCATGAAGGTTGCGTGAGTGATAGATTTAACGTAAATACTGGCGTGAGGCAAGGTTGCATTTTATCCCCCCTGCTTTTCAACATAGTCTTAGACAACATCATGAATAAAGCAACCCGTGAAGAAAGAGGAATTTCATGCGGATTTCATAGACTATGCTGATGACATTTGTGTGCTTTCCTATAACTACAACGACATGGCGGCAAAGTACAGAAAGAAGCAGAAAAAGCCGGTATGAAAATAAACATAGCAAAGACCAAGGTAATGCGCATCAACTCTTCTAACAACAGAACGTTTTCCATAAATGATATAGTGTTAGAAGATGTTTCCAAATTCACCTACCTGGGTAGTTTATTAACAACAACGGGTGGTTCCAGTAATGATATACAGAGTCGCATTAATCTTGGTAAGCGATCATTTGGTCGCTTAAATCCCATTTGGCGATCTCCTCACATGTCAAAAAGAACAAAAATTAACATTTTCAATTCTTGCATTAAATCCGTGCTTCTTTATGGATGCGAGTCTTGGAACGCAGCAGTTCGTGATATAAACTCATTGCAAGTGTTTATAAATCGATGTCTACGAAGAGTTCTAAGAATATTTTGGCCTCAAACAATTTCGAACGAAAGGCTATGGAGAGAAACAAATCAAACTCCCATTAGTAATGAAGTTCGTAGAAGAAAATGGCGTTGGATTGGTCATACCTTGCGAAGGCCACTGAATGATACCACAAGAAATGCTATTGAATGGAACCCTCAAGGTAGCCGAAGAAGAGGAAGACCATCACACACATGGCGTCGCCAAATTGAATTGGAAGCTGCCAGAATGTGCAAGAGCTGGAACGAGATTAAGGCACTAGCGTTGGACAGAATTGAATGGAACAGATATGTTATGGCCCTATGCTCCTTATAGGAACGAGGGGAATTTATTATTTTATTATTAAATATGGAATTATTAACACATGTTTTTATACCCTATAGCACTTTGTGGTTTGGACAAAGTGACTTTGTGCTGCTGTTTGTAACTACTAAAAATATTTGACCTAGACCCATCTTTTATTACACCGATCGACTCAGAATCACGTTCTAAGTCGATTTAGCGATGTCCGTCCGTCCGTCCGTCCATCTGTCCGTCTGCGTGCCCATGTAAACTTTGTAATCAAACTACAGGTCGCAAATACGAATATATTTTGATGAAATTTGGCATATACGCTTCTATTAGCCATAGGATAAACGCTATTGTAGTTGGTGAAATTCGGTCCATGTTCAGACCTAGTCCCCATGCAAATAACCCCTATGAAATCGACATAAACTGCCATAATATCCAAATTATTGTATAGATCTCAATCAAATTGGGTTTGTATGTGTTTATTACATCCATTAATCAGTAGTCCAAAAATGATCCTTATGGGACAACTCTTAGTCATAGGCCCCATATAGAGCTGCTTCCCGATCTTCACTTAAATCTATTAAAAAACAAAAATATTGCACTGATTCTTCTCAAATTTCGTTTGTATATATTTTTGCAAAATACATGAGACCTTACCAAACATGGTCAGGATCGGTCCATTTTTGGGCCTAGTCCCCATATAGATAGATATATGAACTTTTTCATATCTGTAGCCAAAAAATTAATAAAAATCCCACTCAAATTTGTTTTATGCTTATTTTCTATATCCAGTTAGTTGGGCCTGAGAGATAGGGTCTCTAAACGCATGGTATAGGGTATCGCATAGTCGGTCTAGACCGACTATGATTTTCTTACTTGTTTTCTATATTTAATTAGTTGGAACTAATAGATAGGGTCTCTAAACGGATGGTACAGGGTATCGTATAGTCGGTCTAGACCGACTATAATTTTCTTGTTATTTTTATATTAAACTCTCAATTTCATTTTTAATTTTAAGCCGATAGCCTATGTTGCTAGTGCTTTAACTTTAAGATTTATTGCAATTGGAATTGTACTAAATATCAAATAAATAAAAAAATTAAAACATTTTAATTTAATAAATAAAACTTTAATTGAGCTTTTCGGTTATTTCGCCCACCTCAAATAAGGAAATATTTTGATAAATAAATATGACTTTTATGATCAAACAATCAAGATACGGAAATCAATAAATTTGACATCTGATAAAAAAAATTCAAAAACTTAAAAAATAATAAATGAAACAACATAGAAATTAAATAATTTAAGAAATTAATAAAAAAAAAAAACATACCACAAGTTAGCACTATTGATTTGACACCATATAAACTCAAAAAGAAATGCCGATATATGTATTATCAGGGAACTTTCCATTAAACCGAATTTCAACCACTTTAGAGAAGAGCCCAGCCCGCGAAATACGAGTGCAAATTCTAGGAAATTTTACATTTTCATTAAATTTTTTCTTTCAATGTTTTTTAACTTATTAAATTCATTAAATTTTTTTCATTATAAATATTTCTTGAACACACAGAAATAAGAGCCTGAAGGTATTTGAAGTACTTTGTATGCCACCTAAAGGTATGCTATTTTTAGCAAATCACAATTAAATACAGGGCATGTGATATGCAATTATTATAATGAAATTCGATTGCGTTATTGTCGTTATTGGTTTATGTCCAAAATCATTTTTCAATTCAAATTTTCAATTTTTCAATTAAATATTCGTCCTTTATTTACATATTTTAACAAATTTTTTGATATTTACATATGAGATCTTATCTTTGCATATAGATATTGCAACAAATAATACAGAGGATCTAAAGATATTAAATAGTTTTTATATTATTTTTTAATGATTTTTAAAGGAAAATGGGAGGAAAAAACCTTTATATGATTTAATAAATTCAAATACTATCTGAAAATATTTATGTGCTTATAGGAGGTTTATTAGAAATAATAGGCCTCTATAAGCACATAGTTTTCAATTTGGTGATTTCTTTTTAATTTTACGTTATTTCTCTACATTCTCTTATCAGTGGGTAAGAGGAATTTTCAATTTTGGCAAAGTAATTGTTATTAATCCTTGCTATGAAATCGATAATTTTTTAATAACCTATTTCTTCATGAAGAAGATTTGTAGGATACCTCCAGTGCTTTTTATATATCATTTTAAGACATTTGTTTTGTATAATTTGTAAGCGTTTTAGGTGGCAGTTGGCAGCGTCATTCCAAATAGGACACGCGTATGTTAATATCGGCCTTATAACACTTTTGAAGAGTAGATTTTTGTTTTTGGGATTTAGAAATGACCTTCTATTTAGTAAAGGCCATAATGCTTTAAATGATTTTATAGCTTTTTGACACGTAGCCATAATATGTTGTTTAAAAGTAAGCTTTTTGTCCAAGACAACTCCGAGATATTTGACATGATTAAGTACATTTATGGTATTAATTTCAATATGAAGATGACGTCTTGGCAGTCTTTTGGGAGATTTGTTGAACGGAAAAATAATTGCTTGGGTCTTGTTTGGATTAATTTTGATTTTCCATTTGTGAAAATATTTACTGCAATTTACAAGTCCCTTTTCCATTTTCTTCAGGAGTGCGCTTGTAAAATTGTTTGAAGAAATTAACGCAGTATCATGGCGACAAGACTGATCCTTGAGGTAACCCTGTGGTGATGGTTTTTGGAGATGATGTTTCATTATTAATCGCAACTTTAAAGCTTCTGCCGTGAATGAAATCTGAAATAAGTTTGCATAAATATTTTGGTATATTAGCATCAAGAAGTTTAAATACTAGGCCATTATGCCAAACGGTGCCAAACGCTTTTTCGATATCCAACAATATTAGACCCGTTGAACGTTTATTGTTTTTATTAGTGATTATTTGATTTTTGATTCTGTTTATTTGGTGAGTAGTGCTATGCCCTTTTTTAAATCCAAATTGTTCTTTAGCAACAATAGAATTCGTCATTACAAATTCACTAAGATGAGAATGTAGTATTTTTTCAAATATTTTACCTAAGTTACTTAATAAACTAATAGGTCTATAGCTATTTGGGTTATTTTTTGGCTTACTAGGTTTGTTGATAGCTATAACCTTAGCGTTTTTGAAATGGTTTGGGAAATAGTTGAGTTTGATGCAGCTGTTAAATTTTATAACCAGTAATTTTAGAGCTTTGAGTGGTAGTTTCTTTAAGAGCAGGTTGGGAATATTGTCAAAACCAGGAGATTTTGAGGGTTTTATTGATGCGACAATATTCATTACTTCTTCTAGAGATGTATAAATTGTTGACTCAGAACTGGGATTTTCCTTCTTAAAATTATTTACTGTTGTATTTATTACTGTATCCGCTGAGTGGTTGTAATTCGAAGTGAGGTTATTTGCTTTGACAAATGTATTTGCCAGGACTTCAGCCTTGTCCTTATCAGATGTTATCCTTGTATTTGCAACGTCAAGGTGAGAGATTTGATTTTTCCTTTTCCTCGCAAGTTCCTGCTTATTCTCCAAAATAATTTATCCCCTGGTTTTAAATTGGATAATAATTCACACCATTTCTTATTGCGTTCCGAATTAATACTTTTATCAATCATGTTACTTAGAAACTTAGTACATTGATTATAAAAAGTTTGCTCGGCTATATTTGAAGATCGTTGGCTTTTTCTTTTAAAGCTTCGTCTTAGTTTAATATATTTCACTTTCTGGTAATGTGTTATTATTTTGTTGATTTATTTTAGGTGCTTGCTTCGAAAACTACATTTATACATTTTTGGATTTCGTGATCAATTACTAACTTGCTATTGTATATATCCGAATATAACGTGATCTTACTGTCTAAAAAATTCTTATAAATGTTCCAGTTGGTTGCACTATAATAATAAGTAGCAGATCCCAGCCCCCGAAATTCGAGGGCAAATTCTACGAAATTTCATTTTTTCCTTAAATAAAGGTATGTTATCAATTATTTCAATTCAACAGAGCGCTTTTCATATACAATTTTTGCAAACATATTAACAAACTTAATAAACACACGTTCAGCATTGTATAATTTTATGTATGTGTTAGTAACAACTTTAAATGAATTTACTTTTAAAAAAATGTTCCAGACGGTGCAAGTCTGTAAATGTGGTGGATAGCTAAAATGAAATACCTTTCAAATGAGGTACGTTTGGTCAAAATCGGTTTAAAACTGACAAAGTTATATCGGTCACAAGAAATCGGCTTGAATATTAATATTATAAATAGAAAATTTAATATATAAAATTTCTTTACACCGAAATAAGGAATAAGGAAATTAACCACTGACTAAACGATGTATAATATCGGCGGATTTTTTTATTTACGAAAAAGAAATTATATATATTAATTCCGTTGTTTTGTAAAACTAGCTCCGATGCGTCACAGTCATTGTTTGTTTAGTTATCGTTCTTTGAAATGAAATGCAAATGCCTACTATGTAATAAATATGAATTTCCTTTAAATAACGACCAAAAAGGAAAACAAATTTTGCTTTATTACATATTTCATTATTAGTTATTTATAAATTTGATTTTTATACTTTTTAATTTTTTATTTTTTTTTTTTTTGTTATTGCGGACCATAATATCTTCGAAGGATCGATTTTTATATATGGCGCCCCAATCTGCCAGTCGTCCCTCGCCATGGGCTTACTGAATCGACCCTACGGCGGACCCTGCCGGTATAGAGTATTGTATAGTCGGTTAGACCGTCTATGATTTACCTACTTCTTTTAACACACAAAATTTCGAAGTTTTTAAAGTTTTTAAAGTTTCATAAATAAAAGTTTCGAAAACAATATAAAAGTAAATCAAGTTTAACTAACGTTTTAAAACTATTATAAATTTTTAAACTGTTTGACTGAAATGTTATAAAATGAGAGTTTAGCTAAACTAAGGTGGCATTACAATAACTAGATCTAAAAGACATAAGTTTTTATTTTTGAAGCATATTCATAATTGCAGGATGTAGAGCTAAAAAAGTATAACAGGTTATACATTTTTTTTATGTTTCAAGAAATATTCAGTGAGCCATAGATTAATAGCAATGCGCTATGTTAATTTAGCAGAATTTCTTAAAAATTATACATAACAAACGATAAATGTACTTTAATGAAATCCAAAAATGTTTATGTAATGAGGCCGGTTGTACAAAATGTATGCGTTTATTTCTCTATTGAAGGCAAGTGTTTGAAAAATTTAGCTTCGCATGAAAATGACGTGATGTTACTAAAATTAAATGCGTTTTTTAATACTCGATGTATATATGTATGTACAAAGTATTTTTTTTTTTTGGTATTTATTCTATTTGAAATGTAAACAAATCGTTGCTTTAATAGTTTACTGATGAGGAGCATTGAAATTAAAAATACAAAATTTCAACAAGTTCTAAATAAGTGAGGGAAAAACACTTTATATTTAAGTGTTATTTATGGGCCATCGAATTTTAAAATAGTTTGTCTATTGGTTATGTGGTGTAGAGGAGCGAAAAAAAAAACAAAAAGAAAAAATATGGAGTACGTATTTAGTAAGTATTTTGTTGTTTTTTTTTAATATTTCTAGTTGAATTGAGACTTCATGCTTGATTTGCTTATAAAAGATTTCTTTATAAAGATTCGATTATAATTATTGCGGATTGACTCTAGTTGCGTCGCATAGTGGCGCCATTTGAGTTTTTTCGTTGCAAAAATCATATCTTTTGAACCGAATAACATAATTGAACAGTTTAAACAACATATGATAGATAACTGTTCAGCCTATGAAATGAGCGTTTGGAAAGGGTGCTACGCTTTGTAGGGGCCTACTTATGGGTTATCAAAGTTAAAATTTGTAGAAAAATCAATTTTATGGTAACTAAAAAAAATTATTTTTACATTTTTAGATTGTTTTTATTTTTTTTCTTTAGGGTTTATGCTATAAATTATTATCCAACAAATTAAAAAAAATTACTTCTTTTTTAAATTTATTTTTAGAATTTTCTGTAAAATATTCATCACAATTCGTAAGAGAAGGTATATCTAAAAGGCTAATCATTTCTAAACTATAATTATTTTCTAACTCTATTCGTGACTTCACATGCCGCAGGAAAGAAATAAGTGGATCGGAAGATGCTGCCAACATGTTGAAGAGGTCCTCATTTTGCCTTACCCTTGATGCTTTGAATGTGTTCTGCAATCTATATTTTTTATAAAAATTGTTAAGAGACTCCTGTGTTTCTTCAGAAAGCTCTCCAATTGGCAAAGACTGGTACTCAATTATATCTTTGCCATGCGCCAATAGTTTATGGATGGTCGGGGTCAACTTCTCCTGTGGATACATATCTGCTAAAATAGATGCAGTTTTCGATGCATATTCTCCATATTTTGTAGAATTGACATTTTCTTTGCAGTTTAAAACATTCAAGATCGTTCCCAATCTTTTCACGATTTGATTTTCGATTCCAGTGATTCTAGTTACTGCCTTATCATTTTCAAAAAATCTCCTAGAAGTGTTTCCATCGTTTGAGTTACCGTATCCGTGCTTGGGACAGTCTACTTTTAGTCCAACTTCTTTAAAAAAAGCATCCTGTATTTGCTTCTTTCTGATCTTTTCCTTATCGTTTATTGATGTATTTTCATCGAAGTTGTCCTCCTCTTGTGGTAGGGTATACGCCAGTTTTAGCAAGAACTCCATACACCTTATCCTTGCGTGCAATGGTGACATTCCATATTCGTAATTCTCCTCGTTTGTAGAATCGTTTAAATTACCAAAGTTCTTCTGACTCTTTTTGCAAATCGGGCATGACAATGTTGAGGTTGTTCCTGTCAGTTCGTTTACGACTTTTCCGTCAACCATGGTCAGGTGGAACTCGTAATTGCATTCAATATATTTTCCTTCTCCAATTTGCAGCTTTGTAGGCTTAATCTTGCTTATTTGTTCTTCAATGTCCTTCACCGTGGTCCTTATGAGTTCTGCCGATTCCCTTGCAAACTGAAACACTATTGGTCGGCAATAATGCACTGATGATGGACGTGGATTTTTCCAGTGTAGGGAAACATCAGATTTTAGCCGCAAAGGAACAACAGATGCCATAAACATATTTCCGTCCGATAATGTAGCGTCATAGGAAGATATCCTTTGCTTATAAACGCTTTGTCCGGATGATTAATCGCAGCCCCATTTGCTGATCAATGTCAGTTTCTCAGGAAGAATTTTCACCTCATTTTTAGGAAGACTCTCAACCGTTTTGCTGTATGGCCCATGAGATCCTGCAGATTGGCTTTCACAGAGACTTCCGTAAACTCCGTATGCAGTGGTCGTGAATTTATTTTAGCTTGCGTAATATGCTTGTATCCTGGTAAAACGTCAGCCCCGTGTCGCATCAAGGATGCCCGTAGTAAGTCCATAAACAAGGCCAATGCTTCTTCGGAACCATACTTTTTAATGTGTGCGTTTGTGGGCGTGGAAATGCTTTCCTTAATCCTTTTTAGTCGCATCTGCGACCTAACTCTTTCACTATCCTTTGTATATTTAATAGGCAGCGCGTCCGATAAATGCTTCGTGGTCAAGTCATTGGTGGCATCGGCAAGTTTCCTCTTTCTTGTGAAAATTGAACACTCCTCAATACTTTTTTTTGGCCTTCCTTTTGCTTCTCTGATTGATGTGGTGGGTTTATCTACTGCCAATATATCCAGGATGGTGTCTTCATTAAGCCAGTCCTCGTATTTGGAGTTGAAGTTCTGAATGGTTCGATTAGATTTCACCCATTTTGCCTTAATATTTGCATATATCAGATAAAAATTATTTTTTATAATTTCCGTGTAAGCTATCAAGTTCTTTTAAAGCAGCTTCCGTGAAAAACTTTGGTGTGGTTGACCTTCTAAACAGTTCAAATAATTTTAAATTGTTCAACGCCATGTTTTCAATACTTAAATTGTTTAACGCCATGGTTTCAGTACTTGTTGCGCCAACTTTCAGTCGTAGACTAATCCAGGCATTATGCTTATTTTGCAATATATAGGTTTATGCTACCATGCCTAAAAATTTACCTGTTCCCTGCATACATATGGATTTAGGCTGATTTATGCAATTTTGATGTTATGCTCGTGTCTAAATAAGATTTGTGCCTACCTGGAGGGACCACAAGTCAATATTGTTCTTGACCATTTGTACTCCAAAGTAATTTTTAAGTGATGTGCGTACCAGCGAATTTCAATGAGTAGTTTTTTGTGCATCATGTGTCTGTAACAGAATATTGGGAGTAGACTTTGGCAGAGGCTCACAGGTAGACAACCAACTTAAAATGCAATTTTCGAACTATTAGATCAAACTAATGTCAGTCAAAACATGTAAGGGATGCACGCCATACAATTTCTGCAACCATGTCTTTTTAACTTTTTTTACCTCTAGAAGCCAAACGGGCACGTACGGGCCGATAAATCCTTCTGAATTATGTAAAGAAATAATCAAAGAACGTGTTTTGCAAATATGGCAAATATAGAAAAATATGGATTTTATTTATTATCCGTCAAAGTTGAAAAATAGTAAAAAAAAACGGATAGATTTTAAATAGTGATTTACCAGGAGAAACACAAAGCAAACAGTTAATTTTTTTTCCATCATTATACATTTAATAAATACATCAATCAACACAAACAAAAAATAAGGCGATTCGTTACCTATTTTTCGTGATATTACACCTGAAATCGCAACAAATTGACTAAAAATTGTGTGTTTTTTTGAAAACCGAAAGTCGGTCAACTTTGAACGGTTATATCTTCTAAACTAAAAATGTGATATTATTAAGAGTAGCATATTTGAAATCGTTGAAAAGTTTCCTATAACATGGGTTTATTCAAAACTTCGTCGGCGCACATGAAAATTTTGATTTTTGCAACCTCGTTTGCTCTACGGGCGCCACTGTGCGTCGTTTGCTTTCAAACATTTGTCTTAAGAAACATTAATTCATTCGTATTGGAATTATCATTGACATTAGAATACGCTCCAAATATATAACGATATAAATGTGATTACAAATTAATTTACAAAAAAAAAACAATTAAAAAAAATAAAACATCTGCTTCCATGACGTAATAAGCCATTATTATCTATACACATGTAAAGCTGTTGTTAATGACAAAATTTTTTGAGCAAATCTTTTACGTATGACCAACTGTCTACTATAAATACCCACGCAAAATGCCTCTGTAGTTTTCAAGCAACTAACAAGTTCAATTTGTTTATACGCTACACCAGCTTGTGGCATATTATATTTTAAATTAATGCAGATGTTTTTCAACTACCAAAAATGCTACCAATGCTGATGTTATAGTATTGATTAAGCGATTTCCATCCATCCGTCCGTATGTGTGTCAATCTATAATGACTTTGAATTCAAACTTCTCACAAGTCGCATTAGCTAAAAAGTGCTGTTATTTGATGTTACTTTTCAAGTGTTACCAATTAAAATATATAAAATACGTTAAAAATTTTTATAACAATTGTTCATTTTTAAATAAAAACATTGTATCATATTCATCATTATGCTCAGACCTGGTATTGTTATACCATATATCACTGTGTGGTCAGGGTATAATTATTTTGTGCTGATGCTTGTTACTACCAAAAATACTTGATCTAGATCCACCTTCCATTATTCCTTTCGGTTCAGAATCACTATCTGAGTAGATTTCGATGTGTCCGTCCGTCCGTCTGTGTGTCTAAGTAACCTTTTAATCAAAAACAGGTAAACAAACACAGGCACATACGAATATAAACTGATCAAATTTAGTATATAATCTTTAATCGGCCATAGGACGAACACTATTGAAATCGGATAAAATTCGATGCACTTTCAATACTAGGCCCCATGGGGAAAGTAAGTGACTATTATATATGATCATGATCGGTCCATTTTTTATCTACACTGGCGGTCATGAAAACCAAACCGTTGGCAACTCTACTATTTCATTCACAATCTTAGGCCGAGGCCACGCAGTGAGCGGCAAAGCGGCGAGCGGCAGAGTAATGAGCGGAAAAAATGAAAACATATGAAATACTACTGAAGAGGCCACACAATGAGCGGCATGTGAGCGGCATTTCTGAGCGCCATTTCTGAGCGGCAAAGAATAAAAATGGCAAAAAAAATGGCTTTTCTTGATTTTGTCAATCTGTAGCGCGATTCAGTAACTTCTTTTTAACGATAATCGAATCGTTAGAAAAGGAAAACAACAAAATTATCGATTTTGGTATTCAGTAAAATTGTTAAGGTCAGCTGTTGTTGTTATCTTAACGACAACCGTTTTTGTGTCTATAGGGGGATAATATGACTTTTTCTCAGGTTTTACGAAAATTTCGTTCTATAGTTAAATTTTTCCGACAAGTTGTTTTATAATTCGGCATCAGTATTAAATTATCCTTTCAAAAAGCTATAAAACTTCAAAATCAAATAATACCTCGCCAAGAAATAGCAAATGCCCCATGAAATTTGATGGCATTTTTTTCAACTTTAAGAAATTGACTAAAGCCATAATTTCTTTTGCATCTCAAAAATGTCTTTAATCAAAACGATATGGTTATTAAATGTATGGACATTAAACGGCGTGATGATATGCAATTTTTGTTTGAGCTCGGTAAAGCATTCAGGTATTATAACAAGTAAGAAAATTATAGTCGGTCTAGACCGACTATACGATACCCTTGGGAGCAAAAGTTGTATTCATCATGAACTGGCTTGCCAGAGACGTGATACAATGGCCTATAACCTACCTCCAAGTAGTGCTCCTGGGCAACGCTAGGCAAAGCCAGTTAATTCTGGTGATTATTCCTAGCGGCTAAAGGTTAAGGAAGAGAAATGTCTGCCAGTGCAATCCCGCACGGGGGATAACTGGAAGTTACTAAATTTGGCTAATTTGGTATCGAAGCCTAACCAAAAGGCGCTAAATTTGGTACTGCGGGGAGATCGAATTGCCCAAAAAGAGGACTCTTCGACTTCTTGCGGAGACTAAGCGAACCATGACACTGTAATCTGATAGCCGACTGGTGGATCGTGAAACATCCAACCAGATGAAAAGGTTGTCACACCCGTTTAATATATGTGAGTCCAAGTTGAATTGACGGTATTGTTGGACCACATTACGAAAGTGGCACTAGAGGCTTTCGAATCTGACGTGCAGAGGAGATCGCTGTGTGTGACTAGTAGGGGTGATTGTAGAGTGGAAGAGCTGGTATATGCGTTGGATGGGAATGCTGGTATATGCGTTGTGTGGGTGGCATGAGTGGAAGATGAGTCGCAAGATGAATCGGATACAAGAATGTCGGATGTAGCATGAGTAGAAGTCTTTTGACGATACAAGAGTGTGTGAAAATGGTTCAGAAAACAGTGTTATGGTAAGCAAGGTCAATGCAGAGGTCTTTGACGAATCTTTTACGATCTCATTGGAAACGGCCCCTCGGGGAGTTTGCAGTGGCTGTGGTGCCCGTATCGCGGGCAGATCACAGATCGATATGGAGGTGCATCCACCCAGGTGTTGCTAGCTCTAAAGCAAAAGGGTTTTAGATAGGCCCGACACAATAACAAAGTGCGGAGTGATGCCGTGCACATCACTCCAGCTTGTAACCGTCTTATGGCGGGGCGAAGGCAAGACGCATAGTATCTATCCAAGTGCCAAGACCACCGTGTGGTTAAGTCGACAAGACAGGCACACACGTAAAACCCATATGACATATATACGATACCCTATACCATGCGTTTAGGTCCAACTAAGTAGATATAGAAAAAAGGCATAAATCAAATTTGAGGGGAATTCTTATTAATATTTTTTGGCTGCAGATATGAAAAGTTCATATCGGGTGCCATATATACATATATATGGGGACTATGTCGAAAAATGGACCGACCCTGACCATATTTGGCAAAGTCACTTATATTTTGAAAAAATATATACAAACCAAATTTGAGAAAAATCTGTGCAATATATTTGTTTTTTTGATAGATTTTAGTGAAGATGGGAAGCAGCTCTATATGGGGCCTATGAGTAAGAATTGTCGTATAGGGATTATTTTTGGACTACTGATTAATGGATACAATAAATGCATGCAAACCCAATTTGACTGAGATCTATATGATAATTTGGATCTCATGGCAATTTATGTCGATTTCATAGGGGTCATTTGTATGGGGACTAGGTCTGAACATGGACCGAATTTCACCAATTTCAACAACGTTCATCGTATAGCCGGTAAAAGCTTATATACCCAATTTGATCAAAATATATTCATATTTGCGACCTGTAGCTTGATTACAAGGTTTACATGGACACACAGACGGACGGACATCGCTAATCGACTCAGAAAGTGATTCTGAGTCGATCGGTATAATAAAAGATGGGTCCAGGACAAATATTTTTGGTAGTTACAAACAGCAGCACAAAGTCATTATACCCAAACCACATATTGGTATAGGGTACAATGAAAGTGAAAGGTTTCCATTAGTTAACTTTCAATCATTACCACCAATGAATAATGCCCGATGGAACTCCAGTGCAATATTTGGCTTCTTCGCACATATTTGTCATCCAAATTACCGGGAAATGCTTCTCTCTATCTGTAAGTTCATATGTGGTCCATGGTGTATGGTTTTCGGATCACTGTTTCCAAACAAATATTTCATCATTAAAAAACTTACTCTTACACCGTTTAAGAAGGCTCAGGAATGCCTTTTACGGCACTAGGTGCAAGAAATGTCTGCAATTAATAGACAGAAGAGCAGCAACATATGTGCAGAAAGAGCTATGAAAATAGTGCAAGTTTTGTTTGCGCTATTCAAATCAACACGAACACTAAACTTAAAATTTATTTCTTGTAACATCCAGTTTGTACTATTTTTATACCCTATACCACTATGTGGTTTGGGTATAATGACTTTGTGCTGCTGTTTGTAACAACCAAAAATATTTGACCTAGACCCATCTTTAATTATACCGATCGAATCAGAATCACTTTCTGAGTTGATTTAACAATGTCCGTCCGTCCGTCCGTCCGTCCGTCCGTCTGTGTGTCCATGTAAACCTTGTAATCAAACTGCAGGTCGCAAATATGAATATATTTTGATGATATTTGGTATGTAAGATTCCATCGGCCATGGTATGAACGCTATTGAAATTGGTGAGAATCGGTCCATGTTCAGACCTAGCCCCCATACAAATTACCCCTATGAAATCGACATAAATTGCCATAAGATCCAAATTGTCATATAGATCTTACTCAAATTGGGTTTGTATGCGTTCATTATATCTATTAATGAGTAGTCCAAAAATGATCCCTTTGGCCCCATATAGAGCTGCTTCCCGATCTTCACTTAAATCTATTAAAAACAAAAATATTGCACTGATTCTTCTCAAATTTTGTTTGTATATATTTTTGCAAAATAAAAGAGACTTTACCAAACGTGTTCAGGATCGGTCCATTTTTGGACCTAGTCCCCATATAGATATATCATCCGATATGAACTTTTTCATATCTGCAGCCAAAAAAAAATTAATAAAAATCCCACTCAAATTTGGTTTTTGCTTATTTTCTATGTCCAGTTAGTTGGGCCTAAGAGATAGAGTTTCTAAACGCATGGTATAGGGTATTGTATAGTCGGTCTAGACCGACTATAATTTCCTTACTTGTTTTATTTTATTTTTTATTAAACAACACACAGGGGATACCTCCTACAAATGCAGTGCATTGTGTTGATTTCAGGAAAATATTTTATGGGAAGGAGGAGAGAGGAAGTAGTGTTTGTGGGCATTTGACTTAAATTTTATTAGATTATAATTGTCAGGAAAGACCCCTGCGGGGAGTTTATTCCTTATACGGCTAGTTCGACTGATAAATGAATTCTCTCTATAATTCGTTGTGCGGTCAACTGTGACTACAAATGGATGTGATCTACTAGAGAGCGGGTAGAGCGAACCGAAACTCGGACACTTGGAATGAGTTCGCTCAGAAGAACATTTCCCATGGTAATATCTATAGAACAGTGCTACACAACCCACATTTCGACGATGTTCCAATGAATCAATAGAGTTGGATACCTTACTGTCATTGATTAGCGCCAACGCCCTTCTATTAATATTGTTATGTTGTTTTACAAAAAAATTGTTTAAAAAAAAAATTAAAACAAGGTAAGATATCGGTTTTTATTATGAATACAATATTCCCCATAGCTTAATGCCTGGGAAACTTTTGCTCAAAAAAGTTTATATTCCTAATGCGCATGATTTCACCATCAATTTTTCCTTCGAAGTTTGTATTGTACAATTAAAAAAATTTTTATTTTTTTTATATAAACATATTTCTTTTATTTCAATATAATTTTTGGTTTTTTCATTCTGTGTAAAAAATATCAAATTTTACGGCATATCTACTCTGGAGCAAGCTAGATTTAGCTGCCCATGAAAAACACATCGATTTTCCAAATTAAGTCCGGCAAGACATAACAATTCGTCAGGAATTTCAAATATCATTTGGCAATTTTTATTTTAGCAATTTTTGATTTTGGCGATTTTTGATTTTGGCGATTTTTGAGTTAAAAGTTTTTTATTTTTGGCAATATATGATTTTAAAGATTTTTGTTTTTGGCGACTATTGATTTTAAAGATTTTTTTGATTTTGGCGATTTTTGAATTTGGCGATTTTTTATTTTAGCGGTTTTTGATTTTAGCGATTTTTGATTTTTGGCGATTTTTTATTCTAGCGGTTTTTGATTTTAGCGATTTTTGATTTTTGGCGATTTTTGATTTTCGCGATGTTCGGTTTGGCGATTGGTAAAAAAAAGTTTCAAGACTGTCGCTTTCACAGTGCTTAAAATTTTTTATATGGGAGGTGCCACGCCCACTAATCCTATCCTACCCATTTTTTATCTGACTACTCACATTAATATCTGATGGACTTGTACAAAATGTCAATATCAATATCATTGACAACAAGTAAGAAAATTATAGTCGGTCTAGACCGACTATACGATACCCTATACCATGCGTTTAGAGACCCTATCTCTTAGGTCAAACTAACTGGATATAGAAAATAAGCATAAACCAAATTTGAGCGGGATTTTTATTAATTTTTTCGGCTGCAGATATGAAAAATTTCATATCGGATGCTATATCTATATGGGGACTAGGCCCAAAAATGGACCGATCCTGACCATGTTTGGTAAAGTCTCTTGTATTTTGCAAAAATATATACAAACAAAATTTGAGAAGAATCAGTGCAATATTTTCGTTTTTTGATAGATTTAAGTGAAGATCGGGAAGCAGCTCTATATGGGGCCTATGACTAAGAGTTGTCCAATAGGGATCATTTTTTGACTACTGATTAATGGATGTAATATATACATACAAACCCAATTTGACTAAGATTTGTATGATAATTTGGATCTTATGGCAATATATGTTGATTTCATAGGGGTCATTTGTATGGGGGCTAGGTCTGAACATGGACCGATTCTCACCAATTTCAATAGCGTTCATCCCATGACCAATAAAAGATTAAATACCAAATTTCATCAAAATATATTCATATGTGCGACCTGCAGTTTGATTACAAGCTTTAGATGGACACACAGACGGACGGACGGACGGACGGACGGACGGACGGACGGACGGACGGACATCGTTAAATCGAATCAGATAGTGATTCTGATTCGATCGGTATAATTAAAGATGGGTGTAGTTCAAATATTTTTGGTTGTTACAAACAGCAGCACAAAGTCATTATACCCAAACCCCATAGTGGTATAGGGTATAAATATACGGTATTTTATATATACTTCACGTAGGTGGTGCCACGCCCACTGCACCGAACATGCTCATTTTGGTTCGGCTAATTACATAAATAACTTATGGGCTCACGCAAACTCCCAAGGCTCTCACTATAACAGTACTTCAGATATAGGACATTTAATATTTTCTTTATATGGCAGGTGCCGCCACTATTGATCTGATCCTGTCCATTTTCGGCATGGCTACTAACATTAACTTCCTGCCATAGTACTCAATATATATGATATTATAAGTTCACTGTTTATGGAAAGTGCAACGAACACTAAAAATAGTTTTTAGTCTTTAAAAATCCTTTGTTCAATAATATAAATCAATAAACTGGAATAAAATTGTATTTTTTTGGTTACTAACATTGCCATATTCAAAACAAGCTTTTCTTGTATGTCTTTAAGAAGGTATCCTATTACAGATTAACGTTATGTGTTCCTTATTTTCAAAGCCAAATAACACCAAAAGCTCTCTGTAGACAACAATGTAGTGTAGCGTATTATATGTTCTGTCTGGACTGACTATTTTTTCATACTTACTTAATTTTAACTTTTTAAGATTTATTTTTTGTTTTTTGTCTTACACTCACACCTTAAATTGTACATATGCGAGTAGATTGTTTATATATTATGACCTGTTTATTGTTATATTGTCGGGAAATAAATTTTGTATTTATGGAAATGAAAATAGATTTAATTATAAATAAATCAATTATAATTTTAATTGTAAATATGCTCGTGTTAGGTATTCGAAATGTTTCGCCCACCAAACGCAATACACAGAAAAAATCAAAGCACAGTAGTTTCAGAACCTATACACACATATATTTGATATATTTTCTGTACGGAGATGACTATGGCTAGGATGTGCATGTAAATGTTAGTTTATTGCTATTAGCTTTAGTTTATTTTATTTTTGCGAATCAAGAAAATTGTCATGGATTTATTACTAAATAGTATTTGTGCATATTTTATTATTAGTGCATATTTTAATTTATTTTTTTTTTTTTTTTTGTTAATAATTGAAAAAATGGTTTGTCTGCCTTGGTACTCATCAATTAAAAAATGCTTTGTTGAAGATTGTTTTACTTTCTTTTGTACGTAAGGTGTATTTGCAAGGAAGGTGCCCCGCATATCTCAATGAAATTCGGGTGTGTTATAGAAACCAAAAAATAAGGTGATACATCTCATATTTAGTGGTAAAAAATGTACAAAAAACGGCCGTTTTTTAATTTTTTGAAGATTCGATGCATATGAACTATAAATAAGAACTCACATTTATTACTCGGAGTTCTGTTTTAGTCATTCAGATTTTTTGATATAGCGGCTAGTTTGTATTTAAGATAATTTTCTCGAAGACACCTAATATGTTCTATGGTGACAACCCTGTTTATGAAATATAAGCAACACGGGTATCGGTAATTTTATTTTTATGTGGAAATAGCCGATGTGTATAAAAAAATCTGAATTTCGATAATTTGAGACATACTTCTATACAAAAGTGATCAAAAAAAGAAAATTTTTTATATTTACTTGTTTTTATATATTTTTTTATATTTGTACAAATTGCTTAATTTTTCCTTGCTGCTTGTTTTTTTAGATTTCTCTAATGCGGGCTTTCAAGGACATCAATTACCTATATGTAAATGAAAGACTATTTTTCTTTTAATAGAATACTTTAGACTTAGACTTTTATATATATCGATTTTATTACTTTTTTTTCTTTTAGTATTGTTACATCGTATAAATTCATAGTATTAAAAATTTTGTAAGGGAATGAAGAGGATAGCCATAAGAAATATCTTCGGGAAATATATAGCTAGAAAACGCAGTACAATAGTAAATCTGAAATACGTCCACACTAGAACAGAACTGTAAGTAATATAGTAATGGCTCACTTGCCAAATCGATTATCTCCACTTTGACATTTATTTTAACTAGAAGATTCCAGCCCTCGAAATGCGACGGCAAATTCTAGGAAATTTTATTTTTTCATTAAATAAAGACTCTAAAAGTATGCTAATCAATTATAGCCAATTCACAAATCACCAAAAAAAAAACAAACTCATTTTTATTACAAACACATTAACAAATTCAATAAACACACACATAGCATTGTATAATTTTATGTATGTGTTAGTAGCAACTTTAAATGCAATTTACTCAAAATAAAGAAAAAATATTTAAAAATCTGTAAATCTGCAAATTGGCTAAAAAGAAATACCTTTCAAATAGCATACGTTTGGTCAAAATCGGGATAAAACTGTTGAACAAAACAGCAGTCACAAGAAATCGCCTAGCCTATTAATATTATAGATTATACCCTATACCACTATGTGGTTTGGGTATAATGACTTTGTGCTGCTGTTTGTAACTACCAAAAATATTTGAGCCAGACCCATCTTTTATTATACCGATCGAATCAGAATCACTATCTGATTCGATTTAACGATGTCCGTCCGTCCGTCCGTGTGTGTGTCCATGTAAAGTTTGTAATCAAACTGCAGGTCGCAAATATGAATATATTTCGATAAAATTTGGTACACGAGCTTCTATCGGCGATAGGATGAACGCTATTGAAATTGGTGAGAATCGGTCCAGACCTAGCCCCCATACAAATGACCCCTATGAAATCGACTTAAGTTGCCATAAGATCCAAATTATCATATAAATCTTAGTAAAATTGGGTTTGTATGTGTTTATTACATCCATTAATTAGTAGTCCAAAAATGATCCCTATGGGACAACTCTTAGTCATAGGCCCCATATAGAGCTGCTTCCCGATCTTCACTTAAATCTATCAAAAAACAAAAATATTGCACGGATTCTTCTCAAATTTTGTTTGTATATATTTTTGCAAAATACAAAAGACTTTACCAAACATGGTCATGATCGGTCCATTTTTGGGCCTAGTCCCCATATAGATATAGCATCCGATATGAACTTTTTCATATCTGCAGCCAAAAAATTAATAAAAATCCCACTCGAATTTCGTTTATGCTTATTATCTATGTCCAGTTAGTTTGGCCTAAGAGATAGGGTCTCTAAACGCATGGTATAGGGTATCGTATAATTGGTGTATACCGCCTATAATTTTCTTACTTGTTTTAATATCAAATCGCTTGACTGACGACTCTTTATATTTGAAACATGTTTCTCTATTACGAGTACTTTTAGAGAAATTTGCTATAATGACGTCAATCAAGCGCTTTTTTTACTAAGATATAAATAAATATAAAAGTGTAGTTAATTGATATGGCAAGTAAGGTACCCCCCCTCCCCCGCATCGTAATGAAATGCCTCACGCAAAGACCCAAGGCTCTCACTATTACAGTACTCTAGATGACACGTCATTTATTAATTACTTTGCATGGGGGTGTCACACCCCTTTTTTTGTCTGACTATTCACGTTAATAATAGATGACCTAAGACAAATTTGCAAAGATGTCAGTCTCTGTCAAAGTAATCGAGATATATGATATTGAGTAATTACTTTGAATGGGAGGTGCCACGCCCACTAAAAATATTTAAAAAATTTTAGCCTATAGCACTTCCCATATCCACACTAAGACTATGTGCAAATTTCAGGAAGATCAGATGAGTAGTTGGTGGATTACCTGCTACAAACAAACAAACCATCACACATCACCTCTTAACTATATTAGTATAGATCTAGATTAAAAAGGTTTTGAAAATATCTTTTGTATTAAGTCCAATATGTACATATATAGTTTCTTTGGATCAAATGTGATACATATAAAAAATGAAAAAATAACTTTTCCCTAAATATGAAATTTTGCGCATTCTATAACATATCCAAATTTCATCCTGATCTACGGGTGCCACACATGGCACCTTCTTTATTGTTGTATATTTTCGTAAATGTCTACTCTTACTAAATTGTATTCACAAAAAAATTCCTGATTTCAAAATATGAAATAAATTGCCAATATTTTTACTTTACGCTCTAAGAAAGAAAGCGTTATAAACGAATGTTTCACCAATAAATTTGCAGCATTTAGAAATGCACCAATAACTTCCGTTGACATCGAATAGTTATTTTCCACGTGTAAAAATTTTTTGAGACCATATATCCAAACTTTTCATTCTTACAATTAAAAAAGAATCAGATTTTACTTAAACGTATTTAAGTTATACGCACATTGCTTAAACGTAGTTTAGATGAATGTAGGTCAGATGAATGTAGTTTACTTAAACGTAGTTTAATTCAACATAGTTTAGTTATACTTAGTAGCAAAACATAGTTTAGTTAAACTTATTTTAGTTAAGCGTAGTTTGGTTAAGCTTAGTTTAGTTAAAATAGTTAAACATAATTTAGTTAAGCGTAGTTTACTTAAATGAAATCTAGTTAAACATAATTTAGTTAAACGTAGTTTCGTTAAACGTAATATCGTTAAACTCACATTATAAAACATTTTAAAAAATCACAAGTTTATCTAAACAAAGTTTAATTTAAATAATTAAAACTCGATCGTATCATCTTTAACCTTTTATTTTACTAAAGAACTACGAACTTAAGTTTAGTCAAACTAAGTTTAACTGACAACGCAAAAACATGTTCTTATACAAACATAACTTTTTTTGAATAAATTTTCACCAACATCCCGACTTGCTAGAGCTTTGAAATATTTAGTATTAACGTAAAGTGGGCGACCGTTAGGGTGCTCCAACGTTGTATGGAAGAACACAAGATTTGTAATTGGGCATAACACTCTCTAGAAATATTCTTTCTCTTGAAATATTCATTGCGGAAATGTAAGCCGTACTGAAACTAAATTTTGGAAATGGTATGACAAGGGTAACAATTACCTTTTATTATTTTGCCTAAAAAGTTTGATATTACTACATCCGTTTCAATCAAAAAGATTAATAGTTGGCAGTAAATTATCTTTTTATTAAAATGATAAAAACACTAAAATCGGTTGAAAACAGGCGATTCCCCTAGGCAATTAATGTACTTGTTTAAAAAGTTCGAGCTCACATTTAGTAAGTTATTGATAAAATTTACTACAAAAACAGTTTTGTATCTGGTTGATTCCAAGACCAAACTGATGTTAAGTATTTTTCTTCTTGTATGTTGTTTACCTCTTTCAAAACTAAAAGGGTCCAATTTTTTAGCACTGTATCAAAATATCAATTTTACTTTTCAACTAAATTTTTTTCAAAATTTTAAAAATTTTAATAATTGGACTTTAAGGTCTAATTGACAGCCCATAAAGTAAAACAAGTAAGAGCGTTAAATTCGGCTATGCTGAATAATTGATTCCCTCTATCTGGGTTTTACGTTTACATTAATATCTGGACTTGTTGCACTATTCATAACATATGTAGAGAAAATATTTTCAAAAGTAAACAATTTGATAAACGTAATACTAAATTATTACAATACACAGAATTTTTAGAGGTGTCTCCATATTTTAAGACATATCTGTGGTTTTCTAGAATAACCGCGTATGTCATAAAATCTAAAAGTTCACGGGAGGCAAAAAAGGTTATATTTGAAATTATGGGCTCGATATAAAGTTTTTAGAACATTTTATTTAACAGTCCTGCAGATATGGGCAATAAATACTTTATATAAAATTTTGAGTCAAAAATCTTCAGAGGAATAGATCCTGGAGAAGGACGAAAAAACAATATGTAAATTACACCTAAAGTGTGTGCAGATAACACAACTTATGTCGACAAACGTCGTTTTCTTTGAAAAAGAAAACTACCAATGCAACCATCCATGTACAGGGCTGTCAGATATGGCGATTTCTCGCCAAACATGGCGACTTTGAAACGTGTTTGCGTCTAGATTTTCCATATGGCGACATGGCGATTTTGCGGCGATTTATGATGTAACTGGCAATTTTCTTGGCTATTTTCACCATTTATATTATTTCAGTGATTTTTTTAAATAGTTTGTCGGTTTCTGTTATCATTACTAATTAAAAAAAAAATAGTCTGGTAATCTTTTTTACGTGATTTTTGTTTTGTTATCATTTTAAGTGAATTTCATATTTAGTGTCAAAACGACACCAAAAGTCATTTTTTAATGTTAAAAATATTGAAACGGAAACTAACGGTAAAAGAAAACAAACTTGAAATTGTGCTGCTTAATTATGGCATCTTCACCAAAACTACCCAAATTGGATTGTCACCACAAAAAAGAATGGGAAAACGAAGATTGGGCAAAAGGTAAATATACTATGATACTTTTTGTGACTACTTTTTCATATTTCGAATTTTCAGGTTGGCTGAAATCTATATCTGAAGCTCCTTTAGGTTTTAAATCAACTTGTAGTCCCTTGAACACATCGTGGTGCTATGGATGTAAAATTTCTTTAAGATCTCATAAAGTTGATCTTAAAAAACATGCGGAGTCAACTAAGCATATTGGCAGAATGTCTGTATTCTTTAAACAAGGAAAAATAAATAATTTTGGTAAATATTTGTACATAAATATGTATATATTTTTAGACGTCTTTAATAAACTATTCCTGCCTTGTAGTTAATCTCCCTCACTTAAATGAAACAAAAAATATTGATATCAAACTTGCGGTTTTTATAGCAAAGCACAGATCAGTTTCATCTGTTGACCACCTTTCCGAACTTTTACGTAGCAGTTCCGCCAAAGAAAACCCCTTTGAAAAATTAAGACTACACAAAACAGAGTGTACTGCAATATTTAAAAATGTTGTCTCACCATCCATTTTAGTAAGTTTAGTAAAAGATATTGGTAATTTCAAATACAGCCTGATCGTAGATGAATCCACAGATGTATCCCGAACAAACTGGATGAGTTTTTGTGTTAGATTTTTTGATAATAACAAACTCCTTATTACAACACATTTTTTGGGAATTTTTTTGGTTGAGGAAGCTACACCTGAACACCTTCACAATAGTTTAAGATTATTTCTGAAAAAAGTTGGATTAAACCATCAAAATATGATTGCCATTGGTACGGATGGGGCGAAGAATTTGTGCGGTAAAAATAAATCTTTGTTCACATTTCTTAAAAAGGACAATCCACAACTAATGCTGGTGAAATGTAGATACCACTCACTCCACCTTTGCTGCTCCAAAGCCTTCAATGAAATACCTAAAAATTCTGATTTTTTAATAAAAGAGATATATAACTACTTTGCGCATAGTCCACTTCGTGCGCTGCTATATAAACGAGCTTTTGATTTGATCAACATAGGAGTTGACAGCAACAAATTCAGAAAACTAGTAGAAATATCTGGAACTCGTTGGTTGTCGTATGGAGCTGCAATAAACAGGCTTTTATAGCAGTGGATAGAGCTAAAATATCATTTTTCATTAATTTCAACAGCCGAAAATGATAGAACTGCCCAAAACATTCATAATGAATTATGTGATGAAAAAAATTATCTTTTTTTGATTTTTATAAGTCCAATTGTAAACGAAATGAATCATCTTAATCTGGAATTTCAATCGGACATCATGGATGCAGGCAGCATGCATGACAAAATGTATTGTACACTTCTTATGTTTTCATCAAAAATTTTTAAACCTTCAGTTTTACATGATACTGAAAACAATGACAAATTTTTGAATGCTTTAAATGCAGCTATTGATTCTTCAAATTCATTTTTGCCTCTACATGCAATTGATTTTGGAGCAGAATTTGAAACAGAATTGAGCAATACGGAATTGAGTGAAGACGATATTAACACACTTAAAGAAAACTGTTTTGTGTATTTAAAAAAGCTTTTGAAAGAGCTGATAAGCAGATTGCCAGAAAATATGAACGTATTTAAAGCTTATGGACAATGCTCTATTTTAAAATGTGCGAATTCATTATCTCAAACTAAATTTGCCGTTATTCAAGAAACATTAAAAACATTTATGGATCCAAATGTACCAATGGGCGTGTATGAAACTCAATGAGGAAAACTTCCGTTCATAAATTGGAATAGTTATATTAATAACGAAATTCCAACAAATTTACTTGATTTTTGGCCAAAAGTGTTTGATTATCATGATGCAGCAGGTACGTACCATTTTAAAGAATTATCTTTGGCCGTACTTAATATGTTGGTTGTTCCAACCAGTAATGCCTGCGTTGAAAGGGTCTTTTCCATAATGAATTATACCAAAACCCGATTAAGAAATAAAATTCAATATGAGCTTTTAGACGCTCTATTGAGAATAATAAATCACATGAACGTTAACAAATTGTGCTGCAATTTTTTTACACCGACTAATGAAATGATAAAAAAAATTCAATTCAAATAATATGTATAAAAGTCAAGACACAAATAATGAAATTGATGAGGTTGAAGTTTACGATCTTATTTACTTATGTACTTAATTTTACTTTTTTTTTTAACTGATCATATGATCTCCATTTTTATGTAATTTAAATATATAAAACTCTAACTCTCTTCTTACAAAGTATTAAAATTCTTTTAACAGTAAAAAAAGACAAAAGAGGATGTAAATGTGTATATATTTTACTAAATTATAATATTTATGAATTAAATAAAAAAAAATTAGCAAAAACTAAACTAAATTTACTTTTGGCGATTTTTTAGCTTTTTTTTCCGTTTTTGGCGATTTTTTACTTAAATATTATACTAGCTTTTTTTGTGTAAACAAAATTTTATTTTTTTTTTTAAATAATAAAAAAAATAAAATTAACAAAAACTGAACAAATTTGACTTTTGGCGATTTTTGGCGACTTTTGGGCATTTTTGACATCCGGTTTGCCGATGGAGCTCAAAACAATCTGACAACCCTGCCCATGTAGACATAAGTTGTTGTTGCTTGAAAAAATGACTTTTTTGTTCTTCAACTAAAAGTTAACGGGACTTAGGATGAGAATATAACAACGTATCAAGAATAATAGTGACAAAAAATAGCAGAAATAAACACAAAAGTTTTTACAAGTGGTTATAAACTGAAAACTAATACAAAATTATTTTGTACTTTTTTTTCATTAATAACAACGTATGTCGCTATGTGTTGTTTTCTGAGAAAATAATTTGTCAGCGATCAAACGTAGGTTGAGATGCGTCGTTAGTGCTGCAAATTAATTTAATAAACATTAAAGTTACGTCGTTATTTAAAGAAAAAACTCAGAAATGGTTAACTCAAAACTGACAAAAATGGACATACGCGGTTATTCCAGAAAACTACAGATATCTCAGTACAGTGACGACCAACTTTCCCCATTTTAAATACCATCCCGCTCGATATAATGACAAACAATATTATTCTAAGTTCACCCAAGCAAATGGTTTATTTTGTAAATGAGTGACCTTCTGCAAATGACCTTCTGCACATTAGTGTGCCGTCTTAGAGAAGAAAACATTTTAATTTTAGCAATTTCGAGAAAATTTTGCTTTATGTTAGGCTAAATTGTATTTTCTCATTTCACATTTAAAATATCTTTGGCCGAAATAATACTCATGATACAAATATTGAATTTTGTAAATTACGGGAAAATTAAAAAACTTAAACTGAGTCAAACGTCAAATTTTAGCAGATTTTGATTACTATTTTTAAAAAAATAACGAAATAATATATAGTTGCGAAAGGATTTCGATAAAAAAAATTTAATAACAATATACTTCACCTTTTCCAATTGTACTTCAGAAAATATCAATTGATTTCCAGAAAGTATCAATTGTGTTTCAGAGAACATTAAATGATTTTCAGAAATATTCAGAAAACAACAATTGTATTTCAGAAATTGTGAAATGTATTTCAGAAAGTATCAAACGTATTTAAGAAAATATCAATTAAGTTTCAGAAAAGTAGTCAGAACGCTATACAAAAACACATTTTCTAAGTATACAATGAGTTTGTAACATTTCTTGTAAACGTATTTTTCAAACTTTAAAATCGAGCGCCACGACTCAACCTAAACTTTATTCCTGATGCCTGTATTGGTTTTTATATTTTAGCTGATTAAAAAATTAAGTCCCCTTCTTCTTACTATTAAGAGTCCGTCCTTGATAGTTTATTTTTGTATTGCATCAAATGTAAGTCCAAATATTGGCAAACATTTTCTGTGACTACAAATCACTAGTAGAAACAATAACAACTTTTCGGTATTATAGGGTAAAAAACTCGTAGACTCCGAAATTCAACTGATATTTTCTGATATTCAATTGATATTTTCTGAAATACATTTGATAATCTCTGAAATGCATTTGATAATTTTAATACTTTTGAAATGCAATTGATGTTTTATAATTTCTGAAATACATTTGATGTTTTCTGAAAAACATTTAATTTCTTCTAAAATATATTTGATACTTTTTGAAATACAATTGATAATTTCTGAAATCCTATTGACGTTTTCTGGGAAGCTGTAGTTCTAAACAATGATATTCTAGACTTAATTTCTAAAATTAACCCTTCATACTTTTGGGGTCAATAAGACTCCGTTAAGAAAATCAAATAAGTTTATAAGTTTTCCATAAATTTTTGATCAATTCTATTTTGAAATGTTTTGAATTGAAAATACTTAAAAAAATTTTATAAATTTAAATATTGATTTTTTTTATAATTCACTGATTGAAAAAAAAAAATATTGCAAGTGTAATCTTTTGGTACATTATTTAATTTTTTAATTTTTAACTTTCGTTATAAATTATTGGTTTGGATATGATACCCAATTGATACAAATTATAACTATATATCAGTATAGACATTTTTCTGGAAAATTCATCAAACAAAGTGGATAGAGGATAACGAATTTTAAAATATTTGATACTTTTGATCTCATAAAATCTGGTCGGGGATACCATAAAGCATTCGTTCACTATTAATTCACTGCCATAAAATGACTTATGGAATTCATACGATATACTTATACTTATTTAAGTGTTTACTTAAAGTGCGTGCATATCTTTTGTAATGCACTGTACAATACTAATGTGTTTGAAAACTACACCTTACGAGTAACCACAAGTGGTTTGTGAACTTTTCTTCTAATTCTTTATATCAATTGTATAAACAAGTAGGTTTCAAGAGAGTGTGTTTGAAACTCGTATGCGTTATTTATTTATTTTTTTTTTGTTTGTAATGCCTCCATTTGAAATGGATCATAATATATACCAGTACTTTTTTCTTTTGTTGTTGTTGTTGTTGTGTGTTTATACATCTGTTGGATTAAGTTGCAAAAAAAATGGAATTAATTTGTATTTCTACACATAATAAAGATAGAGTTTGGCATGTCTTTAGTTGTTTTGTTGTTTTCTTGTTTTGTAAATCTGTTTTTATACTCGTATACAGAAATTTTTCTTCGTTTTATTATTTCAAATGAATTTATGCATTTGTTCTCATTCTTTTAATTTTAATTTTTTTTTGTAAATTTATTTTTTTTATTTGGTGGTACATATTTTTTTTTTACTTTTTTTTAAGAACGAATTGAGTTGTTTAGACAAAAGTGTTGTTTGATATGCCATCTTCTTCTTATTTTCAGAGTAATTTAAATGGGGTACTTAAGTTTAACAGCTTACTTGAATGAATGAATTGTATTATTTTCGAATATTGTGGGAACTTTTAACAAAATATATCATTATTTTGTTTTATACCCTTCACCATGTTAAAAGGGCTTTATTAATTTTGTCATTTCGTGTGTAATAGAATGAGAGTTGACAAAGAATTGGATACTTGTGTTGGTACTGAACTGACGTCAGCATCATAACAACTGTCCAAGGTTGTTTGTTAGTTTCGACAAACTGTACTTATATAACACGTAGAAACATGTTTTTAAATTTATAAATAAAAGTGTTGACCTTGATATTACTAACATAAGAATCATTACCGATTAAAACTTTAAAATATCACTGAAGGCCCATCTACACGATACCACTCAATCGTATGATTTTTCAAAATAAAAATCCGATGAAATTCATCGGACTGTCATAAAGTCGTACCGACATTATTTCTGCATACTTAGGCGATTTACACCATCACACTCAAGTCTTATGAAAACAGAATAACAATCAAATTTATTTTGAAATTTATATTATATTTCCACTTTCTTTGTTTTTGTTTACCTTTTCTTATATTACCAAAAAAACAACTCTGGTCCGATGAAAATTAGAATTGTTTCTAAAACCATCGGACTTCGAATAAACAAGCTTTTTACATGACACGACTTTTTCATAATACTCGACTTTTTGACAGGCCGTATTACAAAATGTGATAGTGTAAACTGACCTTGAGCAACATAAATTGATAAAGGTTTATCTTATACGTCCATTAAAGACTTGACCTGATCATTTAGAGATCTACGTCCCTTTGGCTGTAGCTGTGCCAAATAATCATATTATTTATTAACTTAAACCGAGTTTATGATCGTATTAAATTTTTAGCTCTTAAGACTAGATAACTGGACCAACAAAATTTTGAGCCTCAGTTTTCAAGATATAAGCTATGCTTTTAAAATTTAGCTAATATGAATATTTGTTAGTGTGATTTTTTTTCAATTTATTTGTTATACCCTATATCGGGATATATTCAGTTTGTGTGCTGATGTTTATATTTGACTTAATCCAACCTTTTATTATACCGATCGACTCAGAATCAAAACCACTTTCTGAGTCGACTGGGTGATGACCGTCCGTCTATACGACCATGTCTGTCCGTCTATATGACCATGTGAACAGTGTAAATAAACAACGTATCACAAATATGAATATATTTTGATAAAATTTAGTATAAAACGTGTACCGACCATAGGACGAGCACTATTAGCTTTGGTGAAAATCGGTATATGTTCAGACCTACAAAAAAACCTATCAGACCAACTAAAATAGTCGTAAGATCTAGAATATCATAAATATATATATCTATATAAACTGGTATATACATATGTGTCCATTGTAACAACTAGTCCAAAAATAAACCCTGTCAGACCATTTTTAGTCATATGCCACATATAAAGCTGATTGCCGATCTTCACTTATGCTGTTGAGAAAAATTTGTGGCTTTATTAAATATATTACCACAAACAAACCTAATGGGGTAGCCATTTTCAATAGCAACTTGCTCGAAATAATTGGGCAAATCACAATGGGTATTGTATCGTTGTATCTATTGTAGCTTTTATTACTTTACAATAGTGTAAAATTGTTGTTGGTTATTTTCATTGAAAAATATGATACAACGATACAACTTCATTTGCTATGTTTAGTAAATGTTGTATATTGTATCATAACATATCAGTCCCAAGTGAATGCCACTTTTTATGAAAAGGAAAAAACGTTCTGCAGATTTACAGATTTTTAAATTGTTTCCTTTATTTTGAGTAAATTGCATTTAAAGTTGCTACTAAAACATACATAAAATTATACAATGCTATGTGGTGTTTATTATTTAAATTTGTTAATGTGTTTGTAATAAAAATGAGTTTGTTTTTTGTGTTGATTTGTGAATTGGCTATAATTGATTAGCATACTTTTAGGGTCTTTATTTAATGAAAAAATAAAATTTCATAGAATTTGCGCTCGAATTTTTAGGGCTGGAATCTGCTAGTTGTTATTAATTTTTCTTTGCCTTCGGATATGAAAAAGTTGATAGCGGATGCTATATTTATATGGAAACTAGGTCGAAAAATATACCAATTCTGACCATATTTGGTAGTCATTTATTTTTTGCAAAAACCAAATTTTAGAAAAATCTGCGCAATATTTTTGTATTTTGATAGATTTAAGTAAAGATCGGGAATCAGCTTCATATGGGGATTATAACTACTAATAATGTAGACTATTTGACCATATAATAATTTCGATATTATGGCAATTTAAGACGTTCTCATAGGAGTCATTTGTATGAGGACTTGGTCTTAACATGAACCGATTTTCACCAATTTCAACAGCGTTCATCGTACAGCATTTAGAAGCTTATACACTAAACTTCATCAAAATATATTCATATGTGCGACCTGTACTTTGATTACAGGTTTACATGGATACACAGACGGATGGACGGACATCGCTAAATCGACTCAGAAACTGATTCTAAGTTCGATCGATACAATAAAAGATGGATATAGGTAATTTATTTTTGGTAATTACAAACTTCGGCACAAAGTCATTATTATAGGGTATAAAAATAATAGAAAAACGAAAAAAAGTATTTTTTTTAGTGATGCGAAAACCATCGAAACTTTTAAGCTTCTGTACCAGAATTGATTGAAACAATAAAAATAAAATAGAAGATGTATAAAATCCCTATCGTTATTTAAATATTTAAGTTTCTGACGTTTTCATTCAGCTGTTTATTAAACACAATTGTATTTTTCAATGCTTTAATATTATAATAAATTTTTATAAAATAATGCCAAGAATAATGTTTTAAAGACCAGAAAAATAGGTTATTTTACTGCTGGAAATAAATCCACATTATCAAAATTTATCAAGAAATATCGTGAAGGAGGTACGGTGACCACTCAACATTTAGGCGGCAGGCCCTGTAAAACGAGTCGAAGACAGGATAATTTAATAGCAAGAGAGTTTAAAAAGTTTCCCAAAATATTATCCACAGAAGTTATTAACAATCTGAAGCAAATAAAAAATATGTGCTCGAACACTTTCCCGACCAGTAATTGAGGCTGATCTTGGTTGTTATCGTCCTGTGAAGAAACCACTGATGAGAGAGAGAAATCATCTGGCTCGCATCAATTTTGCTAAGAAAAAAAAAACACATGACCTAATCAAGATGAAATTGGAACACTTTTGCTTTTTAGATAAGTTCAAGTTTAAATTAGGAGGGCATGGCGAAAGAACGTTTGTGCGAGGAATAAAAGACTAGAGCCAAAACATAGAAATAAAACTGTTAAGTTTGGCGGTGGCAATATTATGGTTTGGAGTTGCATTTCGGGTCCAGTGGGTTCAATTCATGTATTAAAGTATACTCTAACTGCAATTGGATACAGGCTAATTCTTAATGACGTTATTTATCCATACGCGGCACATTGGGTTGAAATGTGTCAAAAGTGAGGATTAATTCAAAAGTTGAAATTAATATATTGTAATAAGTTTTGGTACCGGGTTAAAGCAGATAAAATTCGCCACCAATTACTGTCAAACAAATTTTCTATGTTGTTTACTTTTTTTGTTTTACTCTGTCAAAGTTCAATAACACAAGGGAACAAAATTGAACTTTTTTTGTGTTGATTTGAAATTTATAGCAAATTTTTACTAATTTGAGGTCGCTGATTTCAAATCTGCACTTGGTTTTTTTCTATCAGCTCGACTTTTCGAGATATACCGTTATGTTCAAAATTAAGGCACTTCCGCTACATATATTGGAATAACTTGAAAACGGTTCACCATATTAAATTAAAAAAAAAAATCCGAAACTCGCAAACAATATTCTCTTAAAGCCGTGCTTACTTTGTTTTTAAATTTTCCAAGCAGTTTTAGAGATATCGTTCAAGTTTTGAAAAAAAAATTAAAATTTAAAAAAAAAACATTTTTTTTGTTCTTTAAAAATTCCTAAGAAATAAAAATGGGACAAAAATCACAGTTTTGGTCTACAAGCAGTTAGTTAAATATATTTCGAATAAAATGAGCTTTATTTCATTGCAATCGGTGCACAACTTTTGATTTTGTTCACGATTTACTGAATTGATATAAATCGCGATTTCCATACAAAAATAACATTTTCTAATGTGTAAGTGTTTGTATGTAATAAGTTAGTTTTTTATGATTCTAAGAATTAAAAAAATTAAGTAATAAAAAAAGATTATTTCATTTTTATGGTCAGCTATACTTTTTAATTTAACACAAAAAGAGAATTTTAAAGAAAAATAAAAAATTTTAATACACAAATATTACAATGTAATTACAACTCATCGAAAAATTTTCTTTTATAAGATTTTCTTAAATAACCTTGTTTAGAGGGATTTGTTTTAATGCTCCAGCAATAGTCCGCCATCATATGCTTATCCAAGTGACCCTGGTACCGCTCCTCTATAGTGCGGATATCTTGATGGAAACGTTCACTTTGTTCTTCACTGAAGTCTCCAAGATTTTCAGGGAAACAATCCAAATGACTGTGTAGGTAGTGCACCTTAATGCTCATATTACAACCAAGCTGCTTGAAATGTGACAACATGTTATCCACGTGGTCCGAATAGTGCTCACCCTTTTTGTTTCCCAGGAAATTGCGCACTATCCAAACAAATTCATTCCAAGCATTTCTTTCAATATCTGTCATGGAATTACTAAAATTTTCATCATTGATTAATTTTTTGATTTGAGGGCCATCAAAAATGCCAGTTTTCAGTTTCTCCGAACTCAAATTGTTGAACTTTTTACTGATATATCTAAAACAATCACCGTCCTTGTTGAGAGCTTTGACAAATTGTTTCATAAGTCCTAGCTTGATATGGAGAGGTGGCAGTATTATGCGATCCCTGGGCACAAGTGGTTGATTAACTATATTGTGGTTTCCTGGAACCATAGCTTCCCTCGAAGGCCAGTCTTTCTTACTCCAGTGTTCAGATCTGGCTCTGCTATCCCATAAACAAATGAAACACGGATATTTTGTGTAGCCACCTTGTTGGCCTAGAAGAAAATTCACCATTTTTAGATCCACACAAATTAGCCAGCGGTGTTCGTTGTACTTTATTTTATTTATAACTGAGGCAATTGTAGAATATTCTTCTTTAGCTTTAGTTGAATGTGCAATGGGCAACGAACCCAATTTATTACCGTTATGCAGAAGTACACATTTTAGGCTGCGTTTAGAAGAATCTATAAATAGTCGCCAGTCATTTGGATCATACTCCTCTAATCCCATCGCTGTTACTAAACCAGGAACATCTGAACAATAAACAAATTCATCGTCTTCGGAAAAGAATGGAAGTAAGTTTTTTTCTCTGTTACGGTAGTATGAAATTGTTGTTCCTTGGGTTAACAGATTTTTTTGCTTTAATCGAGAAGCAAGAATTTCAGATGCTTTTTTAGAAAGTCCAAGGTCTCTCACTAAATCACTAAGCTCCTCCTGATTAAATTGCTCGCGTTCAGAAGAAATATCTAAATGCAAGTCATCTGATCCAAATTCAGAAATTGGTGAAGGAACATTTTGTCGTAAGTCGTGGAAATTGTGTGTAGATGTAGATGGTTGTGGTTCTGAATCCTCACTAGAGTACAGGACTGGTTGGGTAATAGACAACACGTTAGGATAAATCCATTTAGACCGGTTTGTTTTATTAATGCCTGTTATGTTGACAGCGCAAAAATAACAATCATCATAATGATTCGAAGGTTCCCGCCAGATCATTGGTGTTTTATACTTGAAGTGGGTCCGTTGCTTGTTTGCCCATAACCTTAAATACTCTACACAGTTTTTACATACAGTATTAGGAATCCAGTACTTGTCACGGGTTTCCATGGTAAATCCGAAGTAGTCAAAATAAATTTTTTTAATAAAATCTGACACACTTTTTCTATTTTTTATAAACGTGTATTCGCCACATATGTTACAAAAATAGTTGGGATTGATTTTACAGGTGTTTCTTGACGTAGCCATTGCCCAATTTTGAAGTATATATCAAAGTAACACAATTTTCAATAAATAACACACGGGAACAAAATTGAACTTTTTTGTGTTGACTGATTAAATGTTCAATGTAAAATGATTTATATTTTTTGTCGTTATACTTTTCGCTTTCGTAAACACTTGTTGAATGAGAAAAATTGGTTGAATGAACCCATATAAATACTTAGTAGTTTTTTACTGAAGTACCAAAAAAAAATTATATCCACAATTTTATTGACAGTCACTTATGAATGAACACATGTGTTCAGGGGAATTCCTTTAAAAAATCATCCGTTACCAACGGTAAACCACACATCAATAAAAGCAAGTGGACTTTTCTTTGTTCTCTTTAATTGACTGTGAACTGACTAGGTGTCATAAAGGGACAATAAAATTTATAGGCGTTATGAGTTTGCTACCGCAACCATAAAAATGAAATAATCTTTTTTTATTACTTAATTTTTTTAATTCTTAGAATCATAAAAAACTAACTTATTACATACAAACACTTACACATTAGAAAATGTTATTTTTGTATGGAAATCGCGATTTATATCAATTCAGTAAATCGTGAACAAAATCAAAAGTTGTGCACCGATTGCAATGAAATAAAGCTCATTTTATTCGAAATATATTTAACTAACTGTTTGTAGACCAAAACTGTGATTTTTGTCCCATTTTTATTTTTTAGGAATTTTTAAAGAACAAAAAAAATTTTTTTTTTTAAAAATTTTAATTTTTTTTTCAAAACTTGAACGATATCTCTAAAACTAGTTGGAAAATTTAAAAACAAAGTAAGCACGGCTTTAAGAGAATATTGTTTGCGAGTTTCGGATTTTTTTTTTTAATTTAATATGGTGAACCGTTTTCAAGTTATTCCAATATATGTAGCGGAAGTGCCTTAATTTTGAACATAACGGTATATCCCGAAAAGTCGAGCTGATAGAAAAAAACCAAGGGCAGATTTGGATTCAGCGTCCCAAATAACCTTAAAAACAATATTCAGTTCTTAATCAACAGAACCATTGTTCCCTTGTGTAATTTACGCTAATTAAGTGCAAAGTGGAAAAAGTAAAAAACTACGAATTTCAAGTATATTTTTTTTTGTTTTTTGTTCTAAATTCAAAACTTTTTTTAAAAGAAAGCTTCAACTTCAAGCATTGGACTATTATCTCGACAATTTTTTTTTTTTTAAAAAGGTTTTAGAAATATTTTTAAAATTTTTTTAAATATTATCCCAAAAATGGGTATTTTTGAAATAAATATAGAGTTTCAAAGTACTATCCGGTAAGATTGGGTAAAACTGTTTCCGTAGTAAATTACGATGGGGTTTCAGCTTGTGGACTACAGAAAAATATTTTGCGTATATTTGCAATTACGCAAAATATTTAACTTTCCTTTAAAAACCCCCATGTGCAAAACAAAATATGCTGCAGACGCAATAGCAAGCACTTGTTCATTTATCTTACTTTCCGTTACTGTGATTTTTGTTATTGGTGTTGTAAATATGTAACCTAGTATATCAATGATCATTTATATTAGAGTGAGACGAAAATGATAAAGTACAATGATAAGAGATATTGGAGAAAACTCTTTAAATTTCAATAACAGTTTCCGGTTTGCGAAAAATTCATCGTCTAAATACAAACGCATTATATTTAATAAAAATCACTACTTTTACTTTATTCTACAAATTGAAGAAAACAGTAAGTCTCAATATTACAAATTGTTGAATAACATTTTTTTAGTCCAACATACTTATTGCTGTATCCTGTGGAATCTCATATTAAAGTTGAAAAGTTTAGAAACTATACTCAAAACACGGCCAGACATTTCTTTAAGCTCTACCCGTGGTTTTGTATGCCTCCCACATTACATTAATTCTTTATTCACGGGTTAGAAATAGTATCACATGATTATTGCCAATTGGCCAACTATCTGAGGAAGGTCCAGATTTTAAAAATTAAATAAAACACTATGCGCGTAAATTCAGTCGGGAGAAGTCGAATGAAGATATATTTAATAGGTTTCTACTTAATTCAGATCCATTACTTACCGCCAAAACAAAAAAATTATAAGAAAAAAATTCATCATATACCACAGATGGCACTGGATTTAATAATTTTGCAAAACAGATGATGACTACGAAAGTGATGATGATTATGATTGGTGTGAAATATGATGTAATGGTGATTACAATAATGAAAATTTTGTTGATATGGAGCTTAATTATTAAAATAAATAAAAATTCAAATACTTGATATTAGTACAATACAAAAACATATTTATTTGCTTATTTGTTTTTCTTTAATAGAGCATTAAGTACACTATAATTTGCAATTTGATTCATTACTTTATCTCTTTTGAATCCAAAGTTACACCAAAAATTGTGAACCAAGGTAATTTTTTCCGAAAAACAAAAAAGCGCTTCGCAGGTTTAAAAAAAATTTTTTTTAATTATTTTTTCTTCGAGTGCAATTTCTAGGCAACGTTATTTCTCAACTTAGTCAATTCACAAACCAACATTTTTTGGTTTATTATTATTGTGAATGAAGATAAACACCTTAACAAATTTAATAAATACACACATAGTATAACTTTAAATGGAATTTACTCAAAATAAAGGAAAAAATTAAAAAATCTGTAAATCTGGTGAACAGCAAAAAATAAATACCTTTCAAATAATATACGTTTGGTCAAAATCGGGATAAAATGGTAGAACAAAATATCGGTAACAAGAAATCGCCTAGCCTATTAATATCATAGATTATTAATTAATTCTCAGAATTAATCCTCATTTTGACTATCATTCAACTCAGTGTGCGTGGACGAAATATGGCCCTGGTCTAAAAGTTCCAACGCAACAATAATCAAAACGCACCTTCAAAGTTGTAACTGAATGACTGCATTAGATTGCAGTTATTATTTTGGAAAGGCCAGACTTCAATCGCACAGAAAATCTATGGGAAATTGTAGATCGAAAAATACGGACACGAAATTACTCAAACAAGACTGATCTCATAGAGGTAGTAATTCAGAGTGGGAACAAATTTCAATGGATATCATCAACGTTGTGAAGCATTTCTAAAAAAATAACAGATACCCAACGAAATATTAAAAACAAAAATAGAGGGACAAATTTCATCTATTGTGTAGAAAAGTTCGCAATGTTTTGTCAACAGCATAAAAATTAATACTTTTAAGTTTTAAGTTTCTGAAATTAAACTATTTTATGTTAATATTTTTCTCTTTTTAAATAAATAAACATACAAATTTTTAAATTAATAAAAAAGTTTCTAATTTTATGATCCAATTTTTTGATACCGACCGTCAAGTTGTAAAAAATATATTTTGTCAATAGTTTCCATTGTATTGTCACTCACTGTATTGTCAACTATTTGTCATCAAGGGCATTGAAGTAAGCAAGGAAAGTTGTTTAAATTGGTAATATTTTTAGAAAAACTGTTAGACTCATGTAAAAAGCAATTTGGCATCTACAATTCAAAAATTGAGAAAAAATTGACATTCACGGTTATTCCTGTAAACCAGAGATGCACCCGTTTCAAAACACGTACCAACTAAATGAGACATAGTTGTTTTTCTGTATCACTCAATGTTTAAAAATTCATCGAAACACATTTAAATAAAAGTAAGTAAGGTTTATACACTCAAACTCATTCTGAACTTACGATTGCATAGACGGTGCTGTGGAATTGCTGCTGCTGGCCCCGATGCCACATGTCGTGGAATGCATTGGAAAGTTTTAGTGCTTATTTTTTTTAATATAATTTTTTTTTCAATATTTTGTTTCAATAGTACGTAATAAATATGATTAATTTTCGTTGAGTGGTTGTTTATCGTTATTAATATTTTTGTTGGAAAATTGTAGATGGAAAATGCGTTGAAAATTTAAAATGACACGCACTAAAATATGTGAAATCCCACACACACACACACACACACTAACATTTAATCTCTAAAGACGCAATTTGCAAACAAACGCACACGACACTTTTGGCACAGAATTGTAAAATATTTTATGTTAATTTTTCCTTGAGCTTTATTTATGTATTTAATCCGTCTGTATCTTACAAATGCATTCGTAAAATACTTTTTTTTTTAAATTGTTGAAGATGCTACACCAACTACTGTCTGCACGTTTTATGCTCCAGCCTAGCTGACGTTTAGTTTTATACTAAATATTCAATATCCGTTTATAGAACTGATCGCCGCACTTTTCATATGTCTAATATGTATGAATGAATTTTTTGGTTCGTACTGGAACACAATAAATATCGTTCATGTACGATTGTGAGATTTCACACTAAAGCAATAAATGAATTTTAAGGTGTTATACGCAGCCAAGTTCTTTGGAAAAAAAAGTATTTCTTTATATTTCATTGCCGAAATGTTCATATATATTTATATTTCTGTTAATCCGAGAATTATTCTCGACTCGGTGTAGTCGAGAAAAGAAATTGCTTTTGCAACTTTGAACGTGTTTTTCTGTAAACTGCGCTTTTAAAGTAGATGAGCAGGATTTCCCGGAAACCAATAAACCGATCAATTTTAAATTTTTACAAGAATTTCATAAATATTTTTTGGTGCTTGATCAAACCCTTTTATCGCCGATAAATATTTTCCATTTAAAGCCAAAATATTAATCAAAAATCGAACCTTTTTTGTTTGAGAACCCGCCATTTTGTTTTTAAATTAATATTTTGTTTAATCCCTCGATTTACTAGAGATACCGTGATCACTACGAGACACCTTTTTCACAGTAGCTTCCGGAAATCGGCTATAGCATCTTTAAAAAACATTATCTCTATAAATTTGTACGTTAATAAATTACAATTTCTTTTCAGAAACAATTCTTGAAAAATAGCTTTTATTCGGCTTCCTGTCTGCGTAAACTACTTGAAACCGAAAAAAAGAAAACAATAAATATATTTCATTAAAACAATGAATTCCATAGATCAATTTAAGATGTATTTTGTGGATCAGTGCATAAGAAATATTTTCTTTAATACAAAAAATTAAATTGTACTTGTACTTGTTAAATATTTTTAACCCATGAACTGCACTGCCTTTATCATTGGCCCTTGATAAGCCAATAAAGAACAAGTGCGTCATATTTGGTAAACGTTTAAAATATTTGTTATTAAAACTTCACTCACAATCAGTTCTTAAAAATTAGGTATAACAATTTCGGTCATTGAAATGTTAAACATACAATTAAACCTTCTTTGAAGTGATATATGAAATGCAATGAAGCTATAAATATTGCAACCCTTTGCCAAAATACTTATTTACATATTGCATGACCATTTATACGTGCTAGAAACTGAATTTTTTTATTGCCCTAATAAATTCTATTCAGTTAGAAAACATAAATAACACAGGTCAACAGCAAAACTGCCGAACAAAAACCACTGTATAGATTTGATGCACCATGGCTACCTATGTACAAAAATGGTCAAAATTTTAAATCCTATGGTTTTTGTACCAAGGGAGGCAAATCTTCCAAACTGTGCGGAGCTTAGGTCAGTGGAGAGATATTGGGCTCTTTGAAGAAGGTAATGGAAGATCATAATAAAGGTGTCCCTAAACGTGAAAGGTTTTAAACGGAGATGTACCGCCACTATAAAATCCCTAATGGAAAATACAGGTTCTGAAACGCTCTGTAACTCACAATGTGAAAAGCTATATACCTGACTACAATCGCCTCAGGCCTCAGTCCGACCAATTATTAAGCATAAGATGTATGTCATGAAAAAATACAGAAATCTGTAAAAAAAAAAAAAAAAAGGATTTGGGAATACCTTTTAGAGAGAATTTTGAAAATTTTTAAAATTTATTAATTGATTAATTGTAAAAAATCACCATTAACTGTTAATTTAAATGTTATATGTTCTAAGTCCAACATTCCTGGCTTTTCTTCCACGGTCGCACAGTGTGGCGAATCGCCACTGTTCCACTCAAATTACTCTATATGACATAGTTCAACTGTTTGAGCTGGGGGTTTTTTTTTTAATGTTCGCCTTGAACTTGTCCATCGTTCCCTCTTTTGGGATTTTTGATTTCGGCGCATATTTTTCTGGAATTTTTCCCCAAAACTTGGTTTTTACGAAAAACAAAATGATTTTTGGCGCAACTGTGACCCTACGGAGCGCAAGACTGAGAATCTTCGTTTCGATAAATACTAAAAAACTGTCTGCGTGAAACTGCGGGAAAAATTTTTCATTTTTAATTTTTTCAGAATTTTTGCATACATTTAAAAAAATGTGTCCAAAAATTCTGAAAAGATTTGAATGATTCTGAACACTTTTTATTCAATAAATTTTCTTCCAAAAGTGCATAATTTTCCAGCAAAAAAATCGATTCACCACGAAAAGTTTTGGAACATTATGGCCGATGTTCTAAGTCCAAATTTCCTGGCTTTTCTTCCACGGTCGCAAAGTGCGGCGAATCGAATTAAAAAAAATGTGTCCAAAAATTCTGAAAAGATTTGAATGATTCTGAACACTTTTTATTCAATAAATTTTCTTCCAAAAGTGCATAATATTCCAGCAAAAAAATCGCTTCACCACGAAAAGTTTTGGAAGATTATGTTCGTTTTTGACCATAATTGGGCATTTTTTGTTGCTCTAGTGTGCATCACACTTAACGTGTTAATTTTACACCTATTTCGAATATATCGATTATCTTCACATTTTCCATATGTTTTTTTTTTCTCTACAATTAATCATCAATTGATTTTTCGTTACTATTTAGTTAAACTCATGGTGTTCCTTACAAGTGATGCATATTTTTTTTTTGGCCGTTATTGTTTTTGTTTTTGTTATGCCTAAAAAGTTTTTAGAGTCGGTTTTATTTATTTATTTATTTTTTTTTTGTACATTTATGTACTTTGTATCTATGTATATACTTATTTAGTATTTGTTTACTTAATTCAAAATGTTTTTTGCTTTTGGTATACGTTTGTATCTATAAGAATTTATTTCAAATCTTTTTTCTTTATATCACAAATATAACTTATACGTTCCGCTTAGGTGGGATCCTCGTTAAATATGTGTTACAATTTCTTTGGAATAATATAAAATAGTTGGTAAAGCGACAAAGTAATTTCGTAATTACGTATGAATTAATGCCTCATTTTTTACCACTGGTTTTTATACGATATAACACTATGTGGTCAGGGTATAGTAAGTTTGTGCTGATGTTTGCTGATGATTGAGCGATGTCCGTCTGTCCATGTGTCCATGTTAACCTTGTAATTAAACTATAGGCCGCAAAGATATATACATATATAAAAGAGTTGCGTGACTGATTCATCATCGCCCAGCCCAAACAATTCGAGTCAGAAACTTTGAATTTGGACTGTAGATTCCCCTATCGGTGTAAAGATCCACTAAGAAGGGATTTTTAGAAATTCGTACATCAAGGGAATAAAAACAAGTAAGAGTGTTAAATTCGGCTGTGCCGAATATTTCATACCCTCCACCTCGGTTGCAGTATTGATAATAAATGCAAACAAAATATTGGAAAAATATACATGCGTTTTCTATATGCATGCGTTTCCGGTTATATGACATAACTTCTCGTTTAATTTAGTTTTTGCAAATTAAATAGCTCGCCTTAACCTCCATTTCGAAGGTAATGGTTGTGTAGGGAGGCTATACGCATTAAATCGTGCTAATTGGACATGGCTGTATAGTTTCTTTTAACTGGCCAAATATTTCTTCATTGCGGCCATATAGGTCGGATGGTGTAACAAAATAATAACCAAAAAAAAAAGCTCTCTCAACTTTTTTGTTAAAGTATTGCCATATTTGGAAAACATAGAGAATAAATTTATAATAATAAATAATTAAATTAAGGATGCCAAACGCAAAAACCCAAATGTCCCAAACATTTTAAATAAAATAATTTGTTATCTTTATTTTCTGAAAAACTTAAAATTTTCATCCAAAAAAAATTATGAAAATTTATATATAAATAACATTCTCATCAAATTATGTTTATTTATGTAACAATTTTTATGTTCGCAATTCTTAAATATCATTTGAGGTTTTCTAAAATTCATTGAATTTAAATTAATGTTTTCTGTAGTCCGATTCTGTAAATTTCAACGATCCGACAATCGCAAAATATATCGACAGCTATTGTTGTTTGCACTAAGGATTAAGTGATTCACTAAGTACATAATTCTTAACGACAGTCGACCAATCAATTTTTCTATTTATTTAAATTGTAAATGAGTGGCATCTCTGTCAATATAAGCGAAAAATCATCGTGTTTGACAGGATGATTTTATGTTTATGTTTAATATCTTTATTTTTTTTACTAATATTTCTGTTTATTTATTTGAAAATGAAATAATGAATTGAAGACGCTATTTAATTTTTTTATTTATATAAAAAAGTTTTTTAATAAAAGCAAAATATTTTCACTATTTTATGATTTTTATTTATGTATGACGACATTTCAACCTAAAAATTTAAGTTTTTATCGATTGAATTAACCATACAAAAATGGTTGTCGTTTAGATAACAACAACAGCTGACTTTAACAATAGCGAATATCGTTTAAAAATTTTACTGATAATTTTGCAATTTTCTTTTTTTAACGATTCGACTATTGTTAAAAGAAGTTACTGAATCGCGGTACTGAAAAGTTATTAATTTCTCCTGAATGGCAATATTTTTTTTAAATGTAAACATATTTGGTGTTTTTTTTTGGAATTTCAATTTGTGTTTAACGAATAAAATTTATATATTAAAGAAGCAATTGATGTCTTCTAAATTTAAAATTATTATTTCCGACGTTTTGATATGATTTTCTGAAATTTCAATTAATATTTCCTAATTTATAATTGGAAATTTTAATTCCAGTTTTTAGAATTGATATTTTCTTAAATTTGAATGGAAAATTTAAAAAGTGCAATTTTGTATTTATGTGAATAATGCTTTAGTAATTATAAATAATTTTTAAAAATTAGATGTAATCGCAATCAGATATTTTGTAGGTAAAGCAGAATAATAATTCTATATAACTATGTAGAACTGTTTTGAAAGCAAAAAACTCGGTAACGCTATTTTATAAAGCCAACAAAAAGTTGACATGCTAACCTTATGTTCATATTTGTAAAAGAATAATGAAAAAACGTATGAAATAAAAGACCAGCCCGCGTATACTCAACATTGTTCTGTATGATATCTAGTTGAAAATATTTGACATTCATGTTGAAATAGAAATAACTTTTGCAAAGCTAATTAGAACAAAAATTGTGGCGCCATCTACTGCGGCATAGTCACGCTGAGCAAAATGAAGTGACACTCTGTTAATGCAAAAGAAATGTATTTTCCACACAACAAAATATTGCAGAATTTTATGTAAATAAAATAATATACCGATTTGTTTCTAACATGCAGTTACTATGGATATACATACATACATATATATAATATATGTATATTATTTGTATTATTTAATATGTGTATGTATGTATATATAAATATTACACACAAAAAATACAACATCAAACGTTATTTTTGTGTTTTTCTCTTTAAATAAATTAATAGATAATTTTTTTTTTTTGCTAAATTTACATTGTTTTTTTTTATTAACAACTAGGTATTTTAGCATTATTTGCTTTAGATGTTGGTGAATTTTTACTTCCTTTATATAAATAAATTCGTAGTGTCTGCTTGTCGAACAAATTTTGGATCGATTTTAACCACTTTGCCGTGACCCAATCGATCTGAAATTTTGCACGCATGCTCGTGGCAATTACAGAAATGATCTAACGGTTTTTTTAGTGATACCAAAACAATGGAAACTTTTAAATTTTCTACTACCATAACGATCACAAAAACAACAAGTCCAGCTACAACAAGAACAATATAGAAACATCATGTTTTCATTTTTTTTTAATTTTTCAGAGATTTGCCTGGACCTGTTCCACCGATTTAATTATTTTTGAAACAGAAATCTTCCCATGAATTTGGTGAATCATTCTCACTAAAAATGATCACCCTAGCTGTCCTATTGAGGGCGTGATCGTGACAAGAACAACATAGAAAATTATATTTTTTCAAGACTTTTTTTAGTTCTTCATTCAAATCTCGGGCCCTAATCGACCGATTTGGACGATTTTAAACAGAAAATTTTCAGAATGTTAGTAAATCATTTTTTATGTCAAAGAGCACCCTAGCTGCTCGATTGATGTCGTCTTCGTGATTTCCACAGACTGACAGACGGACATCGCTATATCAACTCCGGTTGTTATAAGGATCACAAATATATATATTTTATGGGGTCCAAAATTTTTTTTCTAATTATTACAAACGGATATCCTCTGCACCCTGGAGTGGAGGGTATAAAAAGGCTAAAGAGGGGGAAAAAGGTAAGAAATGAATCTAGGAATATGAAATTGGATGTATACATTCCATCTAAGAGACAAACATTGGCTCGAAATTCGACCATTTAAAATAGCCAAAAAGGGAAAAATGCTACTTTTTGGCTCTTCTTAACATATTAATCTATACTAGCAGATTCCAGCACCAGAAATCTGCAAAACGGCTAAAAAGAAATACCTTTCAAATAATATGCGCTTGGTCAAAATCGGGATAAAACAGTAGAACAAAACATCGGTCACAAGAAATCGCCTAGCCTATTTATATTATAGATATATGACTTTAGGTATACAGACTCCACCGAATACTTGGGCATCAGTCAAGAATGAATTTATTGCTAACTCTAACGTCTAGGGGAGGAAAAATCTAGGAATATGAAACATAGTATGCGGATTCCGCTAGAGATAGAAACATCAGATGAGAGGAAAACTTTTGGAAATTCGGACGATAAGGGGGGGGGGGGGTAAAAACGGCCCATAAGCGCAAAAGGGTACCTTTTTGTATCTTCTTTACAAAGTAATTTAAGAATATTAAATTTGATATGTAAATTCTAGCAGAGACACAAACATCGGCCAAGAATATAGTTTTTTTATTTTGAACATTTAGGGGTTAAAAACGCCCCCAATTTTGGAAAATTGGTAATTGGTATAGGATATTGTATTTATACGGGGACTAGGTCGACAAATGAACCGAACCTGACCATATTTGGTAAAGTCACTTATTTTTTGCAAAAGCCGAATTTGAGAAAAAACCGTGAAATATTTTTGTTTTTGGTAGGTATAATGTATAAGAAGATCGGGAAGCAGCATTATGTGGAGACTATGACTAAGAATTGTCCTATAAGGTTTATTTTTGAACTACTGATTGATGGATGTTATAAACATACACAAACCCAATTTGGCTGAGATCTATTTGATAATTTCGATCTTATGGCAAGTTAAGTCGATCTAATGGGGACTATGGGTCAATTTAATGGGGACTATGAGGTCTGAACATGCACCGATTCTCACCAATTTCAATGGCGTCCATCCTATGGCTGATAGAAGCTTATATACCAAATTTTCTCAAAATATGTGCATATTTCGACCTATAATTTGATTACAAGGCTTCAAAAGACGGACAGTCGGACAGGTGGATGGATATCGCTAAATCAACTCACAAAGTGATTCTGAGTCGATCGGCACAATCAAATATGGTTCTAGGTCAATAATTTTTGGTAGCTACAAACATCAGCACAAAGCCATTATACCCTATACCACTAAGTGGTTGCAGATGTTGCTGTCTTCGCCTATGATGGGCACGATTTTTCCATTGGCAGCTTGTGCGGCCTCGTTTAAACTCTGCCATCTATTATTTTACATTCGTAAACCAAGGAGCAAACTCCCCCAGGATAGAATATAGCTCGGTATTAATATTTGTTGGACTGAGACCTTTCAAATGAAAGAAATAAATTACATAACGGTGACCAATTTTCCCATGTTTGTATGTAAAAAAAAAATACTAAACAACGTGGTATCTTGAACCTTAAAACTTATGTTTTATAAGGTTGCCATTTTTTTTGAAACTACTTATACCATCTATACGTCAGGTCAGGTTATTCTGGGACCGCCCTCCTACGCACCAACGTTTCTATATAATGAGATAATCTAGAGATTACGCTGTATTCGATGATATTAAAACTTTCATTACTGCCACGAAAAATAGTTTTTGCCCATACGTACATAGTAAATGATATGAATCGAAGCAATAATTCGAATTACTTTTTGTGAAACATCATCAAGCTCTATTGAAGTACCGTCATGAAGCAGTTTTTGTTCCATTATAAGCAAATACGACATGAGTACAGCTTTCTCAGTCAATATTCGATATACAGCAATTTTTTCAAAACAATTCTGACGAGGCCAAACCACTGGGATGTTCATCTTGGCAGCTCGTATTTCTATATCTAAACTTTGACACCCAATTGTTTAATGTAGCAATTGAAAAAGCAGGTTGCCGCGTAGTAGAATCTATTTCGGCTTTGATATTAGTGGAATTGGTGACCAATTTGTTTCATGTTTACATTTTCACAGAGATCATTCACAGTTGATGGCATCCAAATTAATTCTAAACAATGTAGGGTCTTCGAACTTTAGTCTTTAGATTTATATGGACTTACTGTGGTGAAAAATACCACAGTGGATTTACAACTATATAAAGGCCATGACTAAAAATTGTTTTAGATTTTAATACTAATAAAGTAATTATAGTCCAATATAGTGTGGGGATTAGGTCTGAACATGAACCAAAATTCACCAAAGACAAGCGAAGAAAGTTTTTATGAGAATATAATAATATAACAGAATAAAATATCTACCTATCGAATTATAGCTAGCACAAATGACCCAATAAGCAATGAGGGTGCGATTTTTTTAAAACTTTAAGTTTTATGTGACAAAGTATGTAAACTAGGGAGAATTGCAACTTTTCATGTTGGAATGAAAGAAACTTTAAAACCAAATAATAATTTTCAAGGAAAACCAATCCATTTTGTTGGATACTTAAAAACTATGGGAATCGTACTGATTATTACCAGCCAAATTAAATTCGTTTTTCGGCTATTTTATTTTATAAGAACTTTAACAAGATGTAAAACACTCGCCAATAATTTGTTTATTTACTATAGAGTAACCAAATTTCATTACGCAGAAATTTTTAAAGGGATTTAATAACACCTCGGTTCATATATCAGAAAATTCAGTATAAATTTATCTCTAGCGTTTAGATTTTATTTGTATTTTTTGTTGATTGATAAATCGAAATTACTTTTTCCTGTAGTAATTATAAAAATCTTATGGTGTATGTTTGCGTATCTTTTAGTTCTGTTTTTTTTTTTTTTTTTTTTTCTTTTTGTGCGTGTACTTTTTAGTACAATTTTGTGGTAAAGCGTTATGTGAAATTCACCATATGGCCCGGCCATAAGTGACGAAGACAGAGGCCACAACTTTTCTACAAATATAGTGCGTAATGTGTAAATTATTATTTCTCTCCATAACACTGATATAAATAAGACACGGTGGGTCTAAAATAACTTTGCCTGTGGCAATTAGAATTAATCTTAAATACACATTTAATTTGTTAGAAAATTTATAAATCACCAATATGGATATCAAAATTTTACTTTCAAATTTTATCGTCAAAAAATAAGTAAATGAAAAAATTATTAAATGTGGTGTCATTCACTTAAGGTAAATGTGAAAAACATCAGACCTAGTCGCAAAGTAAATGAAAATTCAATTACAAAAATACGAATACAGATAAAGAGATTTCATTAAAATGATGCACAAAATCGCAAAATTATTAAAATTTTCATGCAGGCGCATTAAACAATATTCGTGAAAATTTGGTTATCCCTTTCAGACCTAACTATACCGATTGTGATATCTGGTTTAAGGTGCTTAAAATGCATGTTTTCTGTTGTTCCGTGATTGTGATTTCTCTTGAATGCTCTTTGCACAAAAGATAATCAAAATAATCTAACCCATAAAAACAAAGTTTTTATTAAAACTCTTTCTTTCCTTATGCATATGAGTTTTGAATATCTCCGTGACTGTGCGTGAGTGTGTGTGACTATCTTAAAATTAATCTTTGGCCACAACAAGTCTATGGACAAAGCTTCAGATCGATCGGATGAGGGTAAGTGAGATTTTAAACTCTCCGTGACTGTGCGTGACTATGCGTGACTGTGCAAGACTATGCCTATGCTCTATCGACCAAGTTTCAGATCAACCGGATAAGGAGAAATGGGTTTTTATCACTCCGGATGGGGTTGTCCAACGACAGACAGACAGAGAGTATGAGTTAAAAGAAACAGTTTAAAAAGAAAGAAATGCCGCCACGTGGTCAGTAATATTTTTTTTAATTCGCATTCCATTTTAATTAGTAATTTCTATTGAGTTCGAATTTGTACGTTCCTTTTACAAAATATAAGTTACCAAATTTCACATTGTTAGAGAATCTGATTAAATTAAAAAACAGATATCACATATGTGCTATTCAGGCACAACATCACGTTTCTTTCTATGCTCAAGATTGTGTGCTCATATTTTTTCAACACTGAAACACCATGATTTGTCAAAAAAAAAACGATGATGTTGAAGCTGCATTGTCGATTTTAGACCAGTCTGATATTGACTTTAGTGATGACGACAAATTGGTGGACGAAATTTGGAGCAGCGCAATCATAATTCCTGAAAACGAAAGTGACGAAATTTCGAGCAACGAGGAAACTACTTTGGCAAATGAAGTGTAAGGGATCAACAATCAAAGTTAAGTCCCAGTTTACTAAATACAAGTCACAAGCCATCAAAGTTCCAGCACTCAACCACTAAATAGGAGGGAGTTATGGAAAAATTACCATTTCTTAACCATCAACTTCTCATTACATCTGATTCCAAAATTTAATAAGCGTTCAGACACCATTGAATTATTTTAAATAATATTTTGCAGAATCACACTATGAAGATGCAGTTATGTATACAAAAATGTATGCACTTTTAAATCATGGACAAGAATTGCATTATGGAGTAGCAGATATAAAAAGATTTTATGGATGCGCGATTATAATGAGGTGTCCTGGATATCCTGCAGTAAGAATGTATTGGTTTCTACGACTTCGATCATATATACACTTCGTAGACTTCTTTGTAAAATATCCTTCCAATAAATTATGGAGAGTGCAAATGGATTTTTTTTTTCTCAAATTAAAGCTAGTATCAAATTAATCATCGAATATTAATTTTTGGGTGTTTTTATGTGGAAATATATACTCGGTTTGGTGACCACGTATTTTAAACTTTAATATGAGTAATTTTAAATTTGGCATATTCAGAAAAAATTTAAAAATTATTTTCAAAAACTTTTTCCCATTTAAAAATATGAGAGAACAAGCTACACTTGCAAAAAAAAATAAATGTACGTATACTTAAAATAAAAACTGTCAACACTAAAGAAAAAATAAGGAAAAAAATAATTAAGTTGAACTATTTTTTCTTTTTCTAAAAAATTATTAAGCTATTTATTAGTTTTCTTATTATTTTTAGGTTTATTGCTTTTACCAAATTTTATGCAGGTAAGAAAAAACGTAAAGTATTGAACTACTAATACCAAATAACAAAATTTACATTAAATATTACTTAAGTTAGTAGCTTGTAGTATTCTCTTTACATATAATACCCCAGTCTTCCAAAACGACGATTTTAAGGAGGAATTCATGAGCTTCTTCGGTAAGCTATTCAATTGGCAAAGACTGATATTCAATTATATGTTTGCCATGTGCCAGTATTTTATGTACTGTCGAGGTCAATTTCTTTAGTGGATACATTTCCGCCAAAAGCAGTTTTCGAAGCATATTCTCCATAATTTGTAGCATTAACCTTTTTTTGCAGTTTAAAACATTCAAGATCGTTTCAAATTTTTTACTGCTTTGATTGTTAATTCCAGTGATTCGAGTTACTATCTCCGAAGTTACTACTCCGCGAAGTGTTTCCATCGTTTGACTTCCCATATCCGCACCTAGTGTAGTCTACTTTTAGTGCAACTTCTTTGAAAAACGCTTCCTGTATTCGGTTCTTTCTGATCTTTTGCTTATCCTTATATAATGTATTTGCATCAAAGTGTTCCTCCTTTTGTGGAAGGGTATACGCCAATTTTAGCACTAACTCCATACACCTTATCCTTGCGTGCAATGGTGAGATTCCATATTCATAATTGCTCTCCTCGTTTGAAAAATCGTTCAATTTCCTGCAAATCTAAAAGAATAGTTTATATGTACATCCTGTATCTGTACCTGAATTTACCAGGGATGTACGCCATACAATTTCTGAAACAATGTCTTTTTGATGTGAGGGGGTAAAAATCTATTTCAGAATACAATCACAAAAACGGAGTAAGACAAAAACGGTGTGCGATACGATTGTATTTGTGAAAAGATTAGGAAGTGTTCGGAAATAAAATGAAAGCACTATTTCATTAGAAAATGTTTGGAGATAAAATGGGGGAGCGAATAGCGTTATAAAAACGTTTTGATAAATAAAAAATTAAAAATGAAAAATGAAAAATGAAAAATGAAAAATGAAAAATTAAAAATAGAAAATGAAAAATGAAAAATGAAAAATAAAAAAAAAAAATAAAAAATTAAAAATTAACCAGTTGAAATAATAAATAATAATAAATATTTTTATATTAGCAGAGCCCCTGCAGGTTGTTTGCTATAAGTGATACATAGATGGCGCTTTCTGTTTGATTCTAAGAATATGTCATAAAGAAATCTTTTATTACTAGATGTTTACACATCTCCCCTGTGATCGGACTCGTATGATTCTTTTTTAACTTTTTTACCTCTAGCAGTCGATGGAGCAACTGGGAGCAGTTAGACTTTGTTGAAAGGATTAACCAAAGAACATATTTTGAAAATATGTCAGATACAAAAATTATAATTTTTATAATTTGGTAAATAGCGATTTACCTGTAAAAACACATCGCATATGGGTAATTCCATGTCAAATCAACCAATGGGTGTACACTACCTTCTCCAAATTGTATGATTTTTCGTAGGAAGACAGATTATTACAGAACTAAAATAAGTGCAAAGTTTGAGGGCACTGGCACTTCTGTATCCGGAAATATGTGGTCTTGAAAATCGTAAAAAAGGGTCAAACTTTACAAAGTTGTACTTACTTAATTATCATTTTCTTGAAAAGTATTATAGTTACGCAACCCATCAAGGTTGCATTTGAAAGGTCCTTGGAAAGGTCCAAGGTCACATCTCTTGACCTATAATTCGGGAGGCTATAGCTGTAAAAACGACAATTTTAAAAATCTGAAAAAAAATATATGTTTAAGATTGGTTCCTTCCATAAAGTTCCAAAAAATTTCAGACTGGGGGTATGCTTGGATCCAGAAATATTTATCATAGAGTAAAGGTAGATATTTAAAAAGTCGGTGCTGTTACTGTTACTGTTTATGAATGTGGTTGGTTGTGCTCGTGAGCGTCGGCGGGCTATGCACGCACGCCGCTATTTGTTTCTGGTTCTTTAGCTCTGTACTGTACTCAGTACAGACCTGTGTTAGGGTTGGTTTGACAGGTAATTATGTTAGAGCGAGACAACAGTATAAATGTTGTCGGGTGTGGTTCGTAGTGTCAAATAACTTGGATGTAGAGAAATTATTGAAAAACGAGAAGTCAAAGGAAGCACCACGAAAAAAAACCATTCTAAGCACGTTGCTTTAAAAAACCGCATGTGTTGCTATAAAATCAATATTTTTAAATAAAACCAAAAGTGTTCAAAGTGATTGTTTTTTGCCTCTGTAAACAATATGTCATTTAATACAATATATTGTTGTAATCCATTTAAAAAAGTTGCTCATGTCCGGAATGCAAGAGGACTTCGAAAAGTTCAGCAATGGATGACTGGAATTAGTAATAACATTTCAATATCAAATAAAATATGTGATATATGCAGAAGAGAACTTTATAAATTAAAAGGAAGTGTAAACAATAATATTCAATCTATGAACGAGCCAGAAAACGAGACTTCAGACTCGGAAAGTGAAGCGTCAGTTTCGGGAGATGTTCGAATTTCTAAGTTAAACGAAAGTTTAACATATTTACAAGAATCTCCAATATGTTCGAGAAAAATTCCATTAAAAGGGTATACAACTAGAAAGTTAGAAAAAATAACAACATCAATTAAAACCAACATTTTCCCAAATTCAACACCTTCAACCTCTCACGTATGCCCAGAATCGGAAATAATCGAACAACTAAAAGAAAAGTTTAAATCAATAATTAAAAACAGTGATAAAATTCAACTTTTAACTATTTTACCTAAAAGCTGGACATTGAAAAGAATGGAGGAGGAATTTCAAATAACAAATTTCATGGCACGAAAGGTAAAAAACTTGGTTGAGACAGAAGGCGTATTGAGTACACCGAATCCAAAACTTGGAAAACGATTGCCATTAGAAATTGTTGATGTGGTGAAAATCTTTTATGAAACTGATGATGTCAGCAGATGTCTACCAGGATGTAAAGACTACGTGTCAATAACAGAAAATGGTGTAAAAGTAAAAAAAAATAAAAGACTTTTACTCGGAAATCTTCGAGAAGTTTATGCTTTATTTAAAGAAAAACATGAAGGGATAACTATTGGAATTTCTAAATTTTGTGAACTTCGGCCAAAAAATGTGGTTCTAGCAGATGCGTCAGGAAGCCATAATGTATGTGTTTGTAAAATACATCAAAATACAAAACTAATGCTCCACGCAATAAACCTGAAAAAATTGACAGAAAATGTGCAGGATTTTGTGCTGGAAACTTATAAAGATTGTTTAAAAAGACTTATATGCAATCCCCCATCACCAAATTGCTACCTTGGCAGATATAGCATGTGTCCAGATATACAAAATTTTAAAGAGAAACTTGGTGAATTATTATTAGAAAATGAAATTGATGAAATCATATATAAACAGTGGATAAGTGCAGATACAGACTCTTTGGAAACTATTATTAAAGAAACTGATTCTTTTCTGGATTCTTTATGCGAAAAACTGCAAACTCTTCTACCCCATTCATTCGTATCTAAAGAGCAGGGTACATTTATGGCTCACAAAAAGTCTGCGTTGGAAGAAAATGAGTATTTAGTAATTTGCGACTTCTCCGAAAATGCAACTTTTGTGGTTCAGGATTCTGTGCAAGGCTTTTTATGGAATAATAGCCAGGCCACACTATACCCAATAGCAATTTATTACAAATCAAATGGAAAATTAGAAAACAAATTTTATAATAATATCAGACTGTCTAATACATAATACCATAGCAGTTCATTTATTTCATCGCCACCTAAATGAGTTTTTAAAAAACAAGTTTTTGAAAATACCAAAGAAAATTTTTTATTTTTCGGACGGTTCTTCCGCTCAATTTAAAAATAAAAAAAACTTTGCCAATTTATGCCATCATAGCGAAGATTTTAATTGTTCCGCTGAGTGGCATTTCTTTGCTACCAGTCACGGCAAAGGACCTAGTGATGGTCTTGGGGGAACGGTAAAGCGTGAAGCACGAAGAGCCAGCTTGCAACGTCCATTCGAAGATCAGATAACTACTCCTCTCCACTTGTATAATTGGTGTCAGCAAACTCTTCAGAACTGCAACTTTACATATTTAACGGAAAAAGATTATGAAGAAGAAGAGAAATTGCTAACTGATAGATTTATAGGATTACGTACAATTCCGGGAACTCAAAAGCAGCACAGCTTCATACCAATTTCAAAAACACAATTACAAGCTAAAATTTATTCCGCTGATAGCAAATTTGTAATTGAAAACATTTAGAATAAAACTAAACAACAACAACAGCATTCATCATAATAATGTCAACAACAACAACAACAACAACAACAACAACATTCATCATAATAATGTCAACAACAACAACAACAACAACAGCATTCATCATAATAATGTCAACAACGCCAACAACAACAACAACAACAGCATTCATCATAATAATGTCAACAACAACAACAACAACAGCATTCATCATAATAATGTCAACAACGCCAACAACAACAGCATTCATAATAATAATAATTCACTTGTTAAATATCTACCTTTACTCTATGATAAATATTTCTGGATCCAAGCATACCCCCAGTCTGAAATTTTTTGGAACTTTAGGGAAGGAACCAATCTTAAATATATATTTTTTTCAGATTTTTAAAATTGTCGTTTTTACAGCTATAGCCTCACGAATTATAGGTCAAGAGATGTGACCTTTGACCTTTCCAAAAAAAAATCATCTTGTATATCAGATTAAAGGTAATTAATTAACCTTTCAAATGCGACCTTGATAAGTTGCGTCACTATAATATTAATCAAGAAAATGATAATTAAGTAAGTACAACTTTGTACATTTTTATAGTTTTTTCCAATATTCAAGACCTCATATTTCCGGATCCAGATGCGTCAGTGAACTTAAATTTAGGATTTTTCTTATTTCTCGGATACACTTTAATCCTGCCAAAATTCAGCCAATTTGGAAACAGTGATGTAAAAAACAGCAATATTTTAAGTTGAGTTCAGATGGTTTAAACCATATACATAAATCAATTGAAACAAAAAAAATATGACTAGTTACCTAGTTTTTTTTATATTCTACCTAAAACTTGTATGTTTTTGGAAAGCTGAAAATCGGTCAACTATGAAAGTCTATATCTGATTTTGTTGAAAGTGACAAATTTGCAAGTGACAATTTGCAATAGTTTAATGAATCAAGTCTAGCAAATTTGCCAAATTGTACTTAAATTAATATTAAGCGTTTCATGAGTACCCTAACTGTATTTCTAAAAGAAGTTGTATCGCTAAGTTTGAAATATGGTTTTGGTTATTTTTCTTATACACATATGTATATGGCTTTAAACGCGGACATATCCTAATGATCTTACGTAATTTCTATACAAACTAACATTACAAAAAAAGTCCATATCCAAATATTTTGCTTTCCTAGTTTGTTGAGATCCACTGTGCATACACTTATATGTATATATATATTCACTCATATTTTTTTATAACAATTAGTTGATTGCAAATATTGATTGGATTGTATTGATTTTAAAAGTCAGTGCAAGAATTTTGTTTTATCGAAAATAGCTTAAACAATTTTTTTTAGTCTTTTTAAAGAATTCTTTAGCATTAATAAGTTTTCTTAAAAATCAAAAATTCATTATGTTTTATAGGTCATTAAATCTTATCCAGAGTTTTTAAACTCCATAAAACGAAACACATTTTCAAAAAATGTAGCTACTTTTTCTGCACAATATTTTTAACTCGAAACTGTGTCAAGAATTAAATATGGAAATTACTTCATTTGATGTTCTACCGCATAAACCTCAATATGTATTTTTATACCCTACACCACTGTGGTTTGGGTATATGAATTTGTGCTGCTGTTTGTAATTATCAAAAATATTTGACTTAGACCGATTTTTTATTTTACCTGTTGCCTCAGAATCACTTTCTGAGTCGATTTAGCGATGCCCGTCCGTCCGTCCTGTACGTCTGTGTTTCCATGTAAACCTTGTAATCAAACTACAGGTCGCAAATATGAATTTGAATGAAATTTGGTATATAAGTTTTATCGGTCATGGGATGAACGCTATTGAAATTGGTGAAATTCGGTCCATGTTCAGAGCTAGTCCCCATACAAATGACCCCTATGAAATCGACTTAAATTGCAATAAGATCCAAATTATTATATAGATCTCGGTCAAATTGGGTTTGTGTGTGTTTATTACACCCGTTTATCAGTTTTCCAAAAATAAACCCTATATGACAATTCTTAGACATAGGCCCCATATAAAGCTGTTTCCCGATTTTCACTTAAATCTATCAAACAACAAAAATAATTCACAAATTTTTCCCAAATTTGGTTTGTATATACTTTTTCAAATCATAAGTGGTCAGGATCGATTTTATATCTGCAGCCAAAAAAAATTAATAACAATGCCACTCAAATTTGGTTTATGCTTATTTTCTATATCCACTTAGTTGGACCGAAAAGAGAGGGTCTCTAAACCATGGTATAGGGTATCGTATAGTCGGTCTAAACCGACTATAAGTTTCTTACTTCTTTTTTGTTTGTTTTTGGTTTTCTTTTTCATAGAATAAATCAAGCATACAATCACAGCCAAAGAAAATTTTTTTTTATTGTGCGTTACCTTTCCTAAAAGTATTGTTTGTTATTGGCCACAAGTTTAAGGTACGAACGGAAATCACACCAAAAACAAATTTTGAAAGTAAGCCAAAAAACAAACAAACAAAAAATAATATTTGAAATCGTAAAAGTTAGCATTAATTAAACGGCCAACCAATACATTGAAAGGCTAATAAATAATATATCCTAATTTGGCAATGGCGTCGTGCGTCAAAATACAGCAACGACAACGACAACATGTTGAAAAACATTTGTTTATATACTGTAAATTTTGTACTCATAATATAGTCAATAATATATAGTTTGAGCTGTCAATCATTGTATGATTTTACATGACGACATATTACCGACTAGCAATCAGACAAGTTGACAGTAGAACTAAAGCTTTTTATACCCTATACCACTATGTGGTTTGGGTATAATGACTTTGTGCTGCTGTTCGTAACTACCAAAAATATTTGACCTAGACCCATCTTTTATTATACCGATCGAATCAGAATCACTATCTGATTCGATATAACGATGTCCGTCCTTCCGTCCGTCTGTGTGTCCATGTAAAGCTTGTAATCAAACTGCAGGTCGGATATATGAATATATTTTGAAGAACTTTGGCACATAAATTTTGATCGGCCATAGGATGAACGCTATTGAGATTGGTGAGAATCGGTCGATGTTCAGACCTAGCCCCCATACAAATGACCCCCTACGAAATCGACTTAAATTGCCATAAGATCCAAATTATTATATAAATCTTAGTCAAATTGGGTTTGTATGTGTTTATTACATCCATTAATCAGTAGTCCAAAAATGATCCATGTGGGACAATTCTTAGTCACAGGCCACATAGAGCTGCTTCCCGATCTTCACCTAAATCTATCAAAAAACAAAAATATTGCACCGATTCTTCTCAAATTTTGTTTCTATATATTTTTGCAAAATACAAGAGACTTTACCAAACATGGTCAGTATCGGTCCATTTTTGGGCCCAGTCCCCATATAGATATAGCATCCGATATGAACTTTTTTATATCTGCAGCCAAAAAAATTAATAAAAATCCCACCCAAATTTGGTTTATGCTTATTTTCTATGTCCAGTTAGTTGGGCCTGAGAGATAGGGTCTCTAAACGCATGCTATAGGGTATCGTACAGTCGGTCTAGAACGACTATAATTTTCTTACTTGTTTTTAGAAGCCACTTGATGAAATATACAACACTGGGCCATATGATTTTTGAAGGCATCTTGTTTCAAAATAACGGTAACCAGAACCACTCTTCTTTTGGAACTTGATTCTTTTATTTGAGAGTATACAAATTAACATCATTCCGTTTTAGTTTCTATTATACCGAGATGAATATTTCATATTTAATTACACTGGTCTACAAGTTTTAAAAAAAATTAGTGCAAAAACGAAGCATGTTTTTTAACTAATCTGTGTGCGCTGAATTGGAATCTGGCATATTGGGCTATCACATCTGGTTCATTTTTTATCTCATGCTGGCAATACTGTAAAACAGCCAACACTTACACTACAATTTCACTATTATTAATTTGACAGAAGCCCATATTCATTCTAAATCTTCACAATAGTAGCGTCAGGGAGATCCTGTGTTACTGATTCAAGCTATTTTTGCTTTATGTGTGGTGAATATTTGGTTGAAAAAAAGGATATACAATATAATAATAATAATATGCATATTTACATTATTCTGGTTTTGCTGTCAGAAACTCGGACCAACAGTGGACACTGACAATGTTTTGCAATATTTGCAGAACTGTTTTATACAAGCGGTCAAACGGCACGAAGATCTATTTCGATTTTTCAATTCCAGTACTTTGGAGAGAGTCAAGTAACCACCAAACCGATTGTTGTTTCTGTTTTTCAAAAGTTGCTGGATTCAATATGAACAAGTAAGAAAATTATACCATACCCTATACCATGCGTTTAGAGACCCTATCTCTCAGGCCCAACTAACTGGACATAGAAAATAAGCATAAATCAAATTGAGTGGGATTTTTATTAATTTTTTTGGCTGCAGATATGGAAAAGTTCATATCGGATGATATATCTATATGGGGACTAGGCCCAAAAATGGACCGATCCTGACTATGTTTGGTAAAGTCTCTTGTATTTTGCAAAAATAACGGGTGATTTTTTTGAGGTTAGGATTTTCATGCATTAGTATTTGACAGATCACGTGGGATTTCAGACATGGTGTCAAAGAGAAAGATGCTCAGTATGCTTTGACATTTCATCATGAATAGACTTACTAACGAGCAACGCTTGCAAATCATTGAATTTTATTACCAAAATCAGTGTTCGGTTCGAAATGTGTTTCGCGCTTTACGTCCGATTTATGGTCTACATAATCGACCAAGTGAGCAAACAATTAATGCGATTGTGACCAAGTTTCGCACTCAGTTTACTTTATTGGACATTAAACCAACCACACGAATGCGTACAGTGCGTACAGAAGAGAATATTGCGTCTGTTTCTGAGAGTGTTACTGAAGACCGTGAAATGTCGATTCGTCGCCGTTCGCAGCAATTGGGTTTGTGTTATTCGACCACATGGAAGATTTTACGCAAAGATCTTGGTGTAAAACCGTATAAAATACAGCTCGTGCAAGAACTGAAGCCGAACGATCTGCCACAACGTCTAATTTTCAGTGAATGGGCCCTAGAAAAGTTGGCAGAAAATCCGCTTTTTTATCGACAAATTTTGTTCAGCGATGAGGCTCATTTCTGGTTGAATGGCTTCGTAAATAAGCAAAATTGCCGTATTTGGAGTGAAGAGCAACCAGAAGCCGTTCAAGAACTGCCCATGCATCCCGAAAAATGCACTGTTTGGTGTGGTTTGTACGCTGGTGGAATCATTGGACCGTATTTTTTCAAAGATGCTGTTGGACGCAACGTTACGGTGAATGGCGATCGCTATCGTTCGATGCTAACAAACTTTTTGTTGCCAAAAATGGAAGAACTGAACTTGGTTGACATGTGGTTTCAACAAGATGGCGCTACATGCCACACAGCTCGCGATTCTATGGCCATTTTGAGGGAAAACTTCGGAGAACAATTCATCTCAAGAAATGGACCGGTAAGTTGGCCACCAAGATCATGCGATTTGACGCCTTTAGACTATTTTTTGTGGGGCTACGTCAAGTCTAAAGTCTACAGAAATAAGCCAGCAACTATTCCAGCTTTGGAAGACAACATTTCCGAAGAAATTCGGGCTATTCCGGCCGAAATGCTCGAAAAAGTTGCCCAAAATTGGACTTTCCGAATGGACCACCTAAGACGCAGCCGCGGTCAACATTTAAATGAAATTATCTTCAAAAAGTAAATTTCATGGACCAATCTAACGTTTCAAATAAAGAACCGATGAGATTTTGCAAATTTTATGCGTTTTTTTTTAAAAAAAAGTTATCAAGCTCTTAAAAAATCACCCGTTATATACAAACAAAATTTGAGAAGAATCAGTGCAATATTTTTGTTATTTGATAGATTTAAGTGAAGATCGGGAAGCAGCTCTATATGGGGCTTATGACTAAGAGTTGCCCCATAGGGATCATTTTTGGACTACTGATCAATGGATGTAATAAACACATACAAACCCAATTTGACTAAGATTTATATGCAGTTTGATTACAAGCTTTACATGGACACACAGACGGACGGACGGTATAATAAAATATGGGTCTAGGTCAAATATTTTTGGTAGTTACAAACAGCAGCACAAAGTCATTATACCCAAACCACATAGTGGTATAGGGTATAAAAATCGATAAAATATTACTCACGCGAATGTCCCATCGGTTTCCAAACCAGTTCGACGTCCACCAAATGATCCATTACCAGTCATTCCCAGTACTACGAGCAGTGAGTCCGAACATTTTTCACTAGCAGTGGTAGTTTGTATGAGGCTGATGATGAACGTCGTTTAGTGACTAAAGCTGAGCTGAATGATCTAATTCGGGATTTACATTTAACGAAGCAAGACGCAAAATTACTAGCTTCACGCATTCAGCAGTTGGACAAAAGTAACAATCTATAGAGATAGGAGCTTGGAATTAGCTGCGTATTTTGAAACGAAACACTCTGTTCTATACTGTACTGATGTTGATGGACAAAACTGAATGGAGATTATTTATTGATGGCTCTAAGTACAGTTTAAAGGCTTTACTTCTGCATAATGGGAATGAAAAACCATTCATACCAATTGCTCATGCCATTCATACAAAGGAAAATTACGAATCAATGACTGAAATTTTCAAATTACCCAGATACAACGATCATAAATGGAAGATCTGTGGTGACCTTAAGGTGTGTGATTTAAATTTCTTTGTATGTATTGTATATACCATCGTAAATTAATCTGTTTTAGGTCATTGGTTTGTTGACTGGTTTCATAAAATATTATTGTTTCCTTTATCTATGGGATAGTCGCGCTACATGTCATCATTACATCAGAACAGAGTGGCCAAAGAGAACTGAGTATTCACCAGGAAAACAATACATTTCAAATAAACCATTAATTGATCTTCCGCCGCTGCACATAAAACTTGGCCTTTTTTAACAACTTTGTCAAGGCTCTGGACAAAGATGTTGCAGCATTTAAATATTTGTTAGTGGTTTTTCCTAAAATTTCATATGCTAAAATCAAAAAATTCGTATTTGTTGGCCCTCAGATCAGGAAGCTATTGAATGATGACAATTTTCCACAATGTTTTTTAGAGAAAGAATATGCAGCCTGGAAATCTTTCAAGTGGACAGTTTTCTTGGAAACAATAAGAGTGAAAACTACAGACAAATTATTATTACAGACAATTTATTAAGTTATTCAAAAATTATCACGAATTAGGTACACGAATTTACTCAAAATGCATTTTCTTCATTCGCATTTAGATTTTTTTCCACAAAACCTAGGAGCGACGAACAAGGGGAGCGTGCTCACCAAGACTTAATGAAAATTTAAGGAAATTATCAAGGATTTTGGGACAAAAGCATGCTGGGAGACTATTGCTGGACTCAAATACGTGAAGCCGAACCAACAAAATACAAAGTACGTTCAAATAACGCCACTCACTTTTGAAAATTCATTGATTTTTAAATAAACTAATGATTTTTTATGTAAAAAACGGATAAAAACAATTTTTTGGTTTTTCGATGGAGAAAAACCAATTACAGATTCGAATTCAGCCCACCAAATTACCCTAGGAAAGATATTTGGTTGGTCTAGTCCAAAACCTTGTTGGCTAGTGTTATAAAAGTGAGAAATTTTTGCGATCAAAAAAAATTCAACTTAATGAAAACACTAAAAGTAATTTAATTATTTGCTCTCTCAATAAAAGTTACTTAAAAGTATTTTACAATTACACCAGCCAACAAATTTTCAAAAATTTTTTGCCTTTGAGATCTGGAATCACTTTTCCCATGGATTTGGACCTCCTTAACACGAATATTTTTCTATGAAGCAGTTTTTGAGATAAAAATATTTGAAATTTTATTTTCACATTTTTGGAGGTGTACCTACATAAATATTCACACAAATTGAAGATAATTAAACCCTCTATATACCTTTTCTTGACTGTTTTCAAATTGGCGAAATAGTTTTGATGCCAGCGAAATATATATTTAAAAAACGTCGTTTCTTCTGTAAAAATTGCCGTGAAAAATTTATATATTGTCGTAGGAAAAATAGAAAAAATAATGACCACCCTAATTTGATATTTTTTACGAATAGCCGACCCTTTTCCAAAGAAAACAAGCCTCCTATCACAAAAATCTATGGACATTTTAAGAAGTTATGAATTTTTTAGTAAAAGACAAAAATTTCGCTTTTTAACGATTTTGAGTTTTTTAGACTTTTGTTGCTCAAGGCGAAAAAGGGAAGCATTTTTGGTTAGTTTTCAAACCTAAACAAATTCTTACCATATATATGAACACAAGGAGAAAATTTTCAGAGGAGAAAATTTTCAAATCCTCAATTTAAAAGCGAAAATTTTGTTTATTTTTAGTATGTATACTTAATGACTTTTCAAATACAAAGCTGATTTAATGACATATGTAGGTACTTAAAAGGAGTTTTGCATTTTATGGCAACCGAAAGAATTGCTGGCTTTTCCTTTGTTTGTTATATTTATCACTTTCAGTCTGCCGTAGAAGGGACCACACGTAGTCACCAATCATTGCCGTTTCATAAAAGCCGTGATACCGTCGTTCCATTTCCTTTAATTGCTGATGGAAAAGCTCGCCGTGCTCATCGCTAACGTCTCCTAAGTTTTCAGAAAAAAAAAATCCAAATGCGAATGGAGAAAATGGATTTTCAATGACATATGTATTCCTATCCAAAAATATAAAATAAAAAATTCAGGAAATCTTATATATAGCACCCTTTGTATAAGAAATAAAACATACCCATAGCCGCATAATTCTTAATTAGATCCTCAACTATTTGCTTAAAATTCGAGCTTTTTCGGTTACCCAAAAAATTTTCTACGACAAGCTTGATAAGTTCCAAGCTGCTGCTTCGATGGACGATAAAAGTGTAGGAAATATTTCGTCCTTTAAAAGTGTCTTTATCTCGGGACCAGCAAAGACTCCCTCTTTGATGGCCAACGAAAGTTGAGGGAAAATCAGCCGTAAGTGCGCAAAAGCCTCTCCATCTTTATCCAATCTTTTTGCAAAGTTTTTGATTAAGCCCAATTTGATATGCAACGGTGGAAGTATAATATTTTATTTTCTCACAAGAGCATTGCGTAGAATATTGTCTTCGCCAACTACTAAAATTGTACGCAGCGGCCATTATTTTTGAAGATAGTGCAGCTTGTCGGCGCGGCTATTCCAAAGGCAAAGAAAACAACAAAATCGCGTATACTCTCCTTGGAGTCCGGTCAAAATAGCCACAACTCCACTTAAACTTTTCATACTTAATGCATTGGAGTATGGCTTCCCGTGTTTCATAATTTTCTATTGAATTGACGGCATGAGTGACAGGAATAGATGGCTTTTCATTCCCGTTATGCAAGAGAACGGCCATTAAGCTTTCTTTATTGCTGTCAATAAACAACCTCCACTCTTTTGTATTGTGGGTTTCATTTAGCTCTTCAAATAAGCCTAAAATGTCGCTGCAGTAACATATTTTTTTGGTTTTCGTGTAGAACTTTGCAAACTGTTCATGTCGCTTTCTATATATTGATGTTTTAACACCAGGGGCTAAAAATCCTCGCTGTTTCATGCGAGACGCAAAAAGTTCAGCCTTTTCCTCGGTCAGACCAAAGTCGCGCACCCAATCGTTTAATTCGGCTTGCATTAATACCTGTTGCTCAATAGCAGGCTCAAATTCACTTGATCCAAACGAGTCATCCGACGTTTCCGCAATTTCAAGACTTAGACACGCTGGATAACGAACATCGTTCGAATGTGGCAATGGAAAAGTAACAGACGTCACATTGGGGTAAGTCCATTTCAAATGTTTTCCAAAGCCAATCTTTTTACTCAAGCAAAAGAAACAATCAGTCGCGTGGCACAACGGCATCCTCCAAATCATCGGCGTGTCGAATTTCATATGACGGCTATAGTTAAAATACTTAACTTTTTTTACTATGTTCGATGCCTAGTAATAGAATATAGATATTCTTACCTTGCTCCAGCAGCCCATTTCATCAAATTTGCACAGCACAGAGCACAGAGCACATAGCATATTTGGTGTCCATGGCTTAGTGAGGTTAGGTAGAACACCGAAATAGTTTATAATAGTGTTGTAGTAGCGTTTAGACAAATGTGCGCGATCGATTTTCTTCATTACCTCCTCCAGAAATCGTTTGGATTATTTGAGCACTTGAACACACGACTTCTTTTACTCATTTTCCCAACTTTCGCCAGTAATTCAAATTAAGAAACAAACTTATTAAAAGAATGCTGATTTTATTTTAATAACAATCACCAAAGCGCTGCAATATATTGCACGCGGTATTTGTCAAAGTTTTCAGGGTAAGTCGATAAATATATTTATATATCGAGTGACAGATATTTGTTATGAATAAAAGCACAACTATTGAGTGGAAGTGATTTTTTTATCGAAAAAGGACAACTTTCTGTTATGTTAATGATTCTTATTTGATGGTTTCGCTCTTCAATTTCGAATTTGAAAACTCTGCAAATTTTCTCCTTGTGTTCATATATATGGTAAGAATTTGTTTAGATTTGAAAACTAACCAAAAAATTCTTCCCTTTTTCGCCTTGAGCAACAAAAGTCTAAAAAACTCAAAATCGTTAAAAAGCGAAATTTTTGTCTTTTACTAAAAAATTCATAACTTCTTAAAATATCCATGGATTTTTGTGATTGGAGGACTGTTTTCTTTGGAAGAGGGTCAGCTATTTGTAAAAAATATCAAATTGAGGTGGACATTTTTTTTTATATTTTTCCTACGACAATATATAAATTTTTCACGCCAATTTTTACAGAAAAAACGACGTTTTTTAAATATATATATCGCTGGCATCAAAACTATTTAGCGAATTTGAAAACTTTCGCGGAAAGGTTTGTAGGGGGTTTAATTATCTTGAATATTTATGAAAGTTGGTCAAGGGGTACCCAAGATATACCCAATTTTGTAGGTGCACCTTCGAAAATGTGAAAATAAAATTTCAAAAATTTTTATCTCAAAAACTGCTCAATAGAAAAATTTTTATAATTCATATTCGTGTTAAGGAGGTTCAAATCCATGGGAAAAGTGATTCCAGATCTCAAAGGTAAAAATTTTTGACTGGTGTTATTTGCAAAGGATTTAAATTAAAGCTTTAAATCTAATCTAAGGTCCATTTCACAATTATAAGGTGGCTGAGTTTTTTAAGCCCGATAAAACTTGAAATTCTAAAATATACACAAAAAATTTTTTTATCCGAAAGATCAATACATGGCATCAATGGTGTCAGACATGGCAATTTTACGTCATTTTGACGATTTTTTATGCAAATTTTTCCAAGTGGCGATTGACGATTTTTTGTACAGAACTCCTTATATTCTGACGATTTTTTGGCAGCACTAAAATTTACTTTAAAAACTAAAATCTGGCAAGAATAATGACACATATTTTATGCACTTTGTTTAAAATATTACAATCTAGCAAATATTGTTTTTCGTAATAAAAAGCCTAAGAATATAAACTATAATACCAAATGCTGTATAAAAAAAGAGACAAATGTACAGCATGCAATTTTTTGCCAATATAACTATAAATTTTAAAAATAATGTAACAAAAGTGGAAAATAAATGAACTAGATGTGAAAGAGTTTTTTGAAAAATATATTAAGGTCTTAATTAAATAACAAATGAATTCTGAGTACAAGAACGAGGCATGCAACGATTTTTCAAAAGAATAGGGATGGTTTGGGTAAGGTATATTCCTTTTTTTTTCTTGTATTATGAATTTATTTTTAGTTTTTGCCATAAAAGAAAAGAAAACTTCGTGATGTGTGGACTAAAGAATTCCGTTGGATTGAGATAAAGAATTCTCATATTACGTGCCATGTTTGCCTGAACAGCTTAAAAGTTTCATCAGGAATGTCGGTTCGATTGAGACACTCTGTTTCTAAAAAACATTTAGATGCCATGAAAATCCATGCCAACCCACCATTTCTTTTGTGTTCACCGATCCAAAAGAAAAAAAAATCAAAAGAAGCGGAATTAATTTTTTTTGTTTCTGGCAGAACACAATATTGTATATCTGGCTGTGGATCACTTAACATATGGCTTCCGTGGCTTTTCTTGAGTAAGCGCATTCTGGACGTCCAATTTTGGGCCACTTTTTCGAGAGTGTCACGAATAATATGAACAATGTTGGTGTCAATTGTTGCTCGTTTATCAGTATAAACCAGTGACTTTCGTAGCCCCACAGGAAATAATCGAGAGGTGTCAAATCGCACGACCTTGGAGGCCATATCTCGAAATCAACTTAATGCCAAATTTTGATGTCAATAAGTCAATGGATGCGATCACCATCCTGTTGAAACCACATCTCGCCCGGACCAAAAATAAGCCTCATCGCTGAACATAATTTTGCCATAAAAATCGGGTTGGCTTCCAACCGCTCTAGAGCCCAATCGGCGAAAGAACGACGCATATGGTGGTCTCGTGACTTTAAATCCTGCACCAGCCAGATCTTTTACGGGTGTATGCCAAGTTTTTCGCCGAAAATTGTCCACATAGTGGACGGACAGAGTCCCATTTCGTGCGACTGACGACGATTTTGGATCTTTTTCCACACTTTCTTTTACAGCCGCATTATTCTCTTCAGTATGAATCTTCCTGAATATTTGATTAACTCCTATTTATTGACAGCTCAAAGAGTAGTTTGTAATGTATGCTTCTACACAATGGTTACAACTTTGGTTCAATACCAATTGCTCACTTAACGAAAATGAAAGAAGATAAAGTATCATGAACGTCAATGAGTGATTTATGCGGGCTTAAAAATTTTAAATTTTCGCCTTGGACAGCAAAATGGCTACACCAAATATCTTTGCTTTTTGTGCCACTGCATATCAAATTGGGCCTTATGAAGCAATTTGTAAAGGCTTTTTAGAAGAACGGATCATGCTTTACATATATAGAAATGAAAATGTCTCAGTTGAATAGGGAAAAAATAAAGCTGGAATAAATGACGGACGACAAATAAGACTACTCATTAAGGGGGGTAAGGTTTAAAACCTTTTTTTGCATTTCTCCCTCTGAATGCAGTAAATCGGAGCAATTCTTAAGAAGATACAGTCTTTCCAGCGACCGGCCTTATAGCGTATATCGTACATAAATCAATTTTTAAAAAACTTTAAATCGATTTTCTCGCAAATAAATGTTCGAAGTCCGTGAAGATCATAACTCAAAATCTACTAGACCAATTCTTTTGAAATTTTATACACTATATCTACACATAAGTCATCAGGTAACCTCGAAGAATTTTTTTATTCTCTCCCCCATTTTGTAACAACAAATTCCCGAAATTTTATAGCAAAATTCGTGTTTTCCACTTCAAAATGCTGTCAAAAAAAAAAAAAAAAATTTTTAAAAAACTCTTCACCACTACGTCAGGAAACATGTCACCTTTTAAACGCATTTCGATTTTTTTTAATTCACATGATCCGGTAACGAGTTATGATGTTCACCGCAAAACAACAAAGCCTCCGGAGATTCGCTGTCACGGACTTATTTATTAAAATTTTTAATTGAAGATTTTTTCAAGGATTCTTCAAATATTATGCTATAAAGTGTATACGAAATAAATAATCCAACTTTTTTTTACTTTTAAAACCTCACCCCCCCCCCTCCTCCCTTCCCCTTAAGGATCCTGCCTTCGTAAAATCGATGACGAGGCTGATCGAAAAGCCTAGACTTAATTTGTTGAAGTTGTCAAAAATTTTCTGAGCAAATATAAAGCTGAAAACTACAATGAACTATTTCAAGTCTCTTGGCTTTAAAATAGGCATTAAGGTGCACTATTTACTGTAAATTTTGGCGAGCCCCGTGAGGAAGACGGTGCATATTTTCACAAGAAAATTACAACGACTACAAAGGAAGATGGGATACACACACGATCATAAATTACTGCTGGAGTTTAAAAAGAGACTGTTCCAATTTACATTCAAGAAAGTCACTGAAAAACAAGTAAGAAAATTATAGTCGGTCTAGACCGACTATACGATACCCTATACCATGCGTTTAGAGACCCTATCTCTTAGGCCCAACTAATTGGATATAGGAAATAAGCATAAACCAAATTTGAGTGCATTTTTATTAATTTTTTTTGGCTGCAGATATGAAAAAGTTAATATCGGATGCTATGTCTATATGGGGACTAGGTCCAAAAATGGACCGATCCTGACCATGGTTGGTAAAGTCTCTTGTATTTTGCGAAAATATATAGAAACAAAATTTGAGATGAATCAGTGCAATATTTTTGTTTTTTGATAGATTTAAGTGAAGATCGGGAAGCAGCTCTATATGGGGCCTATGACCAAGAGTTGTCGCATACGGACCGTTTTTGGATTATTCATTAATGGATGTAAAAAACACATACAAACCCAATTTTACTAAGATCTATACGACAATTTGGATCTTATGGCAACTTATGTCGATTTTATAGGGGTCATTTGTATGGGGGCTAGGTCTGAACATGGACCGATTCTCACCAGTTTCAACAGCGTTTATCCCATGGCCGATGAAAGCTTATGTACCAAATTTCATCAAAATATATTCATATTTGCGACCTGCAGTTTGATTACAAGGACACACAGACGGACGGACGGACGACCGGACATTGTTAAATCGATTCAAAAAGTGATTCTGATTCGATCGGTATAATTAAAGATGGGTCTAGGTCAAATATTTTTGGTTGTTACAAACAGCAGCACAAAGTCATTATACCCAAACCACATACTGGTATAGGGTATAAAAACTTCCGTAGTGTACAGTGACTACACTTGGTTTGACTATAGAATCGTTGATTTTTTTTCTTTATCTTTGTATATAACATATTTTTTAATAACATACACCCATCGTAACGAAATAAATAACTGGGAATACATTTTGTAGAAAACTATTTTATCAATTATTAATTTTTTTTGTTTTTGCGATTTTATATAATAGCGATTTTTGGTTTTGGGAATTTTTGTGTTTTGCGATTATTGTTTTTGCGATTTTTGGTTTTGGGGATTTTTGTGTTTTGCGATTTTTTATTTTGCCGTTTTATTTTGGCGATTTTTATTACTAGAGATTTTCGGTTTTGGCGATTTTTGATTTTGGCGTTTTTTGTGATTTTTGTTATTCGCAATTTTCGGTTTGGTAATTTTTGATTTAGGCGACTTTTGTTTTAGTCGATTTTTATTGTTCGCGATTTTGGGTTTTGGCGATTTTTGACTTTGGCGATTTTCTTTCCTATTTTTGATCTTGGCGATTTTTTACTTTAGGATTTCTGAATTGGCGATTTTTGGATTTAGCGATTTTTTTCGATTTTTGACTTTGGCGATTTTTGTTTATTCGATTTTTGTTTTTTGGCAATTTTTGTTAGTCGTGATTTTTAGTTTTAGCGATTTTGGCGAGTTTTGTTTTTTTCTTCCTATTTTTGTTATTCGCGATTTTCTATTATGGCAATTTTTGTTTTTTTGGCAATTTTTGTTGTTCGTGATTTTCGGTTTTGGCGAGTTTTCACTTTTTTTGAAGATTTTTGTTTTTTTATTTTTTTTTTTGTGATTTTTGATTTTGTCGATTTTTGTTTTATGCGATTTTTGGTTTTGGCGATTTTTGGTTTTGGCGATTTTTTATTTTAACGATTCCCTCTATATTTTCCACGACTACTCACATTGGTAATTAAGGTACTTGTCAAAAGTTTCAAGTTTATTATTTCCATAGTACTTCATATTTTTTTGTATGAGTGGTGCCATGCCCATTGGTCCAATCCTGTAAATTTTTTGGACAATTATACACAATAATAACTTATGAACTCACACAAAGACCCAAGGCTTTTGAAACCAAATTACTACAGATATATCGTCGTTCGTAAATTATTGTGTTCTATATGCTTTTTGTTAAAGTTTAGTTAGAACCGATAAAATTGTTGCGACCTTCCTACCAAGGAAAGTACTATAGTTTGTGGTTTTTTCTGTTTAAAAAAAATCCTCTTTGAAAACGCCTCTAAGCGTAAGAACTATTAGAACTTAAACATGGACTAATCAAAAAAAAATCATATAGAACACAATAACTTACGAACGACGATATGGCATTAAATATATACTTTGTATGGGAGGTGCCACTCCCACTGGTTCTATCCCACCCATTTTTCCGCAACTTTTTAAATTAGTTTAATATGTACATGTAGTACATAATTTCAGAACTCTTGATGTCGTAGTACTCCAGATATAATATGTTAAATTTATAGGTTAAAAATTCACTTTATATTGGAGGTGCCTTTCTTCCTTCCAGATAGGCAGTTACCTACTTTAAAAATTTCAAGATGATCGGTGCATTGGTGTAGTCTCCTATAAACCACAAACAAACGTACAAACATATAAAACTCCATATTTATATATAAGATAAAATAAAAATATAATTATAATATAATAATAAAAATTCCGTGTTAAGTTACTTAATCCATTTATTTAACTTAAAATAGTGTAACGAAAATTTGAGGTCCTCGGCAAAAACTGATGTCGTATTTGAATTCAGGGCATCAAATTCATATGAAATCAGCTCCAAATACCCAGGCACAAAAACAACTGCTGTAGGCGTGTGTAATTGGATAATTCTGAAGTGTAATAAAAATGTTTAAGTTTTTAAAAGCAATAATTATTTATTTTATTTATTCAATGTAAGGATAAACTTGAGCATCATCTTTTTGTAAGCTTTTTGGTTTCGTAAACATATTACGCAAGTTATTTTTATATTTCTTATTTGGTTTTCCCGATCTCTTAAACCAGAATTTCTGTTTTAAGCCAGTAGAAGGAACCGCGTCCTTCATAAGCCACTGGAAACAAGAATTTTGATAGAGAAATATAAACTAAAATATTCTTTCTAAAACTAACCTCAATTTCAACGTCCTTGTGCTTTTTCTTCATTTCTATAGTTCTAGCAGCACAATAGGGTCTGACTGTGACGTAGAAAACAATTTCTATAACGGAAAAGATACTAAAACCCATAAACAACCCCAAGAGGCCACCAGTATTAGCTGGAAATTAATTAACCACAAAAATAATAATTATTTATTTGAGTTTAACGAATTCAACTCACACAAAAATTCCGTAAAACCAAACATCTCTGATTTTGTAGTACTTCGAAAAATATTCGAGGTATAGTAGAAATGCATTATCGATAAATCACTGATTTTGTCACTCATATTGAAAATATCCGGAGGAAAGTTATCGGATGTTTTAAAATTCCCATAAATCATGGTTGAGGCCGTTAATGTGGTCTGATAGTTTAACTCGAAACAACCCGGCAAACAACTGTCACATGAGATACTATTATTTGAGGATTCGATTTCCGATTGTACTTTATTGGTGCAGGAATTATCCATGGGACCGCAAATTTTCACGTCCGGATATAGTCTTGGTAAATAATACAGAATACAGAGACATCTTTCCATTACAATTTTGGCTTCACACTCTAATTCGCAATTTTTACGTGAATAGGTGCGATAGTACACTAAATCGCCCTCGTCTGAAAATAAACACCTTCTGACGGATGTCTTAATAGATCTTATACTGCCGACGGCATTTTGATATATGGGTTCTATGGGAATTCGTGCTTCCCGGCCAGCTGTCATCAGAAATCCGTAACTACTAATTTTAGGTAACTCGGCTGGATTGTGCACCAATATCTGAGAGCGAGATTTAGAGTTTAATTATGTTTGTGTTAAATAAGAATATCTATTCCTGAATTCCCACCTTAAAGCCTACACATTTTGTTTTACTACAATAATATTCTTCTGAAGATACATTCAAGATGACCGTTAAGCCCATTCTGGTCCCAGTACCCCCAGATACTCGTGGTACAAAATGTGATGGCAACTTTTTGGGATAACCTTTTTCGGGTGTCCAATCTATGGGCTCATAATGATTATCTGCAGATGGAGTAAAAATGTTTTCTTCGCTGAAAAAGGAGCAGATATAAGAGAAGTTTTAATTTATGAAAATCACTTTCTATATCCCGTATAAATGATCTAACATGAGTCCCTATACATCGCGATAACGCGGGATACAATAATGCCGAAATAGTTAAGAGGGATTACTTGATTGGAAATCTATTTGGGATACTTCATTCGTCAGCAAAGTCGCGCGAATGCTTTGGGAAAATTGAAATAAAACAAACGACTAAGAAAATTAAAGTCGGCCTTTACGTGAGCGTTACAGAAAGCCCAGTTTATTTAATTGGCTTTCTTTTTTGATGAAATTTTCCGCAAAATTGTACACGTATCTTAATCGTTGTTTAAGTCTACTCGAGTTTAGCTGTTCACATTTTTTTTTGTCGCTACAAACATAAATTTGTATACATTGTAATACACCGCCATCTTGGAAGAAAAAATAAAGGAAAATAACTTTTGAATTACTTTGAATATTTTTATAGAAAATCCAACATTTTTTGTCTTATTTTCGCTATTTTGGTAGCCGTGTAGCTTGTATTTTGGTTCCACAACCCTTGAAAAAAATTAACCCCCATTTCATCACGAAATATTTAGTCGGTCTAAAGACTCTAAAAATATATATAAGCAAATTTGAGTGCCACTGGCCGAGGATACAACAAATTAAATATCGCATTCTATTTTTTATGGGGACTAGGTCGAAAAATAAACCCATCATAACCATATTTACTAAATTTTTTGATAAATATAAGTGAAGATTGGGAAGCAGATTTATATGGAGACTATGAAAAAGAAGGGTTCTGTTTTTCGTCTATTGATCAATGAGTGTAATAAACATACATATGTCAATATTAACCAAGATATGTACGATAATCTGGAACTTAGCGCTATTTAAGTAGATCACATAGGGTTCATTTGTATGGGAACTACTTCGGAACAGGCACCGGTTTTTACCAATTTCAACACCGATCGTCCTATGGACTAAACCCTTATACACAAAATTTCTTCAAAATATTATACCAATGTAATTCGGTTACAAGATATACATGGAGGGACGGACGGAACGGTATAGAGTATAATGAATTAAAGGTCTATTGGCGTTTCGAAAAAAAATAGTTTGATATTAATCAAATGACCGAACAATATACTTAACAAGATCAATAATAGAACTTCATTTTTGGAAGGCAATTTATTGAATTAGAAAGCAGGGTTCTGAGACATGAACGTGTGGATTACCTAACAATGGCCTTATCAGAGATAAACAAAACCTTGCAGTGAACAAAGACATGCCATAAAGTTCGTCTACTATCCAGAGATTAATAACATTACAAACGGAATTTCTGGCTGGTAATATACACTCTACGGATTCATCTTAACAACTTTGCGTACATTGAGATATCTGAGAACTTATTGCGTGAATGTCTTGCCAGCTATAGTAAAAGCATCAAGTAAGTATCTCGGAGTACCAATAAAGCCTCCAACGGGCTTTTCGAAATTTTCACTGCTCCACATAAAAGATGCACTGGATAGAGCTGTGAGTACTCTATCATCTCAGTTTTATAAGTTTGGAATGATATTTTTAAAAGCGAAAAGCACTTGTCACTACCATAGATACTTGATCCAACTGCATTTACTTACGAGCTTAAACCACTTCCACCATATTCTGTTTGCGCTACTATTGCAGTAAAGCATTACTTCGGTCTCATCGCAGAATAAAGTATGGCGAATATCGTTAAAAGCATGAAAAGGACAAAATTTATTCCCTCGTTATATATGAAACAAGTAAGAAAATTATAGTCGGTCTAGACCGACTATATGATACCCTACGTTTAGAGACCCTACCTAATAGGCCCAACTAACTGGACATAGAAAATAAGCATAAACCAAATTTCAGTGGGATTGTTATTAATTTTTTTGGCTGCAGATATGAAAAAGTTCATATCGGATGCTATATCTATATGGGCACTAGGCCCAAAAATGGACTGATTCTGACAATGTTCTTGTATTTTAAAAAATATATACAAACAAAATTTGAGAAGAATCACTGCAATATTTTTGTTTTTTGATAGATTTAAGTGAAGATCGGGAATAAGCTCTATATGGGGCCTATGACTAAGAGTTGTCCCATAGGGATCATATTTGGACAACTCATTAATGGATGTAATAAACGCATACAAACCCAATTTGAGTAAGATCTATATGACAATTTGGATCTTATGGCAATTTATGTCGATTTCATAGGGGTCATTTGTATGGGGGCTAGCTCTGAACATGGACGGATTCTCACCAATTTCAATAGTGTTCATCCTATGAAAAAATATAAAGTATATTCATATTTGCGACCTGTAGTTTGATTACAAGGTTTACATGGACACACAGACGGACGGACGGACATCGTGAAATCGAATCAGTTAGTGATTCTGATTCGATCGGTATAATAAAAGATGCGTCTAGGTCAAATATTTTTAGTAGTTACAAACAGCAGCACAAAGTCCATTATACCCAAACCACATAGTGGTATAGGGTATAAAAATTGGGACATGTTTCGGGGATGCTTGTCAAATAAATTAGTAGGAGAGCTTTGTTATATTGTGGTTTAATTATGGTCGAAATCCCAATTTCCATTATACACTTAACAGAAAAACTATGCGTACAAGCACAGTCAAAACTTTCAAAGTTCAAAAAATATATGTTTTAAGTTGGAAACACAACTGTGACGAACGACGATTTTTTCGTTCCGAATATTCGTCGTCAGAATTAAAACACATTTGTGTATATCAAAATGAACACAATCAGTGCGTCGAACGAAATACGCAGTGCGTAACGAACTCTGCGATAGGTTTATTTCTATGTCTTACGCCGACGAACGACGAATAAATTGGTGTAGAGTGGCCGTATTTTATTTTAGTTTTACGAATGTTTAAATAAATAAAGTTATTTTTGCCTTTAAGAATTGTTTTATATTTTATTTATGACTTATAAGTTAAATAAAATCTATTTTTATTTATATAATTTTCCTTATCATAGTTTTTTGTTAATATGTATTCCTTTTCGTTTAGTGCTATGCGCTCAAGGGGGGGTAAAATCCAATTTCACAATACAATCACAAAAACAGCGTAAGGGAAAATCGGTGTGTGCTATATGTAAGAGTATTGGTGTATTTAGTAAGCAGAACCGCCGAGTTCGCTGTCTGTTTAGCAAAATCACAAATCTTTTTCGTTAGTTTTAAATATTCAAGCTATTGACCGCTAGCTGTGCTGTGAGCTTAGCATGTCCACAAACTTGTAAGCAGAACCGCTAGGTGTGCTGTGAGTTTAAAAAGCTAAATACTAGGAAAACTTTGAAGAAGTCAAAAATAAACTTAGGTGTTTTTTTAATTACTACACCTTTTCCAATTGTATTTTAGAAAACATCCATTGAATTTCAGAAAGTATCAATTTGTTTCAGAAAACATTAATTGATTTTCAGAAAATATCAATTGTGTTTCAGAAAGTATCAATTGTATTTCAGAAAACATCAATTGACTTTCAGAAAGTATCAATTGAATTTCAGAAAAACATCAATTGACATCAATTTGCTTAGTTTTCAGCTATAACTAAGAACCATATACGAATTCTCATTTCATTATTGACCAAATAGCTTCAGCAAATCAAGTTGGACTAATTTTATCGTGCGCTTCGAGAGGGAGTCTTGGATTCAACTTTGCTGAAGCAGTAACTGGATATGGAAAATAAGCACTAACCAAATTTTAGTGGTATTGTATATCAGTGGTATATCAATTTGTGTCGTGCAGATATTAAAAAGTTCATATCTGACGTTATTTTTATATGGGGACTAGGTCAGTAAATGGACCGTTCATGACTATATTTCGCAGTCTCTTATTTTTCTCAAAGCATACGCTTTACGAAATTAGACGCTTTACGCTTGAACAACGTTGGCAAGTATTAAAAGCATATTTCCGAAATGATGAATCTGCTACCGAAATCGATAAAAAAAAAAATAAGAAGCGCCTTCCAGACCATATGCCATGTGCGTGAAACTGGATCGTTATTGGATAAAACAACACGTTCTCGTGCTCTCTGGAATTAAGCATTTCACACACTTCTTTGATGCGAATTTTCCATAGAGATCTCGGTATGATGCAATATATGGTTCAATTAGTGGAGGAGTTAATACCGCACGCAACGTTTTCGGTTTTCTAATTGTTCTACGGAATGCTTGGAAGATGATGAGCATTTTTATCGAAAAATCATCTTACTACACATAACTGCTGAAAAGCCCATGCACCTGAACGATTCACTGTTTCGTGTGGTTTTTGGGCCAAGCGTATCATTGACCCATTTTTCTTCGAAAATGCTACCGTGCAATGATAACTGATTATTTGTGACCCATTTCCGAAGATATGGATTTGGACAACATTTGTTTTCAAGAGGTTAGCGCGCCATGCCACATAAGCCGTGAAACATTCCATCTTTTGCGTGGCAAGTTTGAAAATAGCGTTTTGGCGATTTCCATTGACCACCGTGCGGCTGCGATTTGACGTCGTTGAACTAATATTTGTGGGGAACTGTTAAGAATGTGTGTTACGCTAACTAACCAACATCGATAGAGGCACTGAAAAAAGATTAGCGCAGCTATCGGTAAAATTCAGCCCCATATTGTCGAAAATACATATATTGAAAATTTTGAAGTCGAATAAAAAGCCCGAATAAAAAACAAATTATAAGTTTTTATTTACAGCAAAATCAATTTATGACAGATTTAAGTGAAGATCGGGAATCATATTTATATGGCGACTATGACTAAAAATTGTCCAACAAGACTCACTTTTTGGATTACTGATTACTCGATACATATATAGTGATGACCATTTTATCGGTCTCATAGAGGATATTTGAATGGGGCCTAGGTCTGAGCATACATCAATTTCCACCAATTTCATTAGCGTTCGTCCTTTGGTCGATAAAAACTTACATACCAAACTTCATTAATATATATTTATACTAGCTGTTTTTACCCGGTCTTGCCCGGGATAAAAAGGCCTTTGACTTGAAAAGTGGTTCACTACGCTTACCAGGCGCTGAGTACTAAGTCCCTAATGAACAAATTCCCCAATAAAAAGAACTTTCTCCCCAAAAATTTGTATGGGCAGTAAATTCATTTTTTATTTAAAATTTTTTTGATTTTTTTAATTTAGAAGTTTTTTATAAGATGCTGCAGCAAAAATGCTTCAAAAATAAGCTTCGAAACCGCTTGAAGTTTTTTTAAGTTTATTTATAAACATCAAATATAACGGAATGGTTTGCAAATTAAAGGAATTTGAACTTTTAAAAATTGAATTACTTCATTCAATAAGTGATCATCATTGAGCAGAGAAGTCAAATTCATAGAAGTTTCAAAAATGAAAAACTAATGGGACGTTTAAAATTGTACCGCAAGGTTTCTTTAAGCAACTGCTTATAGTTTATGTGTGGCCAATTTTGATCAACAGGTAATTATTTCACATACGTAGATAAAATTTATCATCAGACTTTTCACTGAGCTGTGTTCCGCGAGCGAGTCGCGTCAGCTTCCGCGCATTTGGCAGACACCCCCGTGCTGCCGCGCAGTTGTTGTCAACTTATTTTAATCGCTAAAATATATTTTTCAGATCATTGCGATATTTTGGCTGAGCTGTGTTCCGCGAGCTAGTCGCGTCCCCATCCGTCGCGTCCGCGCCCGAGCGCCGCTTCCTCGCGTTTGGCAGCTACTACCCATGCTACCGCGCAGTTCTCGTTAACTTATTTTAATCGCTAAAATATATTTTTAAGATCATTGCGATATTTTATCTGAGCTGTGTTCCGCGAGCACGTCGCGGCCGCACGCCGCTTCGTTTGGCAGCCAAATCTGTGCTGCCGCGCAGTTGTTGGCAACTTATTTTCATTGTCAAAATATATTTTTCAGATCATACCGATATTCTAGCTAAGGTGTGTTCCGCGTGCGCGTAACTTTCGCACACCGAAATGATGCTATTGAAAAGAGTACTCATTTTAAATGCGTTTATTGTAGGACATACATACATATATTGAGAGCAGTATGGAAATTTTCACTAAAATAAATATTTAACAAAATTCATTAAATAAAAATATGTAAAAATTTAAGAATGAATTTGGGGAGTAAGTTAATTTTTTATTTCGTTTTTAAAAAACATGGGGAATTTGTTCATTTCTTTTGGGAACCTTTTTTTTAAATTTGGGGAATTTGTTCACCGTGAAGTTATTCCCGTGTAAACTAAATTTCAGAGAAATCGTTGAAAAATACAAATTTGTATAGGGAAGATATATGCCACACAACAAAAAATTATTTTTATGAAAAGTGGGCGTAAAAGAAGGCGTGGTGGGTAAAAACCATATGACGACCTTCCCTGTAATATGCACTAAATTTCGGAGAAAGCCGTTGAAAGATAAAAATTACTATAACGAACAAATATACTAAAAAAACAGAAAACGAATTTTATAAAAAAAATGGGCGTAAAGGTAAGCGTAGCAAGAAAGATATATAATGCGACCTTCGCTGGAGTAGAGAGATCACGTTTTCCAAATTTCAGAGAAAGCCATTGAAAAATAAAAGTTTGTACAGTAATCAAACAAAGAAATTAATAAATGGAAAAAATAAATTTTATATACATAGAAGTGGGCGCAAAGTAGGCGCGGCCTGTAAGAAGCATATGGTAACCTTCTCTGGAGTGTAGAAATCGTGTGTTCCAAATTTCAGAGACATCCCTTGAAAAATAAAGATTTCTATAGTGAACAAATATACCAAAAAAACAGAAAATGAATTTTGCATAAAAAGTGGGCGTAAAAGTAGGCGTGGCCGGCACGAACAAATATACCAAAAAAACAGAAAATGAATTGTACACAAAAAAGGGCGCAAAAGTAGGCGTGGCCGGTACTAATCATAAGGCGACCTTTCCTGGAGTAGAGAGATCGTGCGTACCAAATTTCAGAGAAATCCGTTGAAAAATAAAAATTTGTTAAACAAACAAACAAACAGAAAATTAATTATATATATATAGATTTGAGATCTATAGTTTGATTGCAAGGTTTACATTGACAGACAGATGGACAGACAGACAGACGGATCGAAGGACGAACGGACGGACATCGCTAAATCGATTTAGAAAGTGATTCTCAGTCGATAGGTATAATTAAAGCACAAACTCAATATACCCTCACCACATAGTGGTAGAGCGTATAAACAGAAAAGAAGCCTCATGTTTTTACAATGCAAAAATCAAATCTAATTCAGACTTTTGAAATATACAGATTGATAGAAGGAAGGTATACATATATGTACCGCTGTTGACAACTAATTAGAAACGCTTTGTATTTTACATAAAACGCGCTTTAGTTTTTATATAAAGCAATTTATTTTCATCCTATTTCATCATATTTTTTTTTAAATATATTAAAGAGTTAACAAACAAACAAAAATAACTTAAAAAATTATTCAACCTTAAAAATTTTTTAACAATTAATTATATTATTTGAAATTTGACTGCGTCACCTAATTAGAAACGATAATGCATTCCTTAAGAAAAAATTAGTTATTAAGTTAATTTTCTTACTTATTCTCAATATTTTGTTGCAAAACCCTTTTGCTTCATTACTGCCTCACATCGATTGCACATTGATGTTATGAGACGCCGACATCGCTCGACTGGTATTGATTCCCACGCCATATTCACTTCCTCAAAAAGAGCTGCCATATTTGCTAAATTCTTGAGGCTTACAGCTTTTTTCACGTCACCCCACAGATGTTCAATAGGGTTCAAGTCAGGACTGGATGATGGCCACTCCAAAACGTTGATTAAGTTGTCTGCAAACCATTTTTTTGTGAACTTTGCCGTGTGTTTCGGATCGTTCTCCTGTTGGAATTGCCATATAACAGGCAAATTCTCCTCAGCCCACGGCAGCATGACATTATTCAATATTTCAACATATTTCTCTTTATTTAAGTTTCCATCAATTTTATAAATTGGCCCAACACCATTCCAGGAGAAGCATCCCCATACCATAATTGACCCTCCGCCATGCTTCACTACGCGTGAAACATAGCGAGGATTAAATTCTTGATTATTTGGTCGTCTAACATATCTACGACCATCAGGACCAAGGCGATTTATCTTCGTTTCATTGCTCCAAAGCAAATATTTGCACTGATTTGCAGTCCAATTCCAATGAGACTTGGCGAATTCTATACGACGTTTCCTTTGAATCCTACTCAGAAGCGGCTTCTTGCGTGCTGCTCTACCATGCAGACCGGATTCTACCAAACGCCATGCAATAGTCCTCTTGGATATTGCGACATTAAATTTTTTGTGTATATCACGTTGGATATCAGTGGATGACATTTTTGGGACGGCTTTGGAGATTCGCCTTATCATTCGGTCGGTGTGCGCTGATGTTTTTCTGGGCCTCTTACTTCGCGGAACGTTGGCTATAGTGTCATATTTGTTTATATGTTTCAAAGCATTTAAAACTATTTTTTTTTTGGAAAACTTGAGCTGCACGGATATTGCTCTATACGATTTTCCAGCTTTATGGAGCTCAAAATTGCAGTTTCGTTGTGCAGGAGGGCAACTTTTGCCTTTTCCCATTCTAAATCTTAAAAATAATAGTTTTAATTTTTTTTGTACATTTAATTCAAAAAATATTTACCGAAAAGCAATATAATATTTATCAAAGTAACACTTTACAAAGAAGATTTCAATTAACAATTGTTCGTTTCTAATTAGTTGTCGCGCTTTATTTGAATTGAACTAATTAAGATGTAAACAAGTTTCAAAAATGATAACGGCAGTTGAAATGCATAACAACAAAACTGAGTGCATTTGATAATAAAAAGAGTAATAACTACAATACAAGTGTTTTGGAGACAAAACATAACGTTAAATTTTAAAATTTTTGAACAATGCTCATCAAGAATTAATATAAAAAGAGCGTTTCTAATTAGCTGTCAACAGCTGTATACTCAGAAAGTGATTCCGAATAGATCGTCACAACAAAAAGTGGTCAAAGAAGTTACAAAGACCGGCACAAAGTCATTACAAATTTACTCTTTAAATCATTAGGAAAATCTTAATGCAGATACAAATTCTGGTGTATGAAAGTCAAAATAACTTAAACGCACCTCCCGATTTTATAGATATGTATATATAAAAGAAAATCAGTTTATTTCTCTAACACAAATATTCTCACCTGTAATTTCTTAAAAGAAACTGAGGATCCAAGGCATTGAAGGTACAACATAAACCATCATCGGTTAAACCGGTATTAAAAATCGTCGAACAGTTTTCAGTTAAAGAACCGAAACTGCAATATAGTAGCATGTCATCACATGATTGTGATACCTAGAAATATAATGTTTACGGGAATTCATGAGTTATTTCCCAAGAAAATCTATTAATGTGATTACCTCCAGTAATATAGCCTTAAAATATTTCCAAGTACCAACATAAGTAATGGCCAAATCATTTGAAGCCTGCTCACATAAGCTCATTAACAAAGAAAAATTCGAACTGGTTCTGAACGTTTTAAAAATTATTATTTTTATTTAAAACTTATGAACTTTAAAAGACTTTTATTTTTGAAAATTTTCAGAGTGCTAACAAATTATAATTAATGCCGTTTTTTTTCTGACAAAAAATGTCGCATTTTATTTGCACTTGTTTCGAAAAGTTTATACAGTTTTTATAATTTTAAGTATCAATCGAAAGGTCACGAAGTGCTGTGTTCATAAAATGCAAAAAATTTTGATTATTATCCTTTTTCAAGTCATGGGGTGAAAATTTTCAAAAAAGGGGAACAATGTGGAAGTATTCTCACACTATGACCTAAAAGAAGTCAATGGCTACAATTTTTTTCGATTTGCAAGCGCTCGACTTTGAGACCTTTCGATTGATGTATAATATAAGTTTGCTCTTAATTTAGAATATATAAAAAATACACTTTTCGAAAAAAATGCAAATAAAATGCGACATTTTTGTCAGAAAAAAAAACACGGCATTGAGGATTTTATTGAAAAGTTTTATTCTGAAAATATAATTTTATTATTATACATTTTTAACGATTCAAAAAGAAGATCAGATTCATATTTTGGAACTATTTAGTTTTTGAGATTATTATAAAAAGTTTCAAAATGGATTTGAAAGAATTTAGCAAAAACTTCAGATAGAGGTTTGTCTTTTTGAAGACCAAACATATCGCACCTTAAATACAAAAGTGATACAACTCAAAATTTTCCAAAATTGACTTTTTTTCCATAAATTAATTCACGGTACACATTTCTAACTTCTGCAAAAATTTATTTCTCATAACTATCTTCTTTAACAGGAAAAATGCAGTTATATCTGGGGCACAACTTCAGATAATATTACTAGTCAAATGAAAAATTTCAGTCAGAGAGTCATAACTCAAAATTATATTTTATTTCCACAAACACAATATATATTAAAAAAGAAAAGTATAGCAAAAATTTCCTCAAAAGGAACATTTTTGATAATAAAACTAATTTTTAATTTTTTTTTAAATAATACAATAATTTTTACATATACAGTTTTTTGCCTCTCCTGAATATTTGAAAATTTTGAGTTGTGTCACTTTTGTATTTAAGGTGCGATATATGGATCGTTTAAAAATTTGATTTAAAAAAAAAGTACCTTTTTATATTTGCCACTTTACTTCTTTGGGCCTGATTTAAATTACAAATTGTTATAGCCGGAAATGGTACCGATGTGCTTAATGTCTGTTTTGCGCTGGTGGTTATTATTATAGGTGAAGCCGTCCATTTGGCATAAACATTTGATATAAAGAAAACCGACAGACTGACCACCAAAACAAATGACAAACCAAAGAAAACTCTGAAAATATTCAAATTTTTTATCAGTGTTCTTTGGTCACAAATGTTTAACGATATAAATAAGAAAACCTTTCCACTATGGTAATTCTCTCCTCCGCTATATACTTTAAGCCATGTAAAGTAGTATTTTCCAAATAATATTTAATATTTTTCTTAATTGACTGCTTGGTACAAACACGATCATCGTCACTTGAATAATCTGGGGGCTTATCATAGTCTGAAAGCAAACAAATTTTTCTATCCTTATATCTATCTAAATTTCTTTCACTTACTAATTTTTGTGTGGCTGCTGCCATAATTATTTTCTTCAAAAGCATTTTTATTTAATTTATTTAAATTCTTTTCTTTAAATTGCCTTTTCATTTGGAAGGAGTTTTCCCCGTAATGAACTTTTACACTATTTAATTACTGTTTTAGACGTTAATGTTGTATCACATTTACAAAACCTTTTATAGCAAAACTCGAAATCTTTGCTGCTGATTTTAAAGTGCGATTGTGGTTTTGTAAATATTTTCGAGCAAATATGAGATTATTACAATTTTAATCGAAACCCATCAATAAAATCATATTGACTTAATTCTTTGGAAATATGCACTTGTTAAATATAAACACATGAACGACAAATGACAATTGACATGCCAACTTTTAACGCAGCGGACATTTGTGATGGCATTTGATTTTTTTTTAATATTCATACCATAATGTTTGAGAATGAAACATAACCAACTGGTTAGTATTTCGTATTAGTTGATATATGTGACGAATTGTGTAAGATTGCTAAAAAAAAAAAAAAACTGAATAGTTCTTCTAAAGGGTCCGCCAAATAACTTTTTTTTTGGAAAATGCTATAAAAAAAACTACTGAATATTATCTCAAATTTCTTTTTATATTTGAAAGTACAATCCTTCCGGTTAATAATGGAAAATAATTTCATTCAAATGGCTGCCTCGGCTGGCCATGCAGTAGCCTACACGATCGGTCCAATTTTTAAGCACATTATCGATTGTGTGCAGCTGTATTTCACCAATGGCTTCACGAATATTGTCCTTTAAAGCGTCAATTGTCTCTGGCTTGTTAGCGTAACACTTATCTTTGAGGGCACCCCACAAATAATAGTCCAACGGTGTCAAATCGCAGCTCCGAGGTGGCCAAACGACATCAGCTCTGCGGCTGATAATGCGATCTTCAAAAACAGGGCGCAAAACATCGAGTGTAGCTTCGGCTGTGTGGCACGTAGCGCCGTCCTGTTGAATCCAAATGTTGCCAATATCCTCCTCTTCAATTTTTGTTCACAAACAAAACAACATGGCCCGATAACGATCGCCATTGACTGCAACGGCCACTCCTTGCTCATTTTCGAAGAAAAGTGGCCCAATTATGCCTCTGGACCAAAATCCGCACCACACAGTGACTTGTTTTGGGTGTATCGGCTTTTCAATGCGTGCGGGTTTTCTGTGCCCCAAATGCGACAATTTTGCTTGTTTACAAGATCAAAATGAGCTTCATTTGAAAAGATGTTTTTTTTTTTGGCAAAATCGGCATCTTCTGTAAGTCGATCGCAGGCCCACTTAGCGAAGGGAAAACGCATTGGATGGTCAGTTGGCTTCAACTCCTGAACCAATTCGACTTTGTACGGCACCATACCAAGGTCTTTATGCAAAATTCGTCTCAATGATGCCTCCGAAATGTTCAATTCTTCAGAACGACGCACAGTGGCGCCCGTAGAGCAAACGAGGTTGCAAAAATCAAAATTTTCATGTGTGCCGACGAAGTTTTGAATAAACCCATGTTATAGGAAACTTTTCAACGATTTCAAATATGCTACTCTTAATATATCACATTTTTAGTTTGGAAGATATAACCGTTCAAAGTTGACCGACTTTCGGTCGATTTCGATTTCAGGTGTAATATCACGAAAAATAGGTAACGAATCGCCTTATTTTTTGTTTGTATTGATTGATGTATTTATTAAATGTATAAGATAAAAAAAAAATTAACTGTTTGCTTTGTGTTTCTCCTGGTAAATCACTATTTAAAAACTATCCGTTTTTTCACTATTTTTCCACTTTGACGGAAAATAAAAAAATCTATATTTTTCTATATTTGCCATATTTGCAAAACATGTTCTTTGATTATTTCTTTACATAATTCAAAAGGTTTTATCTGCCCATACGTGCCCGTTTGGCTTCTAGAGGTAAAAAAGGTTAAAAAGACATGGTTGCAGAAATTGTATGGCGTGCATCCCTTACATGTTTTGACTGACAGTAGTTTGATCTAATAGTTTGAAAATTGCATTTTAAGTCGGTTGTCTACCTGTGAGCCTCTGCCAAAGTCTACTCCCAATATTCTCTTACAGACACAGGATGCACAAAAAACTACTCATTGAAATTCGCAGGTACGCACCTCACTTAAAAATTACTTTGGAGTTCAAATGGTCAAGAAAAATATTGACTTATGCCAGGTAGGCACAAATCCTATTTAGACACGAGCATAATATCAAAATTGCATAATTCAGTCTAAATCCATATGTATGCAGGGAACAGGTAAATTTTTAGGCATGGTAGCATAAGCCTATATATTGCAAAATAAGCATAATGCCTGGATTAGTCTACGACTGAAAGTTGGCGCAACAAGTACTGAAACCGTGGCGTTAAACAATTTAAAATTATTTGAACTGTTTAGAAGGTCAACCACACCAAAGTTTTTCACGGAAGCTGCTTTAGAAGAACTTGATAGCTTATACGGAAATATTGAGAGAAGCGAAATTAAAAAAAATAATTTTTATCTGATATATGCAAATATTAAGGCAAAATGGGTGAAATCTAATCGAACCATTCAGAACTTCAACTCCAAATACGAGGACTGGCTTAATGAAGACACCATCCTGGATATATTGGCAGTAGATAAACCCACCACATCAACCAGAGGAGCAAAAGGAAGGCCAAAAAAAAGTATTGAGGAGTGTTCAATTTTCACAAGAAAGAGGAAACTTGCCGATGCCACCAATGACTTGACCACGAAGCATTTATCGGACGCGCTGTCTATTAAATATACAAAGGATAGTGAAAGAGTTAGGTCGCAGATTAAAAAATCTGTTGTTGATGCAAGCCCACTGTGACTAAAAAGGATTAAGGAAAGCATTCCCACGCCCACAAACGCGCACATTAAAAAGTATGGTTCCGAAGAAGCCTTGGCCTTGTTTATGGACTTACAACTTTCCAAAGAAAAATATGAGATACTACGGGCATCCTTGATGCGACACGGGGCTGACGTTTTACCAGGATACAAGCATATTACGCAAGCCAAAATAAATTCACGACCACTGCATACTGAGTTTACGGAAGTCTCTGTGAAAGCCAATCTGCAGGATCTCATGGGCCATAGAGCAAAACGGTTGTTGGAGAGTGTTCCTGAAAATGAGGTGAAAATTCTTCCTGAGAAACTGACATTGATCAGCAAATGGGGCTGCGATGGATCATCCGGACAAAGCGTTTATAAGCATAGGATATCTTCCGATGACGCTACAATATCGGACGGAAATATGTTTATGGCATCTGTTGTTCCTTTGCGGCTAAAATCTGATGTTTCCCTACACTGGAAAAATCCACGTCCGTCATCAGTGCATTATTGCCGACCAATAGTGTTTCAGTTTGCAAGGGAATCGGCAGAACTCATAAGGACAACGGTGAAGGACATTGAAGAACAAATAAGCAAGATTAAGCCTACAAAGCTGCAAATTGGAGAAGGAAAATATATTGAATGCAATTACGAGTTCCACCTGACCATGGTTGACGGAAAAGCCGTAAGCGAACTGACAGGAACAACCTCAACATTGTCATGCCCGATTTGCAAAAAGAGTCAGAAGAACTTTGGTAATTTAAACGATTCTACAAACGAGGAGAATTACGAATATGGAATGTCACCATTGCACGCAAGGATAAGGTTTATGGAGTTCTTGCTAAAACTGGCGTATACCCTACCACAAGAGGAGGAAAACTTCGATGAAAATATATCAATAAAGGATAAGGAAAAGATCAGAAAGAAGCAAATACAGGATGCTTTTTTTAAACAAGTTGGACTAAAAGTAGACTGTCCCAAGCACGGATACGGTAACTCAAACGATGGAAACACTTCTAGGAGATTTTTTGAAAATGATCACTGGAATTGACAATCAAATCGTGAAAAGATCGGGAACGATCTTGAATGTTTTAAATTGCAAAGAAAATGTCAATTCTACAAAATATGGAGATTATGCATCGAAAACTGCATCTCTTTTAGCAGAAATGTATCCACAGAAGATGTTGACCCCGACCGTCCATAAAATATTGGGGCATGGCAAAGATATAATTAAGTACCAGTCTTTGCCAATTGGAGAGCTTTCTGAAGAAGCACAGGAGTCTCTTAACAAATTTTATAAAAAATATAGATTGCAGAACACATTCAGAGCATCAAGGGTAAGGCAAAATGAGGACCTCTTCAACATGTTGGCAGCATCTTCCGATCCACTTATTTCTTCCCTGCGGCATGTGAAGTCACGAATAGAGTTAGAAAATAATTATAGTTTAGAAATGATTAGTCTTTTAGATATACCTTCTGTTACGAATTGTGATGAATATTTTACAGAAAATTGGAAAAATAAATTTAAAAAAGAAGTAATTTTTTTTTTAATTTGCTTGGTAATAATTTAAAACATAAAACCCTAAAGACAAAAAATAAAAACAATCTAAGAATGTAAAAATAATTTTTTTTAGTTACCATAAAATTGATTTTTCTACAAATTTTAACTTTGATAACCCATAAGTAGGCCCCTACAAAGAGTAGCACCCTTTCCAAACGCTCATTTCAGTTATCTATCATATGCTGTTTAAACTGTTCAATTATGTTATTCGGTTCAAAAGATATGATTTTTGCAACGAAAAAACTCAAATGGCGCCACTGTGCGACGGCGAATTGATGTTGATGGCGCTTCACGCACACTTTCTGCCACAGCAGCAATATTCTTGGGTGTACGCACTGTTTTTGGCTTTTCACGCTTTGGTTTATCGATGAGGATGCCAGTTTCTTTCACTTTTTTTCACAAGATAACGAACATACGGAGCTGACGGTGCTTCTCTTCTTCCAAAATCCGTACGCAATTTTCGCACACATTCTGCAACATTACCATGATTTTCAAAGTAATGTCGCAATATTTCCCAGCGTTGTTCAAGCGTATACACAACCATATTGGTTCAGCGGAAGGATAAAACTAATTATCTGTCAAATCAGACATGAGCTAAGTGTTACCATTCACGAAATAACCACTAGTTGAAAAAAAAAACGTTAGATGACGGACACTTTAGTTTTATCATTATTCATTATTATTAATAAAAAAAAGCAAGTACATTTGAAGACAATTTTGATTATAAATTTTCATCATTGTATCCAATATCACTATGTGGTCAGGGTATAATGAGTTCGTGCTGATATTTACAACTACCCCAAAAAAATCGACCTAGACCCACCGTTTACTATAACGCTCGACTCAGAATCACTTTCTGTATATTCATGTAAATACATATATTTTGATGATCAATTAGTTTTTTTTATCTCTTAGGACCTGCTTAGTAGAAAAAAGGGCATTTGTTTTGATTTTGCAAAGCCTTTTCTATGTGAATTAAAACTAGAAAAAATATTCTTATTGAAATTAGAGAACAGCAAAAAACTCGTAGATTTAAGAATTTTTTCATTTACGAGTTTTTTTTTGTGATAGTGGTTTCAAGAACAGGGGTGATTATGTATAGAAGTCATATGACGAAAGTTAACGAAGTTGGTGGCAATCGGTGCCTGTTCGGGCCTAGCCCCTTACAAATAACACCTATCAGACCGACTAAAATTGTCTTAAGATCATGTTTTTGAGAAAAGTAAGAGAATTTACTAAATATGGCCATGCTATTTCCATTTTTTGTCCTAATTCCCATATAAAAATAACATCAGATGTGAACTTTTTCATATCTGCACGCTACAAATTATTATCAGTAGCACTAAAATTTGGTGTATGTTTCTGTATCCAGTTATTGCCTCTGCAAAGTTGGATCAAAGACGCTCACTCGAAACACATTTTATAGGGTATTGCATAGACCGTCTAGACCGATTATAACTTTCTTGCTTGTGTAAAGTTTCTGTAAAAGAGGAGAGACTAAAAGTTAAGAGGGCTTTGAAATTCTTTGAAACATTTGGCTCTGAAATTTAAATAGATTTATGAAAAATTTAATTCATTTTTGACTCAACAACACTGTGTCACAAATTTTCAACAAAGTCGTGATCAAATGAATTTGACACCTAATCTTTATGTCGAATTGTCCTCTGAATTCGCATGTGAAGTCAGAATGGTCAAAAGTAGAACAGTTTTCGAGATATTTAAAAAGATGATGTCACTTTAATAAATGTAACTTCGAAAATATTCGACGGATTTTACGTTTGTTTTTTTTATTGAAAGACAATGAAATTACTAAAACAACCGCGGGTCATTTGTAAAAATTGGTAGACCAAAGTTCAAATTTCACAAAAATTTTAATGATTTTTCGCAATTTTACTCTTTCCAACTTATTTTTTTTTTTTAAACCAAAAAATAAAACTTTGTTATATTTTATCTTATCTTTACTGTATTAGTCTATTTTAATATGAACATTTTGTGCCCATAGGATCCAGATCGGTGCAAAAATAACAAAGCTACAGAAAATTAATTGCATTTTCCCACTTTTCGATTTTTATCAAAATAAAAAAAAAAAGTAAATATACAAATCTAAATGCTGGTAACAATATATTAAAAAATGGCTTAAAGCTGATGGGTATAGGTCCAATATATTTGGTAGTTACTAACATCAGGGCAAACTCATTATACCCTAACCACATAGTGAAAAACTTTTGTATTCATAAATTTTGCACAAAATATTTGACATTCGGTCAGAAAAATTATTCTGGTGCACACGGGCGGAAATTAATAGGGTACAAGACTACAGAAGAGTGCAAGATTTTGTTTGATGGTATTTGATGGACAGGAGTTATGATCTATTAAGTAGGAGATTTTCGGGAAATTTAGACCTTTTTAAAAAAAAAATTTTTTTTATTTCTAAATGGATCAGTGACTTTATATTGCTAATGTTAATCGCATAGAAGTTGCAAAATTATACAAAATTTATTTTACTTTAAAATCTTTTAATACAAAAAAGTTACAGTCATTTTAAAATTAAAACTTACAAAGAAATTTTTAATTTTAGCAAAATACTAATAAAATGAATTTTCGAAAACCCTGTTCGCTGTGGCTCCCTAGGTTCACTGGTATTTACTTTTAAAGGAATAACATAACTTTAAATTCGGTAACCATAAAAAAAAATGATTTTGGCCGCCTTCTCAAAATATGGTCCACAGTGCGACGTTCCGTTTCTTGTATTTGTTGTTGAAAACGCTCGCCATAATCGTCAGTTTCATCGCAAAATTTGCTTGGAGAGAAATTTAAGTGCGAATGCAGAAAGCGTATTTTTAAAGACATATTAACTCCTTTTTTAAATAAGATATAAAAATTAATGTTAATTTGAAAAAATACATCAAAACAAAATCGTGTTAAAAACTGTATGAATTCTCTCGTAGTTTTTTAACAAATCTTCATGATGTCTTCATAATTTGGGCTCCTGAAACTTCTCAGAAAGCTTGATATACGCAAACCAAATGACTTTCATGTCTTTGATTCATTTTCAGACAAAATCGAATCAAATTTGGAATCTTTCAGTAGCTTTGTAATTTGTGGTCCCACAAAAACCCCTTCTTTAATTTTGGCATCTGATACGTTGCACAGTGGACCATACTTTGAAAAGGCGGCCAAAAATCATTTTTTTTTTGTTACCGATTTTAAAGTTATGTTATTCATTTGAAAGTAAATACTAGTTAACCTCGGGAGCCAAAAAATTGCGACTCTACCTCAACTATATCACAGCGAACGGAGTCTTCGAAAATGGGCTTTCTCAGTATTTTGCTAAAATTAAAAATTTCTTTGTAAATTTTTATTTTTGAATGACTGTAACTTTTTTGATTTAAAAGATTTTGAAGTGAAATAAATTTTGTATAATTTTGTGGCTTCCATACTATTAATGCTAAAAATGTAAAATCACTGAGTCATTCCGAAATTTAAAAAAAAAAATTTTTTTAAAATAGGTCCAAATTTTCCGAAAATCTCCTACTAAATAGAGCATAACTCCTGCCAGTCAAAAGCAGTCAGAAAAAGTCTTGCACTCTTCTATAGTCCGAACCCTCCCCTATACTCCTATACTCCATTATATACCCGGCAGTTTCCGCCCGTGTGCACCAGAACAATTTTTCTGACCCAAGGTTAGATACTTTCTGCAAAATTTATGAATACAAAAGTTGTCCACTATGTGGTTAGGATATATTAAGTTTGAGGTGATGTTTGTAACTGCCAAAAATATTGGACCTTTATCCATCTTTTATTACACGGATCCATCTTTTATTACACTCCGTCTGAGTGTTATGAATACAAAAGTTGGTCGTACCGGTGCACCGCGGTGTATTTTTTTGCGTGTCGGTAGAGTTGTCTGGAGTTGTTATATACTTATAAAAAAGGGTTGAGATATAATGCGCTTAATTGTTACAGGTACATTTACATGGTATCTTTCAAAAACATTAATAGTCTGAATTAGAGTTATATAGTTTAAATACCTGACAAAATGGGAAACAATTTAAATAACAGGTAAATGGTAAAAAAAAAAACTATTGCGACATAGCCCTTTAAGATATGAGCAGGTATGCTTCACCTTTTAAAAGGGGTCAGGGTGTGGGTTTTTTATGCTTCTAAAAGTGGTAATTAAAGATAAAAATTTGAAAATGGTAAAAAAAAACTATTGCGACATAGCCCTTTAAGATATGAGCAGGTATGCTTCATCTTTTAAAAGGGGTTAGGGTGTGGGTTTTTATGCTTCTAAAAGTGGTAATAAAAGATAAAAATTTTTATTTTACATAATTGCAAGAAAGAGTATTTATAATAATGTTTCCACAATTATTATTCATTACAATTTGTGCAATGGCTAAGTACTGTTACAGAGATCTGGCAGATATTTATTTTCAACGAAATGATGTAGACGATGTAATTTTGCACATAATAGGCAACGACTTCTTTAAGAATTGTAACCTAGAAGACATTGAAATGCACAAAGGAAAAATTACTAATTTTGCATCGAATTTGAAAAGACGGTACATTGAATGCTCTCATAGCAAGGCAAAGATGTACAAACTTTACCAAGACTGGTTAATAAAGGAACTAATTTTTGAGAGTGCATCTACAACTGCCAACGAAAGTGGAAAATAGGGTAGACCAGCAAAACCAATTGACGGATGTAGTGAAAGATCTCGAAGGCGCAAGCTGGAGAATATCACAGAAGAAATTTCTCAAAGAATTATTAAGGATTCATTTTTGCACCAAATTCAACCAACCCAAAATAAAAAAAATGAAATTGAAATAATTGAAAAAATAGTAGAAGCGAGCCCAAGGCGCACAAAGAGGATTTTGAAAAGCATTCTTACACCAATTGAATATAAGAAATTTACGCCGGAAGAAGCGTTCGCCCTATTTTTGGATTTGAAATTGACCAAAATCCAATATAAGGAATTGCGGATGCGAACCAATGAAAAGAATTGAGGGATTTTTCCAGAGTATCGAGATTTAGTTTCTGCCAAAAAAGAATGCTGACCTTCACAATCTGCTATTAGTGTCACTTCAACATCAGCAGAAATAAAATTGCAAGATCTCCTTGAACATACTACAGAAAGATTGCTAAATACGCTTGATACTGATCATTTAAAAAAAATTGGTAATGGCAGCATTACTTTAATTTCTAAATGGGGATGTGATGGATCCTCTGGTCAGAAACAATACAAGCAATTTATTGCCGAAAATTCATCAGATGCTAATTTATTTATGGTATCTTTCGTTCCATTGCGCTTAACAAAAAGGTATAGTGTCTTAGAGCCGTCAACTAGTAGAGCAATTGAAATTGATATATGGAAAAATGAAATTCCTTCTTCAACAAAGTATTGCAGACCAATAAAATTTGCATTCAAAAAGGAAACCAAAGATGTCATAACTGAAGAAGTTCAAAAAATAAAAGATCAAATTAAGGAACTTCAACCAGTAATATTTAAATTTGATGACCAAGACATTGAAGTACATTTTAAAATGTGTCTCACAATGATTGATGGAAAAGTTGCACAAGCTTTAACTGGAACAAAGTCATTTGCATTATATGGCAAAAGACATCAAGTCAATTAAGCCAACCCCCACCAGAAGACGATAGTTTTAAGGAAGCCTACGAATTTGGAATGTCCCCTCTTCATGCTAGAATACGTTTCATGGAGCATATTCTTAAATTGGGTTATGATTTGGAATTTGGTCCGTTAGGCGAAACAGTGAGAAAAAACAAAGAAAATCAAGAAAAAAGAAAGCACAAAAAAAACAAATTCAACAAAAATATCTACAGCTAGGCCTCGTAATCGACCAACCAAAACAAGAGGAAGGAAACACAAATGATGGAAATACTGCAAGGAGATTTTTTTCCGATCCGGAAACTGCAACATCGATCACAGGTGTAGATCATGAATTAATAAGACGATTCAAAATCATATTACAAGTTCTAGCATGCAGCAGAAAGATAAGTGCAAAAAAATTTGGAGAGTACGCCAATAAAACAGCTATACTTTATAATGAAAAATACTCTTGGAGATATATGCCATCCATAGTTCATAAAATTTTGTACCATGGGGAACAAATAATTCAAAACAATATGCTACCAATAGGAGATCCATCTGAAGAAGCGCAAGAAAAAAGGAACAAAGACTACAGATTCTTTCGCGAGCAGAACACAAGAAAAATATCCAGATGCTGCACTAATGAAGACCTTATCACTATTTTGTTGTGCACTTCAGATCCATATATGTCCAACACTCGACTAAAGGGGAAAAAAACTAACTCTATTGAATTAGACGAAGAAGCTAAACAACTTCTAGAAGATGAAAATCAAGGCTATTTAGAAGAAATTTTTACTAAAATTGGTTGATTTAAAGTAGTTTTTCATTACACTAACAATAAGTTGCACTTTTTTTTATATAGTTAAAAAATTTTCTTGATTTAAAAATTTATATATTTTGTAAATTTACAATAAAAATTGTTATATTTCATAAATTTACCATTAAAATTGATATAGAAATATTTAAAAAGACAATAAAAAAAAATTTAACTGAAGCAAAAACATACGAGTTTTTCATTGAAACTTCTCTATCTTGAACCAATATAAGGTAACTTTTACGTTCGCTGCTTAATAAATTATATTTTAACTCGGGATCTTTCAAAAAAAAAACAACCTTTGGCCCTTGTGCACATTAGGACTAAGAAGTTTACGGGGGCCAAATTTTGGCATTTTCTGAAAAAATTAACTTAAAAAATTGTTAAAAAGTATTAGTTGTAAAATTAACTGAAAAAATAAGACATTATATTTAAAAAAAACCTTTTTTAGCTTTTAACACTTCACTTTTGTACTAAAATTCAACTACATATGAAAATGTATTTTTAACCCTCCGTAACTTTTTTTATTTTCGGTAGAGAATTACGTTTTATAGCAAAACTTAAAGGCTAAAGTCTCACCTACCAAACAAAAAAACCGCATATCAAAATTCCAATCCAATCAAAAGTTATAGATTTTTGACCGCCTTCTCGTCAAATGGTCCACTGTGCGTTGTTAAAAACAGTTGTCAGGTATTCAAATGCGACACTGTTTCCTCATTTTAGCAAAGCTTTGACGAAATTTTTGAATAAGCCAAGTTTAATATGTAACGGGAAGATCAAATGGCATATACCGCCTGCGGTATAGTAAATTAGCTTCAGATTCTGAATGCATATTTTTTAAACACAAAATTAAGAAATGCATACTTTCATTGCGCCCGGCATAGTTAAACGTGTTTTGCATGAATTGCATAAAGTACTTCGGGTCCAAGATTTCAAAATTTTTTCCGGATTGACTTTCAACTACAGCCAAAATGCATTTTGAAATTGCGCAAAACTGTAAACTCCGCAAGCATAGCAAAACTTTTTTGGGTTGTTCTGCAAGATAAATGCACTTATTGCACTATGCATTTCGTTCTTGTTGATATGAATTCCGCGTTTCAAGAGAATCAAAACGTTTAGCAAACAAATTGAAATTGTGAACTATCAGTAAAAAGAAACCTGTCAGCTTAAAAGCAATGTTGTCAAAAATCATTAATAAATAGAGCGCTTTATCATTTTCCATTCTTAAAAATATTTTCTCCCGCGTTATTTTTATTAATATAAGCTTTTTTTAGTGATCTTTTTTTACAAAATTAAATGTTTCTAATATTTACAGCGTTCGTTATTAAAATTCTGCGTATTTATACCTCCTTTGGGTTTTTGATTTGATAAAAAGCGAAAAGTGGGTTAGGTTAATTCACTAAATCTTTGGCAGCTTTGCCATTTTTGCACCCATCTGAGTCTTGTTGGGCGCAAAATGTTCCTATATAATGTCCTGTGTAATAAAACATTAAAATTTTTAATTGGTTGGTTAAAAAAAATAACTTGAAAAGAGCAAAATTGCAAAAATCATCAAATTTTCTATGAAGTTTGAACTTTTATCCACTGTAACTCTGTCATTTCTTAAACACTCTTCACAAACGACCCATGGTTATTTTAGTAATTTCATTATCTCTCATTAAAAAAAGAAATACATAATCCATCTAACATATTTGAAGATATTGGCATTTAAGTGACATCATCTTTTTTAAAAATAACGGTTATTTTGGAATATCTCGAACACTGTTCTACTTTTGACCAATCTGACTTCATATTCGGATTCAGCGGACAATTTTACATAAAGATTAGGTGTCAGCTACATTTGGTCAAAAAACTGTCACGCAGTGTTATCTAACCTGATGCGCTTCGCTACACCCATCTTAACGAAATAAATAACTGGGAATACATTTTGTAGAAAACTACTTTATATATTTTTGGCGATTTTTGACTCTAACGATTTTTGCTTTTTCCAATGTTTGATTTTGGCGTTTTTTGATATTGGCCATTTCTGTTATTCGCGATTTCCGGATTTGGCGATTTTTAATTTTGGCGCTTTTTGTGATTTTTGTTACTCGTGGTTTTCGGATTTGGCAATTTTTGATATAGGCGACTTTTGATTTCGGCGATTTTGTTATTCGCGATTTTTGAATTTGAAAATTTATGGCTTTTTTTGCTATTTTTGATATTAACGATTTTTTATTTTGGCGATTTTTGTTAGTCGTGATTTTCAGTTTTAGCGATTTTTGATTTTGTCGATTTTTGTATTTTGCGATTTTTGTTATTCGCGATTTTCGGTTCTGAAAAAATTTTTTTTTTGGCGACTTTTGTTTCGGCGATTTTTGTAAATCGCGATTTTCGGTTTAAGCGATTTTTGATTTTGGCGATTTTTTTTTTTTTTTTTTGTGGTTTTTATTTTGGAGATTTTTTGATTTTGGATTTTGGTGATTTTTGTTATACGCGATTTTCGGTTTTGATTTTTTGATTTTCGCACAAATCTTTTACAAATCTTTTACAGTACTCTAGAGATATGACATTAAATATTTACTTTGTGTGGTGGGTGTATTTGGTCCGATCCAGCCCATTTTTTCCGCCACTTTTCAAGTTAGTTTAATATGTGTGTACATGTACATAGTTTCAGAACTATTGCTGTCATAGTACTTAATTTTATTATATGTTATAATTATATGTTAAAAATTCAGTTTTTATGGGTGATGCCACGCCCAATTGAAAAATCAAAAAATTTCAAGACGATCGGTTTGGTGGGCATGGCACCGCCCATACAAAGTAATGATATAACATCATATAACTGAAGTTTTATCCGAACTCTCTTATTTAATGTATTCAGTTATACTAATCACATTGACTATTCCAGTCTTTGTGTGGTAACTACATGGAAAATGTATTATATGCAAAGTATTATTATTAACATATATTGTTATCGATATAAAAAATTTCGATATATCGTAACGTGAACTTGAACCTTTCAATACAATCGTCATCACTAGTTGCTTATATGGGATTGCATGACAAAAAGTGTTTGCCGATCAATATCAGTGAGTTCATTGTGAATGATTTTAAAAAAATCATATGAAAATTGTAATATTGATCTTGTTATAAATGGGTTGCAATATAAAATGACTGACTCATTTTAGCAGTTAGTAACGTTTAGACAACCAAAGTCCAATAATCAGTGAATAAATATTAAATAAAAATATTTTTAAAAATGGACAACAGTTTAAGTGAATTGAAAACCAATTCTGTGTATCAAAAAACTAAAATTAAAAGTAAATTTATGATTTTAAATAAATAATGAAAAATTAAAAATAAATCTTATAATTTTTTTTATCTTAATTTAGTTAACGATAAGAGACCCCACAAAAATGTGTGTACCACCGAAGCTGTTAGAAAGAATTTTAAATATTATTTACAAAATTCTACAATACATTGTTTGAAATACATAGCCAAAGATGAAATCACCATGCCAGAAAGGTTTCACGTTTTTTACAAATTTATATCAAAAGAAGAAAAACAAGAGAGAGAGAGAGAGAGAAAGAAAATGCTAGACAAATCAATACTTTATAAAAATTTCTATTCACTCTATCTGTATTTCTCTTTTAAATGCACCTAGCCTAACCGTTTTTTAAAACCCATTATAATTGTAATATTTGTATTTTATTTCTTTCAGAATTTTCTTTGGCTTTTCATTTATTCTTGTTATCATACTTTCGGCATTCCTCATTATGAATGTCTATGAAAAATGGTGTATTTCTCCGATTATTATAACCACCAGTGCCAAGCCAGCATTAAGTACCGATATACCATTTCCGGCCATAACAATTTGTAACTTAAATTTGGCCCAAAAGAGTAAAGTTCACTATACAATTCAAAGGTAAGATCAAAAACATCTTTAAGATTAAATTGCTTTGTACCATTATTTTTAGATTTAACTGTCCGAATATTAACCAGTTTTTTAATTGGCTTAATTGAGAAATTAAAAAGTATAGTTAGATACTTCAAATTTGGAGTGCAAATGCGGTTACATGCATTTTCAAAACTTTTTATTTCACAAGTACGTAAGAAGTATTTGTATGAGCGCCTATGAATACTGGTTTAAAATCCAAATCTAAAGGAAATAAAATACAAAAATATTTTCCTTTAGAATTTCAAAAGTCAGTATGTCTAGACCATATTATAACTTGAACCAGTTTTTATAGCCTGTACCACTCTATGGTCAGGGTATAACGAGTTTGTGCTGATGTTTGTAACTACCAAAAATATTTGACCTAGATCCATCATTTATTGTATCGATCGACTCAGAATCACTTTCTTTGTCCATCCATCTATCCGTACGTCTGCATATCTGTCTTTCTGTCCATGTAAACTGTGTAATAACAATGATCTATTAAAATTGGTGAAAACCGCAATATGATCACACCTAACCCACATACCACTTACCTCTACAGAATCATCTTATTTGCCCTAAGATCCAAATTATTACATAGATATATATCAAATTTGGTATGTTTGTATTTATTACACCCATCAATCAGTAGACAATTCTTAGTCATAGAACGCGGCTTCCCTATCTTCCCTATCTTCATTTAAAACTATTAAAAACAAATATATTGCATAGGTCTTTCTCATAATATATATATATATATACACATATATGTATATATATATATATATTTTTTTTTGTGCAAAACCAGTGACTTCATTAAATAAGATCATGATTGGTCTATTTTTTTAACTTAGCGCTCTATAAAAAGGTCATCCGATATGAACTCTGCACATTCAATGAAAATCTTAATAGAATTTTTCTTAATATATTTAAGGCCATCACTAAACCACTGTTTCACTGACTCTGTAATTCGATACCTGGGTAAACTTAAGATAATATTGTTTGTCACCGGGCATCATTGTGCGAACATATGAGCTAAAATATGGAGACACCTCTAAGAAAAAATGCTAAAAGTTTAGTGTGTTTTTTGTAGTAATTCAGTTTTAGGTTTATCGATTTTATTTAAATTTATTCAAAATCTATAAAATTAATAGGCTAGGCGATTTCTTGTGGCCGATGTTTTGTTCTACTGTTTTATCCCGATTTTGACCAAATTATAATATTTAAAAGGTATTTCTTTTTAGCCCTTTTGCAGACTTACAGATTTTTAAATTTTTTCCTTTATTTTGAGTAAATTGCATTTAACATACATAAATGTGTTTGTAATAAAAATGAGTTTGTTTTTTGTGTTGATTTGTGAATTGGCTATAACTGATTAGCATATCTTCAGGGCCTTTATTTAATGAAAAACTAAAATTTCCTAGAATTTGTCCTCGAATTTTGAGGGCTGGAATTTGCTAGTAGTTATAAATAGAATATATTTAAAAAGATTTGAATAAAACGGTTCAGGTTCCGGTTGCGTACTCCGGTTGTAATTATATTAATTCCGAATAGACATACAACACTACATTGTATGGATTAATACAGAGAATGTTTAAAGTGTTAAATAAAAGAATACAGAGACCCCAACTCTTACGTCCAACTAATTAGACTTAGACCAATGGTGCCCAAGCCCTGTGCACTCAATGCACTTTTGTTTTTGTTAAAGCACTTAGGGATACGCAGTGTATTCTAATACACATACACAGCACTCAGCACCAAGCAATACAAAATACTTGCTTGGTTACGCCAAAGCGCAAAGCAACAACACTTTCGTATGCTTTGTTGGTACGCATTAACGACCGAGATATTCAATGTAGATTGTTGTTGTCTAACGTATGATTCTGTTTAGAAAATAGTTTGCAAACTGTGAATTAAAAAGCACTTGGAAAAATCAGTGTAAGTCTTAAGTTTAAAATTCATAGGTCTATTATGGATGGCAACCGAACTTTAGTTGCGTTGTCAAAAGGCAACATTTAACATTTAAATTGGTATTATGTAAGGCAACTTTCTTCAGTTGCCCAAAGGTTATCGAAAATGTAAAAGCAAACAAAAGATAAAGAGCATTGACAAATGTGAATTTGTGTAAATCAAAGTGAATTTGTGAAAAAAATTTATTTTATATAAAATTATATTCAGCCCAATTACGAATATTCTCAAGGAATTTCTTTCTCACGGAAAAAACTTTTCTCGAGAAAAAAATCCTCCAATTATAAATTTCGCATGAACAAAAAAATGAATAAGTGGCATCATCGAATTTCGGAGCCAGTTGTTTTGCTTATTTACAATTAATTTTCTATTTTTTTTTTGTGTGTGCAAACGGAAATAAATTTATTTAAAAGAAAAATTAAACAAAAACCAAGTAAGAAAATTATAGTCGGTCTAGACCGACTATACGATACCCTATACCATGCGTTTAGAAACCCTATCTCTTAGGCCCAACTAACTGGACATTGAAAATAAGCAAAAACCAAATTTGAGTGGGATTTTTATTAATTTTTTTGGCTGCAGATATGAAAAAGTTCATATCGGATGCTATATCTATAAAGGGACTAGGTCCAAAAATGGACCGATCCTGATCATGTTTGGTAAAGTCTCTTGTATTTTGCAAAAATATGTAGAAACAAAATTTGAGAAGAATAAGTGCAATATTTTTGTTTTTTAATAGATTTAAGTGAAGATCGGGAAGCGGCTCCATATGGGGTCAAAGGGATCATTTTTGGACTACTCATTAGTGGATGTAATGAACGCATACAAACCCAATTTGAGTAAGATCTATATGACAATTTGGATCTTATGGCAATTTATGTCGATTTCATATGGGTAATTTGTATGGGGGCTAGGTCTGAACATGGACCGATTCTCACCAATTTCAATAGCGTTCATCCCATGGCCGATAAAAGCTTATATACCAAATTTCATCAAAATATATTCATATTTGCGACCTGCAGTTTGATTACAAGCTTTACATGGACACACAGACGGACGGACGGACGGACGGACATTGTTAAATCAACTCAGAAAGTGATTCTGATTCGATCGGTATAATTAAAGATGGGCCTAGGTCAAATATTTTTGGTTGTTACAAACAGCAGCACAAAGTCATTATACCCAAACCACATAGTGGTATAGGGTATAATTAATAGCATAGCTATGATGCGAGCACTCGTGGAGGAAATTGGTGTTGTAGAACAACAACAACGAAATAGCTAAAGGATTTCTAGAAGTCAATTGCGGGCTGAATCTATGGAAAACGCAATCAATGCCTGAATGGGCTTCATTAAAGTTAACAAAAGTTTAAGTTTGGCTTTATTTGTGGTCTTCAGCCTACAAGATTAATAAAATATTATTTTTTATTTAAATTATGTTTTATCAAAATACTTCTTAGATTTTTATGTAAACTCCCGTCTGTTTTGCAAGGGAAATTTTTTGAGGGAAAAAACCAAATTCAAGTGCATTGAGAATAACTACTTTTTTCCCATCGAATTTTTTTCCGAAGGAATTTTTATTCATAATAGGGGAAAAGGGAGAAGTGAGAAATTTCATGCGGAATTTTTGTTTAGAATTGAGCTGATTAAATATGTTAGGCTCAGTGGAATTATTTTATGATGAGGATGAGGAGGTCTTAGACGTTTCATAATTAAGATGAACCTCGAGGGACAACTCTAATCCTGTGGAATTACCGCCTGTACTGTGAGTAAATTTTTATGTTTAAATTAATTTTCAATAAACCATTACTTGTTTTATTTCGAAACTTATTTTCATCTTTCAAATGATGCATTGGTTTATGTAGTGGAAGGCTTAAATAATAACTTTAAAACAAGTCATAGGGCAACAGCAATACCTCCACTGTTAAAAATTTGCGCAGCTCTCAGATTTTTTGCTGAAGGTAGTTTTCAGAAATCCCATGAGTCGTTACTCAATGGCTCAATCTACGTTGGCGGTGGTATTAAAAGAAGTCATTTATTTAATAAAACAAAAACTATGTAAAGTGTGGATAGTATCGAAGATGACAGAAGAGGAAAATCAAAAAATAAAAACACTTTTTTATTCGAAGACTAAGTGTCCTGCTGTTGTTGGTTGTATAAATGCGACACACGTACATATCATCGGACCATACGTAATACCATTTTGTCAACAGGCAACGCAACTAAAGTTGGGTTGCTATCGATAATAGACCCATCAAATTGTTACTTTACAAAATGAGCTACATGTATTCAGACGAGAAGTGGGAAAGTGATTTTTTTCACTTATAATTTTAAGGCTGAATTAGAATGTTTGATATGCTTTCAAATTAACTCAAAATATCATGTTGAAGAGTATTTTAAGACATCTCATTTCAGATAAAAATTTTTCTTTTTTTCAGTGTACATGTAGGAAATAAAAATATGAAACCTCTGGGCATGCCTGATTTAGACTATAAGCATAAACCAAATTTGAGTGGCATTACTAATTTTTTGCCTTCTGGTATGACTTGGTCCAAAAATCCTGACTATAATTATAAGATCACTTATTTTTTGCAAAAACTCATACAAACCAAATTTGAGAAAAAATGGTGCAACATTTTTGTGTTTTGATAAATTTAAGTGAAGGTCGGGAATTATATATGATATATATGATAATCCAAATTATGGTAATTTAAGTCGATTTCATAGGGGCATTTGTATGGGGACTAGGTCTAAACATGAACCGGTTTTCACCAATTTCAATAGCGTTCATCCTATGGTCGATAGGAGCTTATATACACTTGCGATCAAAATATATTCATATTTCCGAACTGTAGTTTGACTACAAAGTTTACATGGACACAGAGACGGACGGATGGACGGACATCGCTAAATAGACTCAGAAAGTGATTCAGAGTCGCCGCGAAAATGGGGGTAGGTCAAATATGGTAGTTACAAACATCAGCACAACGTCATTATACCCTGACCAGATAGTGGAATAGGGTATAACAAAGAATTCTTATTTAAAATTAGAAACTATATAGTTTCTTAAGAAAATTATAATTTCTAAAGGTACTTTAATGAGAAAAATGTATTTTTTTTTTTTTATTTTGCAAAAATGTACTTTTTTGGAAAAAAAATTTTTTTCAAGGGTGAATATAGTTCGGCTTAAGGTCATGGGTTGTTAAAAGATTCTCATTGTTATAAGAACATTTTTGTTAAAAATAAAGAAAAGCAAGTTTTTTAAATTTTTAAACAATATTTATAATAATATTTTTTAACAATAAAAATAAAAACACAAATAATTTTGAATTAATCATTAACAAAAAACATTAAAAAACATTTAAAAATTATACATATTTACTTTAAAACAAATGTTTAATTTGTTTGAGTTACAACTTCTCTTTACACTGTGTAATTGTCAACTAAATTTTGTTTTAATCGTTTGTGTTTGTCAACCGTATGTCTGTGGATCTTTTCCGTATCTCTCTTATAATTAAGAGATTTGTCCTTGGGAACATTCATTATATGAAGCATTTCCACCATAAATCTTATCCTATAATTATTTTCCTCTTGTAAAAAAAATTTTTTTTTCTATGAAAGGTCATATTTCAATTGCTTTTTTAGTTTTTGAAAAAATATTTAAGAAGGCAGTAATAAAAAAAAATTTTCTTCAAGTAAATTATAAATTTTTTTTTATAAAGATACTTCGATTTATGAAAGTTTTTTAATACTTTACTTTCTATGTGTTTAGGTTTTTTTAGGGAAAAAAAAAGAATTTTCTTACAATGTAAAGGCTTTTTTTCTAAATTCTAGAATCTAGCACATGTACTTTTTATAGGTACTTATTTTGAAAAATGTATTGGTATGGTAATATTTTTTAAAAGAAAAACGATCATATTTTTTTCAATAAAGAAAGGTTTTCCAAAAAATAAAGTTTTTCAAGGAAATTATAATTTTTAATAAATTTGTAGATCTAAGAATTACATCAATAAAAAAAAAGCTGTTTGCTTTCCGATTAACTCGATTAACCTAAAACCGATTATAGGGTGTTCAAATTGTTGATTCGCTAAGCTATGGTTGTCTGTCTGTCCTTCTATGTTCCTCCAGTTCCTATATTAAAGAATTTTTGCTAAAGTTTTATATGTAAAATTCGATCATCTGAAGTACAATTTTTTATGAAATGGCTTCATGGTTATATCTACGTTTATATATTATATGTTAAAATATTATTAATTTCATTTAGATCAACCTTTAACTATTCGCTGTTAATGAGTTTATGTGGACACAAGAGTAATTATTGGCGTATTGGTACATGGAAGGATTACAAAAAAGTTCTTCTTGAGGTCAGTAAAGTGGTATTACTTTTCTAAATTAATATTCTAATATAATATGATCCATGTTTAAGGTGGCCCAACCGTGTAAATCCATGTTGTTGTATTGTAGTTTTGGTGCTCAAGTTGAAGATTGTTCAACGATTTTCAATACCGTCTTAACTGATGAAGGTCTTTGTTGTACTTTTAATGCTTTGGATGCAAAGTATTTAATACAGAATTACAGGTAAAGTGATATTCTTGAAATTTTGGGTGGCATGTACTTTAAATATTATTTTATTCTCTGAAAATGTTAGTAAAGAAAAGGATTTTTTGCCAGCAGTTAAGAATCATTTTGAACCGATAGACTGGGCGCCGGAGCGAGGTTATCCCAAGAACTTACCACCATTCTACTTTCCAAGAGTTTCTGGAGGTACTGGCAGTCGCATGGGTTTAACAGTCATCTTGAATGTATCATCAGAGGAATATTATTGCACAAAAACCAAATGCATAGGATTTAAGGTAGGAAACAGGTTTAAATCTAGAGGATCTCTAACATTTCAAAAATATCTTCGGCCGCAGATTTTAGTTCACAATCCAGCTGAATTGCCCAAAATTAGTAATTATGGATTTTTAATGACTGCTGGCAGTGAGGCTCGCATACCCATTGAACCCATTTATCAAGATGCTGTATCCAGCATTAGATCAATCAAACAATCTGTAAGGAAATGCTTGTTTTCCGACGAAGGTGATTTGGTTTATTATCGTACCTACTCCCGTAAGAATTGTGAACTAGAGTGTGAGTCTAAAATCTTAAGACAAAGATGTTCTTGTGTTCTTTATTATTTACCGCATATCGATCCCTCGGTTCGAATATGTGATCCCACCGACATTATTTGCACTAATCAAGTTCTATCGGAAATTGAATCATCAAAGAGAAATTCTTCATGTGGAAATTGTCTGCCCGGTTGTTTTGAATTGAATTATCAAACCACCTTAACGGCCTCAAATATAGTTTATGGAAATTTTTTAAGTTCCGATGTATTTCCAGCGAAAATTTTTAATAGCACTAACAAGCCTATGGATATTTCTATTATGCATTTTTATTATACGTCAAATATTTACGGAAGTACCACGAAATCGGAAATGTTTGATTTTACGGATTTTTTATGTAAGTCCCATCATTTTAATATATCAAAAAATATATATGTATATATATTAGTTTTTTTAATAATTTTAGCCAATACTGGTGGTCTTTTGGGTTTATTTATGGGTTTTAGTTTATTCTCATTGATCGAAATTATTTATTATGTAACGGTAAGGCCATATTGCGCTGCCAGAGCTTTGGAAATGCAACAAGAGGACTCAAGGTAATCAGTATAAAAATAAATAAACATTCTTTTAATCTCTTGTTTTTAATTTTAAAATATTTCCTATTTTAGAGCCATGGATTTATATAAAGCCGCCGAAAATGCCTTAGATTAAGACATCTCGGAAAAATCCTTATTATGTTTTAAATAAATAAAATCATGTTCGTGACTAAAAACCCTTGGCTTACTGTACGCAGTTCAAATAACTTATATAATTAGAAATGCAGCCGTTTAATAATCTAATGGTTTAACCACAATACAAAGTAAAATATCTGAGAGCCTTAAAATTTTCTGTGAATTAGTACTGGTGGGTCTTACACTCCCACGCAAAGTAAAATCTGTTATTGTCATAGCAACGCACGCCAGTTGTATTCCATCAGGAACATAAGCTGTTTACATAGAATCTCTATTCGTTTCTGTCTGTTGCAATATATCTAAGTTCGTTGAAAGATTTCCCTGTCTCAAGGAAAATAGTGCGTCTCCAAGTAGTCTTCGGTCTTCCTCGCAAGCGTGTACCCTGTGGGTTCCATTGTAGTGTTGCGTGGCATATTTCGTCGTATGGCTTACGGAGTTGTATTTTTATTTTTTATTTTTTTCTTCTGATTTGCGTATTGATGTCTTCCTGCTCAGAGATTTGTAGTAGTTCTTCGTTCGATACTGTTCTTGGCCACCATATTTTTATGATGTTGCGCAGGCATCTGTTTGTGAAACATTGCAGTTTGCGTTTAATGGTTTGGTTTACCATCCATGTTTCGGAGCCATATAGAAGTATGGTTTTTATACATGCGTTGTATATATGTATCTTTTTTTTGGTGATAGGGCGTTAGATGTCCAGACGTTTCTCAGATTGTAAAACGCTGCCCTTGCCTTATGTATTCGCATATCTACGTTTTTAGTTGCACCGCCATCGGGTGTGATGTTGCTTCCAAGATAGCAGAAGCTATTTACGTATTGAATTGGGTTGTTGTTTAGAGTGAATGTTGTTGGTTGATTGCTTTTTACTGCGATGCACTTTGTTTTTGCTGCGTTTATTCTTAAACCAAATTGTTCTGCTCTTAGGGACAGGTCATCAATCTTTCTCTGCATGTTTTCCTTCGTTGTGGCAAGTAGGACGATATCGTCAGCATATTCTAGATCTTCGAGTTGCTGGTTTATTCTCCATTGAATACCCATGCTTTGGTCATTGCTATATGCAAGAATAACATCAAGGGTTGTGATAAAAAGGAGCGGAGAGAGAAGACATCCTTGTTTTACTCCGCTTAATGTACTGAAAGGTTGGCTGCTTTTTCCAAGATGTAGTACGCTCATTTTCGCATCGGTGTATTGGGCTTTGATTAGGTTATTAGTTTCTGCGGGACGCCCTTGCTCTCTAAAGCTCCCCATATTTCTTCTCTGTTTATCTCGTCTTAGGCCTTTTCAATAAATGTTAAGTATAGCGTTGTATTATACTCGTTGCATTGTTCTACTATTAGGCGTACTGTTTATTTGGTCTACGCAAGAGCGATTGGGGCGGAAGACAGCTTGTTCTTTTCGGAGGTGTTCATCCAAAGGTTCGAGCATACGGTTAAGTATTACCTTGTTAAATATCTTACATACAGAGGGTGTTAATGCGATACCTCTCCAGTTATTGCATGATTTTAGATCTCCTTTTTTAGGAATTTTAATTATAAGACTTTCTTTCCATTCCTGGGGGATAGCATCAGTCATCCATAGTTTCTTGAATAGAGGCAGTATTATTTCAGCGATGGTAGTAGGCGCAGATATGTAGAATTCGGCGGGTAGGTTGTCAATGCCGGCAGCTCTTCCGTTTTTTAGCTGTGTAATGGCTTTTGAAATTTCGTGGAGCGTGGGAGGATCTATGCAGATTGCTCTTAATGGGGGGTGGGGTTCTGGTATCGGTTGCTCCATCACTTTGAGAGGAGTTGTCTGCATTGTAGGGATGGTTTAGGGCTTCCTCAAAATATTCCTTCCATCTTATAAGTTGCTCATCAATAGAAGTTAGCATATTTCCGTTTTTATCTTTTATAGGTATATTTGTGTTGGGTTTCTCACCGTAAAGTTTTCTGATCACATTGAAAACGGTTAGGTTACCTTGATGTGCAGCATTGTCAGCTTCTGTGGCGAGTGTGTTGAAATAGTTTCTTTTATCGTTTCTGGCTTGTCTCTTAACTTTCTTGATAAGGTTTGATAGTTTGGCTTGCAGCTCTTTTTGACGAGAGGGGTCTTTTTCTGATAACATCATTTCTCTGGTTTTTCGCCGTTCTTCCAGAACGTTCCAAAAGTCAATGGACAGCCATTCTTTATTTTCCTTTCTGGAAAAACCAACAATTTCATTAGCGGATTGTCTGAGAATGGCCTTAATCTTCATCCATTCGTCATCTAAGTTGTAGCTTAGTAGAGGGATTGGTGGAATACTTTGATATTTTTCAACAATGCATGAGACTAATCTTCTATTAACGTCTTCGGCTTTCAGTTTGTTGATATTGTAGGTTCGTCGATTTGGTTCATTCAATACCGAGTGGTGTGTGTGTTTGCGAAGCGTTAGTTTTAGCTCTCCTATCAAAAGGTAGTGGTCGGAAGCTATATCAGCACTACGTAGTACTCTGACATCTTGTAGTATATTGAGCCACCTTCTCGTAATACAGAAATGATCAATTTGGCTTTGAATATTATATCGTGAGTCTCTCGATTGCCACGTCATTTTGTGGTGTAGTTTGTGAGGAAAGTAGGAGCCACCTATAGCAAGTTCGTGCCCCGCACATGTTTCCAGAAACAGAACGCCATTTTCATTTCTATCACCAGAGCTGTTTTTTTCCATAATTCGTTCAAAACTTTCGTTTGAAATGAGCTCTATGAGATGGACTTAAATTGCCGTAATATTCAAATTATCATATATATCTTGGTCAAATTGGGTTAGTGTATGTTTAATACATCCATTTATCAAAAAAACCCCTATAGGACAATTCTTTTTCATAGCCCCAATATGAAGCTGATTCCCGATGTTCACTTAAATCTATCAAAAAGCAAAAATATTGCACAGATTTTTCTCAAATTTGATTTGTATATGTTTTTGCAAAAAATAAGTGCTTACCAAATATGGTCAGGATCGGTCCATTTTTCGACCTAGTCCCCATATAAATATAGCATCCGATATGAACTTTTTCATATGCGAATGCAAAAAAAAATTAGTAGCAATGCCACTCAAATTTGGTTTATGCATATTTTCTTTATCTAATTAGTTGGAGATAGGAGATAGGGTCTCTAAACGCATGGTATAGGGTATCGTATAGTCGGTCTAAGCCGACTATGATTTTTTTCTTGCTTTTTTTTGTTTTTTTTTTTTTTCTTTCAAGAGAGAAAATATTTTTTTTTTATTATTCGGGGAATCACAGAAAATAAAATTCAATGAACTGATACATATAAAATTTTTTTTCTGATAAATACATAATTAGAAAATAAATAAACGAGAATCCTAAAAAATAATTAAATCAGGCAAAATTCTAGTAAAACATCTATTTTTAATGAAACATTCAATAATCCGGAATTTTCGATAGTGCTCTCATCCCCAAGCATTCTGGATAACAGGGCTTTTACTGAACAACGTCCCTCCAATTTTAAGCTTTTTCGTCAAAGGGAATCACATGTACTTGATTCTCTGATTCGTCAGTAGAAAATAATTATATAACAAGATATGTATATACAGTCAGTGTCATTAATATTCGGTATTATTTGTTGCACATATTCCTTATCTCATATTTGTTTGTTTTTTTTAATAATTTTTTTTTAATTATTAAGATTCATTTTAAGTACTAGAAAATTTAAATTTTTATTTAAAAAAAATAACAGTTCATTAATATTAAATTAATTCAAGTATTATATTTGATTTTCACTGACTAAACATAATTAACTCATTTTAGAAACTATACTTAATTTTAATATTTTGTAGGGTAATTATTTTGTTTGATAGCTTCTCTTAGGCGGTTTGGCACGTTTTTGACCACGCTAGTTGTATAATCTACTGGAAGACGGTCCCATTCTTCTTGAAGCCTCGATTTTAGCTTAGTTATAGAAGTTATTGTGTATTTGCGGAAGCGCCCGTCTAACTCATCCCATATGTTCTCAATCGGATTGATGTCTGGGGATATAGAACCTTGGGATAATTATAAAGGAGCTTGAATCAAATGCGACTTGTGTTTTGGATCGTTATCTTGATAGAAATTGAACGAATCCAAAACACTCAACTTATCAGTACTTACTTTCAAATTTTGGGGCAGAATATTCAAATATAATTCTTTATTCATAATTCCGTCGATAAGTTCTAATTTTCAAACTCCTTAGCTCCCATACAACCGTCCATTTCCAGTTGATCTCAAATTTTGTGGTTGTAACTCCTCGTTTGGTTTTCTCCATACCATTACACGTCCATCGGATCCAAATACATTGTATTTGCTTTCATCCGCAAAAATAACATCATCACACCAAGTTTCCGCATTAAGAAACTTAAATGAGGTTTGCGATAGCGTAAATTAACCAATGGCTTACGACGTGCTACCCGACCATTAAAACCTTTTGCCCTTATGGTTCTTCGGATGGTAGTTGCTGATACCTGTTTCCCGAACACATTTAAAACCTCAGTGACTATTTTTGGTGCACTTAAACGCGGGTTTGGTTTAATTTTCCGAACAATAGAATTTTCTTCGCGTTCGCTGAGTTTCTTAGACTTGCCTGTCTTCTTCATGAAGTGTATTCTTCCCTCATGTTTGTACCTTCGGACTATGTCTCCAACTGTATTTGCCTTCATATTAAGAATTTCGGAAAATTTTTTGTTTCCCTTTTCGTAGTGAAAAATAACAAGTTTTCTCTGTGCGATAGAAGTATTTTTAAATTTGCGCCATATTTTCATCTATTGCAACATAATAGATTTTTTTTACAAAATAAAATTACACAACGTATATTGGAATAACGATTTGTTTATTACTTAATTTTTTTTTAATTCGGAGAAACATAAAAAAATCATTAACGTTTTTGTTTTTCAATTGTAATCACCAAAAAAATGGTGAACCGTTTTCAAGTTATCCCAATATACGTAGTGGAAGTACCTTAATTTTGGACACAACGGTATGTCGGAAAAAGTCGAGCTGATAGAAAAAAAACCAAGCGCAGATTTGGATTGAGCTTAACAACAACATTCAGTTCTTAATCAACAAAAACTTATTACATAAATAGAACAGCAGCAAACACACACATATTAAATAAATGTTATTTTAGTATGGAAATCGTGATTTTTATCAATTTAGTTTTCTCAGTAAATTGTGAACAAAATCAAAAGTTGTGCACCGATTACAATGAAATAAAGCTTATTTGAATCGAAATATATCTATCAAAATGTTTTTAGACCAAAACTGTGATTTTTGTCGCAGTTTTATTTTTTATGAATCTTTAAAAACAAAAAAAAAAATTTTTTTAAAACGTTATTTTTTTCAAAACTTCAATATCTCTGCAACTACCGGGATAATATTGCTGGAGAATTTTGGATTTTTTAACTTAATATGGTGAACTGATTTCAAATTATTCCAATACAAGTAGTGGAAGTGCCCTAGTTTTGGACATAACGGTATATCGCGAAAAGTCGAGCTGATAGAAATAAACCAAGCGCAGATTTGGATTCAGCATCCCAAAAAGCCTTAAAAAATAGTCAGTTCTTAATCAACAAAAACCTTGTTCCCTTGTGTTATTAATCCCACATGAAAGACGGCTTTCAATAGAAACTGCCATAGAAGCAATTCTGGCCATGACACTCGAGAACTCATTTTAACGTTGCTATCGAACAATCATTTGGGGCGAAGCACATTGGGTTGAAAAGGGTCAAAAGTGAGGATTAATTCAAAAATTGAAATGAGTATTTTGTAATAAATTTTTATACCGGGTAACAGAGTATAAAATGGGTCATCACTAACTGTCAAAATTATTGTTTTAAGTTGTTTACTTTTCTTGCTATACTCTCTCAAAGTTCAACAATTTTTTTTTTAATTTTGCTCGAAGTGGTAAAAAGTGAAAAACGAGATACATATTTCAAGTTTAATTTTTTTTCATTTTTTTTTAAATTCTAACTTTTTTCAAATGGATGCATTAACTTCAGGTATTTGGCTGTATTATTAAAAAAAAAATTTTTAGATAAATGTTTCAGAAATATTTTTAATAATTTTTTGAAAATTCTCCTAAAAAGAGGGTATTTTTTAAAAAGAGATTGATATTCAACGTAATTCTAGATGAGATCGGGTAAAATTATTTACATTGTAGTAAAACATGGGATTTCTACTTGTGTATTCCAAAAAAAAATTTTGCCAATACTTGCCAACGAATGTAATATTCACGTTTTTATTAGAAGTCCCCAGTATAAAATTAAAAAAATGCTTGAAAACACAGAAAAAATCTTTTTTTAGTTTTTGTTTTGTGTTTATTTTCGTAGCTATGATTGTTATTGTTGCTGTTGTAAATGTGTAACCTAGTATTACAATAAATAATTTTAATGATCATGCACATTATAGTGGAGCGAAAAATCGAAGCTCTGAAATTACAAAATGTTCTCGGGTAAAAAGTTTTAGAACAATATAAAAAAATTGCAGGAAACTAAAAGTGTTAAGACAGATTGCAAATAAAGTTTTCAATTTAAAAAGATGTCCTTGTCTAAACTCTGATACATTATTTCTTTAAGCCATGAACAACTGTCCAAAATAACATTTTTTTTTAAATGGGGATTTGATGGAAGCTCTGGACATAATTCCTATAAACAAGCATTTCATGGCTTAAATTCTAGTGATTCTTGTGTATTCATTACATCTATTGTACCACTGAGATTAGTTTGCAATGACAAAATAATTTGGCAAAATTCTCGTCCATCTTCCACTAGATTCTGTAGACCTTTAAAAATAGAATTTATAAAGGAAACAGCAACTACTGCAAAACCTGAAAAGGAACGGGTTGAAAACGAAATTGAACTTCTTTTGGATTCTGTAGTTTTATTAGGAGAAAAATCAATAAAAATAAATCACAAACTTATGTTAGTAATGATTGATGGAAAAGTTTGTAATGCTATTACGGATACAACATCCACACAAAAGTGCTACATTTGTGGTTCAACAAGCAAGGATTTTAATTCAGTTGATAGAATGATTGGTAAAGAAGTAAATACAGAAACTTTACAGTTTGGTTTATCTATACTTCATGGATGGATGCGATTTTTTGAATGTCTTCTTCACTTATCATATAAAATTCCAATCAAAAAATGGCAGGCTAGGTCTGATGATGATAAAAAAAATGCTTTCAGTAACAAAATTACGGATTCAAAAAGACTTTAGAGAGAAAACTGGACTGATCGTGGACCAACCAAAGCCAGGTTTTGGAAACTCTAATGATGGCAACACTGCCAGACGGTTTTTTCAAAATGCAGATGTTTCTGCTCAAATCACAAAAGTTGATGCAGAATTGATAGAAAGAATGCATGTGATACTTATTGCTGTATCCAGCGGGCACGAGATTCACGTAGAAAAATTTAGAAAATATACTCAGAATACAGCCAGACATTTTGTTAAGCTCTATCCGTGGTAATATATGCCTCCAACTTTACATAAATTCCTTATTCACGGGCCAGAAATAGTAAGATACGCCTTGTTGCCAATAGTTCAAGTATCTGAGGAAGCTGAAGAAGCTAGAAATAAAGATTTTAAAAATTACAGAGAACACTATTCTCGTAAATGCAGTCGGGAGAAGTCAAACGAAGATATATTCAATAGGTTACTTCTTAGTTCGGATCTTTTAATTACCACTAAAATCAAAAATTATGCCAAAAAAATATATAATATACCACAGATGACACTAGATTTATTAATTTTGCCCAAGATTTCTGATGAAGAAGAGATTAATGAAGATATTGATAATGATAATTTTGAAGATGCTGATTATATTTATGATGATAATACGGAGGATTCTTGATTTTAATTGTATATATATATATATATATATATATATATATATATATATATATATATATATATATATTCATATATATATTTATATATATATTTAAGTTTCTCTTAAATAAGAACAATATAAAATAAAAAATAAACAATAACAATAAATGCATACAAAATTTTCAATTATAAATGTAGCAATATAATATAATATTAATATAACTAGATGTAACCCGGTGTGCTTCGCTACACCCTCCCTCTCCCCCCCCTTGCGAATCGTTATGAAATTGCTCACGCAAAGTCCCAAGGCTCTCACTAATACAGTAATTTAAATATATCACATTTAATATTAAGTTTGTGTGGAGGTACCACGCGCATTTGTCTAATCCCGCCCATTTTTTTGTCTGACTACTCACGTTAATAATAGATGACCTGAGACAAATTTGCAAAGCTTTCTCTATCGTAGTACTTAATATATATGATATTAAAAATTTACTTTGTATGGGAGGTGCCACGCCCACTAAAAACATTTAAAAAATTAAAGCCTGTAGCACTCCTATATCCGCAGTAAGACTATGCGAAAATTTCAGGAAGATCAGATGAGTAGTTACGGAGATTACCTCCTACAAACAAACAAACAAATATTACCTATTTATTATGTTAGTATAGAATATTCGTATAGATTTTTTTATTTCAATGCTTGCTGATGCTGATATACAATGTTTTTTGTTTTTTCATTCGGTACAACAATTATCAGATTTTTCGGCGTTCTTACCCTGGAGCAAGGTACATATAGCTGCCCATGAGAAGAAGATGGATTATCCATATTATATCTGGCAACACATAACTATTGGCCTTGAACGTAGAATATCATTTGGCAATTTTTCTTTTTAGCGATTTTTGATTTTGCCCATTTTTGATTTTGAAGATTTTTGTTTTTTTTTTTTTTTTTGGCGATTTTTGATTTTGGCGATATATTTTCCACGACAAATCACATTGATAACTAATGAACTTGTCAAAATGCTGTCGCTTTCGTAGTGCCTTATATATTTTACATAGGAGGTGCCACGCCAGTTACGTATCCCCTCCACAACTAATTGTAACGGCTGGCAAAGTGTAGTGACCATTTAGAATCTTATTGCATTTTTGTATCGCAACATTTTTTGTATTATATTTCTGTTTTATTCCCACACTTTGCCAGACAGCAACGTAAGCATTTTTGTCTGCGTTGCTTAGCCCTAATTGTATTTTAAATATTTTTAAGCCTCAGTCTTAAGATTCATTTAAATAAAGATAGATATATCACAATTTTCTTTGTGTATTTTATTTTATCTATAATTGGCGCAGTCGTAAGTAACTTATTCCAAAGAATAAGTGAAAAGAACCAAAAAAAAAAAAAAAAAAAAAAAAAAAAAAAAATAGGACTAAGTGAACGCAAAAACAATTAAATAAGTACCATTAAGATTAAAAACAAAAAATAAATAAAAAGAAATTAATGAATTAAATAACATTAAAAACCAGAAAATTGTAAACTAAAAAATATATTAAACAAAAAAAAAACCAAAAACCAAAATTGAAAAGTAAAAAATTAATAAACAACAACGATAAGAGACCAAATTTTTATGAACAACAAACGAAATAATACTTTCGACTCACATCGCAAACTAAACGAAAAAAACATGGCAGAACATTTGCAGCAAAGAATAGTAGAACTTGAAATGGTTCTAAAACAACAGGAGTTGAAAATAAATCAACAACAGCAACAGCTGGAACAACAACAACAAATCAATTTACAACAGCAACTACAACAGGATCAACAACAACAGCAAATACAACAAGCTCAACAACAACAGCAGCTACAATATGATCAACAACAACAGCAACTACAACAGGTACAACAGCAGCATCAACAATTTTTATTTAATATGTCGGCCAAGGACGTCATCGAACAATTTCGGCGTCTTAAGCCACTTGAGGAGAACCACAATTGCAGATCATTTATAAATGCCGTGGAGACAAACCTCACTCTTTGTGGAAATAACCACGATCTTATTAAGTTTTGCGTTAAAATTGTTGCAAACGAAAAGGTTCTTGGGAACGCTGGCCGAAGAGTGAGGGAGTTACAAATCAATGCTACCTGGGAGGAGATGAAAGCCAAAATTCTATAGGAGTTCAGCCCGAAAAGGACTTATGCGGAGGTCTTCAATTCTTGCAGGACTATAAAAGTAAGAAATTTAAGCGAATTATTTAGTTATTTTGAGAGATGTAAATACGAGGTAAATGATATTTATTTAGCTTATCCATTTAAACCTGGCATATATAGACCAGAAAACGTTGATAGGGATTTGGTGGACATATTGTTGGAAAAAATAGATGGACCAATAAGGGCACATATAGGTGAACATGAAACAATGACCGATATAATTGCCAAATATACGAAATTAAAATTATTATCTTATTTTCTTCTTTGAACGTTGTTGAAAACAGTCGTGAAATATTTTGATCCGTACATTTTTGTTATATTCTTTTATTGTAAAGAAAATTGTGATTTGTGATTACCACTAAAATAACCAGGAATTTATTACCTTTAAAACCACATAACTCTGATTTCATAAAGTTACTTTGTTAACATTAAATTTGTAATAAATTGTTTTTGAAATAATTAAAATCAACAAAGTTAAAATTACAAACATAAAAATCTTAAATTAAATAGAACAAAGCATAAAAAGAAACAGACAAAACTTAGTTGTACAACAATAACAACACTACTTACTCAAATAAGAAAACGCAAATAAAATACGAACAATCAAGTGCATAATATTTTTACAACAACACCCATTTTACAATAACAACACATAGCAGCCTATTTGCAAAATTGATAATAAACAAACAAGTAAACTCTTTTCTTATATTTAACAATAACTACACATAATTTGTAATAAATCTGTCAAACTTAAAAAGTAGCGTTGCCACATCTGTTTATTAATATGTCCTGTTTGATAAATACTTGTTCCATTAAGGATGATGGGGAACGGATGATCGTTTGTTGGTTGTGTCATGAACTTTGTCATCTTAAATGTAGTGGTCTTTCTGGGTTAGTTGCGGATGCTTTGACCAATAATAAAGGTCTACATTGGTGCTGCTATAAGTGCAGAAAAATTGGCGTAAGTTTTTATCGCTTCTTTCAAGATACAAAAAAGAAATTTTTGAATATCCAAGAAGAAGCGTCGGATTTAACTAATCGTATTAATGATTATGGAAAATTATTTGACGATTTCAAATCATTGGATAATTTAAAATCTCCTCCTCAATCTTCACCGAAACGCCGTAAATCGTCAAGAAATGCTACCAAAGAAAAAAACAATAATCCTGTTCCGGTTTATGTTACTTCTGGTTCTTCTATACCTGATTCACTTTCAATTATTAATAACATTAAGGATCCTGCTATTCCTTTGAGCTGTGCTGATATTGCCCATAATCAACCTGAATTTGCCTTAAATAACCCTGTTCCCGTTTTCAATAATAGTCAAACTATAAATAATACGCTAAGAGCTGTACCACCTAAAAAAACTGTTTTCATCTCGAGGCTGGCCTTTGATACAACTACTGAAGATGTTGATTCCTTCATTAAATCTAAGGTGGGTCCAAACGTAGACATTTCAACATATAAGTTTGTTTTTTCTCAACCAAGATCCATTACTTCTTTCAAAGTTACTGTTACTAATGATCTTTTTGAACGTATTCTGGATCCTAATTTTTGGCCTAAATATACATTGGTTCGTGAATATATATACAGGGAAAATCCAAGATCCGCTAACATTGGTCGTCTTCCACAAATTGATTTAAATGCTCCAAAAAACTAGGAGCGTGTACTGTTGATTACATTTCATTAGTTTATCAAAATGTTCGCGGCTTAAGAACTAAACTCACATCTTTATATATGGAAAGTTTCAACTTACAACATCACATCATCGTACTTACTGAAACTTGGCTTAATGATACTTTTTTGAATACGGAAATACTCTCTTACAAATACAATATTTTTAGACGTGATCGTGGGTCCACAACAAATGGTGGCGGTGTTCTTATTGCGGTCTCCAGTATTTTATTCTCAGAGGCTTTATTAATTGACCCCTCATTCGACATCGAATTTATCGCAGTTTTAATTAAACTTAATGGAAAACAATTATTTATTACCTGCTCATATAGCGGAATATACTGCACTGAATAAATCATGTTACTCTAATTACTTAATCAAAATGAAAAATAGTTTCAAAAGTAATCCAAAATCTTTTTATAAATTTGTCAACACTAAGAGAAAAACAACTGGTTATCCTGCTATTATGAAATTTCAACATACTGAATCTTATGATAATACTATTATAAGTAATTTGTTTGCTGATTTTTTTTCAACAACTTATTCCAATTCAACTTTTGATGATTCTACCACTTATCCATATATACTGACTGCTAATAGAACCATATGTATTCCATTTCTTGATGTCTCTATGGTTTCTAAAGGGTTGAAAAAACTAAAATTTTCGTATAATAGTGGACCTGATAAAATTCCTAGCAGTATTTTAATCAAATGTGCGGATGCTTTAGCTATTCCATTGACAATAATGTTTAACTCATCAATTAAATACGGATACTTTCCAAATACATGGAAGGACTCTTTCATTATTCCGCTATTTAAATCCGGAAACAAGTCGGATGTTACAAATTATCGTGGTATTGCAAAATTAAGTACTATACCTAAATTCTTTGAAAAAATTATAACTGATCAACTATGTCACCAAGTCAACACATTAATTTCTCCATTCCAACATGGCTTTCAAAAACGGTGCTCAACCTCAACGAACCTTTTACATCTTACAACAATAGTCAATCGTGGCTTTCTTCAAAGAAAGCAAACTGACGCAATTTACACTGATTTCAGCAAGGCGTTTGATAAAGTCAACCATAAACTTCTTATAAAGAAATTACATCTAATGGGATTTTCTGATCTTAGTACAAAGTGGATATATTCATATTTGACAAACAGAAAGCAAAATGTACTTTTTAATAACATATCTTCGAAAAATATTAATGTTTTATCTGGAGTACCGCAAGGCAGCCATCTTGGACCGCTTTTATTTTCTTTATTTATAAATGATTTGCCACAGGTTATTCAGTTTTCAAATATCCTGATGTATGCTGACGATGTAAAAGTCTTTATGAGTTATAACCAATATTCCGACCACACTTATCTTCAAAATGATTTGGATTCGTTTCACTCATGGTGTATTTTAAATTTAATGGAGCTCAATCTTAAAAAGTGCAAATATATGCGTTTTGTTCGAAAAAGACCAATATCTGTAAATTACGTGTTGGGAGGCTTTCAATTGGAAAAAGTTGATAACTTCTTAGATCTTGGTGTCTTATTAGATTCAAAACTTAGTTTCGTTCTTCATATTACAATTACGGTAAACAAAGCCAGAGGAGTTCTTGGTTTTATAAAACGTTGGTCTAAAGAGTTCAACGATCCGTATGTAACAAAAACACTATACACGTCACTTGTGAGACCGATTTTGGAATATGCATCTATTATATGGGACCCTATCTATCAAACTCATTTGATAGCATTGAATCGGTGCAAAAACAATTCCTACTATTCTGTCTTCGCAGCTTAAATTTTAACCAATTAAATCTTCCGTCATATAACAGCAGACTCGCCCTTGTTAAGCTGCCAACCTTAAAAAGCCGCAGATCTATGCTAAACGTTTCGTTTCTTTTGAACATAATTAATGGCGATGTTTGTTCTGGTTTTCTGATCAACAATATTTCATTTAACATCCCCCAACGGCCAACACGTTTCTTCTCACCTTTAACTGTCCAGTTTTATAGATCAAATTATGCAAACGGTGATCCGCTTAGACGAATGTGTTCTGAATTTAATAAGCTTTATAGATTTATAGATTTTTTTTCAAATACAAATGTCATAAAAAGTAATATAATAATTTATTTGAACACATTAAATTAAATTTTAAATGTTTTTGTAAATAGTCTGTAAGGATTAATTCCATAGATTAATAATAATAAATAAAAAAAAATAAATAAATAAATACTAGGGCCATAGCTTTTGACCATAGAGTTAATTTGCAATATAAACGGAGACCAGAGAACAATAATAATAGCGGTAACAATAATAATTACAATAGTAATAATAAGAACAATAATAATAGTGGTAATAATAATTACAATAGCAATAAAAATTATAATAATAATAAAAATAACAGCAATAATAATAATAAGAACAATAATAATTATAATAATAATAATAGTTATGATAATAATAATATTAGTAATAACAAGAACAATAATAATAATAACAGTAATAATAACCGGTACAATAATAACTATAACCGCAATAATGGCAACAACAGCGGAAGTTATTACAACAATAATAATCGACAAGGGACAAGTTCAAATAGGACTCGTACTTCACACATGAGCGTTGATCGCGGAGAAAGTGTAGGGCACGTTACAAACGATTACAATAACGGCACCATGATGGACATTAGTAATGTCGAGGAAAACGAGGTAAATTTTTTGACAATGCCTCCAAATCTAAACTGCCCATAATAATAATTACTATAGGTAGGCAAAGAATTAAATGCCTTATAGATACTGGCTCAACAACGAGCATTGTTAAGCGGAATAAATTAGTTGAAAATTACCCGGAACAAAAACTTAAAAAACCTATTAAATATCGAACGATAAACGGAATTGATGAAATACATTTTCAAATAGTAAACCTTTTCCAAAAGACTTTAATTGTAGCGGAACGCTTAGTTGGAAAGTAATTGACTTTCAGAATGATAAATATGATGCTATAATCGGACAAGATTTTTTGATACCCCTTAAGGCGAGAATAAATAACGAACATGGTTATGTGGAAATTTTGGGTGATAAATTCCTTTTCGAAGAGATGCACTACCCTTTTCATATAGAGAACATAGGTTTACTCGAACCAATTTTGAAAGAAAATGTTTTAAACAAGCTTGATTTTAGCCATTTGAATGAAGAAGAGACTGGAACGATAACAAATCTTCTTACTGAATTTAAAGATCTATTTTATTTCGAGGGAGATAATCTTTCAGCTACAACTGAAATAGAACATCAAATAATAACTAACACTGACAAACCCTTATATTCGAAAATATATCGGTACCCTCAAATCCATGAAGGTGAAATAGAAAAGCAAATAAATGAAATGTTGAAACAAAATATTATCCGTGAGAGCAATTCTGCTTATAATAGCCCTTTGTGGATTGTTCCCAAAAAGAACGATAATTCTGGGGAGAAACAATGGAGAATAGTAATTGACTATCGAAAACTGAATGAGCATACGATAGAGGACAAATATCCTATACCTAACTTAAATGGACTATTAGATAAGCTGGGTAAAGCACAATATTTTTCGACCATAGACCTAGCTAGGGGTTTCCATCAGATACTTCTTAGGGAAGAGGATAGAAAAAAAACGGCCTTTTCTACTCCTTTTGGGCACTATGAGTTTATACGAATGCCCTTTGGCCTCAAAAATGCACCATCAACCTTTCAGAGATTGATGAATTCGCTACTTAGAAATTTTATAAATAAGACATGTGTTGTTTATATGGACGACATACTAATATTTAGTTCATCCTTAATGGAACATATTAATAACATCAAGGATATACTTAGAACCTTGAGAAATGCCAAACTAAAGATACAAATAAATAAATGTGATTTCCTCAAAAAGGAAACGCAATTTCTGGGTCATGTACTAACAACTTGTGGTGTAAAACCAGATCCTAACAAAATCTCTATAATACAGAAGCTTAAGCTTCCAGATACCGAAAAGCAAATTAAGTCATTTTTAGGAATGACCGGATTTTATCGAAAATTCATCCATAATTACGCTAAAATAGCATATCCAATGATTAGGTATCTAAAGAAGAACGGAAAGGTAAATAAAAATGACCCTAACTACATAGTAGCCTTCGAAAAACTTAAGGAGCTCATAACAAATTCTCCCGTATTAAGATATCCAAATTTTTCTAAGCGTTTCAGAATTGTCACCGATGCAAGCAATAATGCAATTGGAGCTGTCTTAACTCAAGATGGTCACCCAGTTGCATATGCTTCGCGAACGCTTAACAAACACGAAACAAACTATGCAACAATTGAAAAGGAATTGTTGGCAATAGTTTGGGGTGTTAAATACTTTAGGCCATATATATACGGACAAGAATTTGACTTGGAAAGCGATCACCAACCCCTGAAGTGGCTTATGAGCAAATATTCGGGCAGGGATATAAGCCCAAGGCTACAGAGATACCTTATTGAATTAGGCGAATATAATTTTAAAATAGAATATATAAAAGGAAAGTGTAACTATATTGCAGACTTTCTAAGTAGAATTAATGCGGAGACAAATGAGATAAATTTAGCAGAAATATTTAATGAAGATTTTATACATAATGGAGACACAAGTAATGACGGAGATTCTATGGATGTTCAAACGATACACTCTCAAGAGGAAGACTTTAATGATGGTATTCCAATTTTGGATACTGTAGTCAATCGTTTTAAAATTCAAATTATTGTAGTGGAGAATAAGGAAACGGACACGATAACAGTTTTTGGTAATAAACGAATTTATATAGATAGAAACGACATTGAAAACGAGAACGTGTCTAATATTCTAAGGAGAGAAATCATTAAAGGAAAAATAGGAATATATTCGGAGGTGACTGATCATGAATATTATAAGGTTCAGTTGCAATTGATTGAAGAATTTCCCGATAAAGAAAAATTTAAATTTGTTAAGTGTTCCTACTTTGCTAAAGATATAGACGATGACAATGAGCTGAATAGGCAAATAGCATTATTCCATAAGTATGAGAGCGGACATTCTGGTATTATAGCTACATACGAAAATATCAAACATAAAGTATACAACCCGCATCTAAAATTATCAATTCACAAGATAATAAACAACTGTCATATTTGCTCATCAGCAAAATACGACAGAAACCCAATTAAAAATAAATTCAGATTAACTGAAACCCCTTCCACAACGAATGAAATAATTCATGTTGATACTTATGTCAACAGTAAACATTCATTCATAATTTTCATTGACAAATTTTCAAAACATGTAGTTTCATTTTATTTGCACGACAGAAATAGTCAAACCCTAGTTGGGAAGATTCGGGCATTTTTGGCCATTAAGGGCAATGTTACTAAATTTGTACTAGACAATGAATTCAATAACGCAAATGTAATGAATTTCCTTGATCAGGAGGGAATTCAATATCATTTTACAAAACCGAATAGCCATACCGGTAATTCGGATATTGAAAGATTCAATAGTACGATCACAGAGAAAATCAGAGTCTTTAATTTAGAGGAAAAACTTCCGATAAATACCCAAATTAATAAGGCGATAAAACTGTACAATAGTAACTATCATAGCACGATAAAATGTAGTCCCTTAGATGTGCAGAATAAATTGATCAATCATAGCATTATAAAGGAAAGATTAGAAAATGCAAAATGCAAAATGATTCAAAGAAGAAATGAATCTAGGGAAAACTACGTAGAAAATAGGAAAGAAGGTTACATAAAGAATTACAGAAACGTAAGGCACAAGGAACAACCTAAGTTTAGGAAACAAAAATTGGAAAATGTTCATGTTTCTAATATTAAAAGACCTTCGAAATTTTCAGATTCTCATAATAACACTACTGCTAATGTCCCTGACGCAGCTGAGTCGAGCAACTCTGCAAGTTAATAAGATTTCCGAGGAAAATGGATTTGTCGAAATAAAGATGCGAGAAGTCGACATCGTAAACGAAACTATAACAATAGTCCACGTTATAGATATTGGTGAGGTGAGAAACATACTAGATACTATAGAGAAAAATATAGAAACTTTAGATATAAATAACCGAAATGTACTTGAAAATGAGGTACAACTTTTGAAATCAAAAATAAAAACTATAATACCAAAAGACAATAGGAAAAGGAGAGGATTGTTCAATTTTGGAGGAAGGGTATATAAATGGGTGTTTGGAACTATGGATGATGAGGATAGACGGGAAATATATGACCATTTGTCAGTCACTGATCAGAATTCCCATAAGGCTATAGAAACATTAAATAAACAAATAATCGTTAATGATTCTTTTAATAAATCTCTGGGGTATTTAAAATCCGCGTTAGAAGACGACAGGAAAAAAATATTAAACTATTTCGGAAAAATTAAAATGGACAACAATGAGTATATTTCAAGATTTTTCTTTCTGGATCAATTAGCAAAGCTTAAGAATTTGGAACACAAATTAGATCAGATCCAGGATAACATTGTGTCAGCAAAAAATAACATAATTCATCCCAGTATATTTTCTCCGCAGGAAATAAATGACTTTGAAATAGATTTTTATAAGTTAAAAATGTTAAAGGTAGGAATTATGACATTTAGTGACCAGGCTATCATTGTAGCAATACAAATCCCAAAAACTTTTATAAGAACTGAACTAAAACTAATTACTAGAATCCCCAATAAAAATAGCCTAGAAATAGATTCAGAAGACCAATATATAGTAGATATTAACGGCCAGAATTTAATTTACAAAGATAACGTAGCAATAAGAACCTTGAAGAAAAGCAAAAATTGTATTTTTTTTAATAATTGTAAATTTATATATAACAATGAAACGGAAATAGTTAATATAGACGAAGAAACCCTTATTGTTAAAAACTCTAATTATGTAAAAGTCGATCAAGATTGTGACGATAGAAAATTTAATCTTACAGGCAATTTTTTGATTATTTTCAACAATTGTAATATTTCTATGCTTAACGAAAGTTTTTCAAATAAAAAAGTTCTGTACAAGGAAAAATATTTTTATCCAAACAACAACAAATTAGATGTAACAAATATAGATTTTAAATTCAAAAACATTGCCACTGAACATTTTGAAAATATTAAGGAAATAAAAGAACTAAAATTCCACAGAAATGTGTCGTATGGGATAAGTTTGACACTTGTATCTGTAATTTTTGCTCTGTTCCTCATTTTATATTGTCTAACTAAGAAAAATAATGTAAAAGTAAATATTAGACAAGAAAGAGTCCAGGAAAACTTGCAAATTAGGGAAAGAGAAGTTTTGAACCCTTCGCCCCAGATAAGTGAAATAATCGCCAAATACTCAAAATAAAATATTTTTTTTTATTAATCATATATCACAAAAAAAAAAAAAGAAAAAAGATTATTGTCTTTAGAATATATAATTTAAGAAATGAAAAAAAAAAGGAAATTGTTAATAAAACAATTAAAAATAAAAACCGAATCAAATGAATAATAATAAAAATATAGAAGACTCAGGAGAGTCTTCATTCAAAAGGGGGAGAAGTTACGTATCCCCTCCACAACTAATTGTAACGGCTGGCAAAGTGTAGTGACCATTTAGAATCTTATTGCATTTTTGTATCGCAACATTTTTTGTATTATATTTCTGTTTTATTCCCACACTTTGCCAGACAGCAACGTAAGCATTTTTGTCTGCGTTGCTTAGCCCTAATTGTATTTTAAATATTTTTAAGCCTCAGTCTTAAGATTCATTTAAATAAAGATAGATATATCACAATTTTCTTTGTGTATTTTATTTTATCTATAATTCGCCCACTAATCCCATCCCGCCCAATTTTTATTGGACTGCTCACATTAATATCTGATGGACTCATGCAAAATGTCGAGTCTTTCCCTTTTATAGTACACCAGTTATATGGTATTGGATATCTACTTTGCATGGGCGGTGCTACGCCCACTGTTCCGATCACGCCCATTTTTTGTCTAACTAATCAAATGAATAACTTATGGGCTCACACAAAGTCCCAAGACTCTCACTTTTACAGTACTCCAGATATATGGCAGTTTATATTTACTTTGTATGACAGGTGCCACGCCTATTGGTCCGATACTGCCCATTTTGCGTCCGCCTACTCTCATTAATAATAGGTGACATCAGGAAACTTTGAAAAGCTCTCTCTATCACATTACTCGAGATATATAATATTGAACAATTATTTGTATGGGAGGTACCACGCCCACTTATCCGATCCCGCCCATTTCCGGCGTAGCTACTAATATTAACAATAGGTGACCTCACAGAAATTTGCAAAGCTCTCGCTATCATAATACTCAATATATGTATATGATATTAAAAATATACTTTGTGTGGGAGGTGCCACGCCCACCAAAAATATTTAAAAAATTATAGCCTATAGCACTTCCGATATCCACAGTAAGACTCTGTGAAAATTTCAGGAAGATCAGATGCGTAGTTACGGAGATTACCTCCTACAAACAAACAAACAAACAAACAAACAAATAAACAAACAAACAAACACACATTACCTCTTTATTATATTAGTATAGATATATATTATAATATTAATTGAATTAATTTTTTTTAAATTTTTTTAGTTTTTCTGAAATGGTTGTTTGTTTTGTGTTTATAATTATTCATCAATAAAAACATAATATTATTTTATAATGTGAATTTTTTGAGTTAAATTTGTGGAATTGTGGAATTTGGAAAATAAAATCGGATTTTAAAATTCAATTTTTATAATATAAATACATATTAAATATTTATTCCTTTTTTATTTAAAAAAAAAAATTATTTTTTCTAAAAGCACATTAACTAAGTTCTAACTTGCAATTTCATTTACTAATTTATCGCTTTTTATTCCAAAGTTAAAGCGAAAATTGTAAGAAAAGATAATTTTTTCCAAAACACATAAAAGCTCCTAACGGGTTAAAACAAATTTTTTTCCACTTTTTTTTTTAAATGGTGGTTTTTTATGCATTAATGCATATCCATTAAAAAAATTAACAATATTTTGAAATTACGTCTTCCCTGAATTAATCCTCACTTTTCATGCTTTTCAACCCACTGTGCGACGGTGTTAATAATTCAAAAAATTACATATATAAGTACAGTGACGATCAAAAGTGTAACAGGGTACATAAAGCTCTGATATAACCCCCCATAATTTTTATTGTTAATTGAAATTAAAAAAGGTACTTAAATAATTAATAATTATTCCTTTATATGTATAAAACGCAACACAAATTTGTTGTGTTGTGATAAAAAAAAAATTCACTTAAAGCAAGAGATGTGTTACTCTTTTGCACTCTCTTTCGCAATTCCCTTAAACCAAAAAACAACAAATCGAAACACCAAATTGAAATTAAATTTATAGTTATTTTAATAATATTTTATTATTTAACACATGGTAACAAAATGGACGCAAAAAAAGTGCGTGAAATAATAAATCTTTTGGAAAAAAATTCATCAGTCCGAAAAATAGCAAAAAAAAGTTTCATATAAGCCACATGACGGTCCAAAAATTAAAAAATATAATATTAAAACCTCAACGACTCGTCTTGGAGGCACAAGAAAGATTGATGACCGAACTGGTCGTCATCTTGCAAAATTAGACGTAACTGACAATGCAATTCCTCCAGCTGCAGCTCTTAGAACGCTAAATATTGACTTCAGCAACTGGAGAGCCCAACACTGTCTTAAAAGAAAATATCAAAATTCGTAAAAAATTCGCGCAAGTCTGCGAAAAGTGGACTGAGGATGAATGGAGCAACGTGCATAAGTTTTAAATCATATATTTCTGATTAATATATTCTGATGAGACCAAAATTGAGCGATTTGAGAGCGATGGTCGAGCTTGGTACTGGTCTAAAGACCCAAACACCATTTCCCCGAATGGAGTAACTCCAACCATGAAACACGGTGGTGGCTAAATAATGGTATGCGGATGCATTACAAAGAATGTAGTGTGTTCTCTGGTAAGAATTCAAGGTATTATGGAAAAAGAACAATTTTAGAAAAACATTTTGCCGGCTGCAATGGAAAAAACGGGTTTTGCTGCTGAAAGCGTCGTGTTTCAGCATGACAATGATCTGAAGCACTCGAGCAAAATAGTTAAATATTGGTTGAATACAGTGTTGCCATTTTAGCATTTTATTTGCTAGATTTAGCAACTTTTTTTGTCGTTTAGCATCCAAAATTTATGAAAAGATGCTAGATGCTAACTTAGTATCTTTTATTAATAAAAAGTTGCTTTTAGCATCTTTTTTTTTATTTTTTTCATTATTTTTGAATATATAATTTTAACTTTAATGGTATTGATATGTTTTAATTTCTCAAAGTGTAATACGAAAATTTTGTGTACTACTCTTTTTACCACTATGCTCGTTTCTTTCAACAAATATAACAAAACATTTTGAAATAGAAGAATGTAAACACCAACAACAGTTTTTAATGACTTAAAAAGTCGATTGCCAAAAAATATTGTATTAAAAAATGCCAAAATTTTCAATACAAAACACATTACCCCGGGTAAAAGAACCGATAACCAATAAATTTAAAAGATATATTGGGATACAACACTGAATACAACCTCTTTATGGATTGAAGCTAACAAAAATTCTATTGGTGAAAATCCATTTAAAGAGTTATCAATATTTGCATTGTCTTCATTAGTTTTATCTTTCTCAAAAGCCGTAGTTGAACGTTTGTTTAGTTTAATAGCTTTAGTTAAAAGCAAACTTTGAACAGAATAAAATCCGAGTTGTTATGTTCTGTAAAACATATATTAATTAGGATTTGAAATTGAAAATGGGTGCTGTTACACTTACAATATACCGAGCGATGTCGTTGATAAAAGTCGATTGTCAGAACAATATCAGAGCCAAGAAGAACTTGAAAATGAAGACATCAGAGAAATATTAGATTCCATAAACCAATTATCGTAATATAATCGTATCTTTTGATAATGTAAATTCTGTTATATTTGAAATTAAAAAAAAAAACCCTCTAAAATTAAAAATATTTAATTCAAAATTAAAAAAACTCAATTTGATGTTAAAAAAAATTACAGATGAAATCCAAAAAAATTTCAATTAAAATTTAAAAAATATAAATCGAAACTTATGTTTTATATTAATTTTTCGATTTAAAAACCAAAGAATTTATTAATAAGTATTTAATTTTTCAATATAAATGTAATTAAATTTGAAAAAAAAATTTAGCTTCTTTTTTTTGACTCCAGTACGTTTTAGCATCTTTTTTTTGCAATTTAGCATCTTTACAATTTCAAATTATGGCAACACTGGTTGAATAGTCAACAATTTCATACCATGAATTGGTCAGCGCAGTCTCCGGAAATGAATCCGATAGAAAATTTGTGGAGTCATAGTTTCCAGATGCTACAAGTGGCGTTAACAGCTTTTGAGATGGAGTAAAAGAAATTTGGGAAGCGATCCCCAATGAAATGGTTGTAGTTTTTGTAGCAGTAAGCCTTGCCGTATTGAAGCTCTCAAAAAAGTCAAGTGTTACTGGACGAAATATTAATTTAATGCTGCTGGGGGAAAAAAAGCTGGAGGGGAAAAATTAGAGTGCAAAAGTGTAACACTCTCAACTGTATTTTTTTATTTATTAAAATAGAACTAATTTATTCAACGTTTTAGATTTACGAAAGAAAAAAAAATATTTTTTTAAATACGTGTTTTGGTCTCAATTAATAATAAAAAAATATGAGGGTTTAAAATATGAGGAGGCTCCTTATTGTCGCGCTGACACTAAACAAAATATTTACTGGCAGAGTGGAGCTCAAAAAGTAAACTTTACGATTTTTATGTTAATAACTGGGGTAATAAAAAGAACATTCGACCGCTTTCAACTTCGGTTTTTTATCAAACGTTCGATGCCAAAAATATTGCGCGAAATATGTGAAAGATTTTCAGTCGGTAATCTCTCGCAAGAAGAATACAATCACCAAAAAAAGAAGCAAGAGGCCAAAAATTAAAAAAAAAAACAAGGATCGGGATGAACAAGCACATGTTTTCACAGTAGACATTCAAGCAGTATTAATGAATCCAAAACCACAATTTAGCAGCTTATATTACCGCACAAAGTTGCAGGTGCACAATTTAGTTTTTTTTTTACCTTAAAAACCAAAAAGCTTACTGCTTACTGCGATATTGAAAAATTCCCTGATGACTGAAGCGCCTTACTGTGAAAACTGATTTAAAACATCTTTTTCCATTTTTTAATTATGAATATTAAAAAATCGCTGTTAGCAAAAAAGAGAGGAAATGAGTTAAAGGATAAAAAAAATACTTCCCAGCTTAGCGTACCGTTTCCTCAGATTATGTTAAATAACATTCGTCTGAGAATTCAGTTAAGTGCGTTTGAAGTAGAAAGTTTTTGCCATTGCTGAAGCAATACAGAGAGACATTTTTAAATTTCTGACTTCAAACAAATTTCTTTAACTTTGGCTTTGCATTGATTTCCTCAAAGAACGCATTTTCCTTGCTTGTGTTTTTTTTTTCTGTCAATTCTCACTGCTGCCTCTCTTCTCCATTCAGCAACCAACCAATAAACGATTTATTAGAAATAGGTTTGTGCAAACTATGAACAGCGAACTGAAATACAAATGCTTGGCCAATTTGTTATAGCTAAAGAACAAATTATCTAAATGAACGTAGAGTCTAGTTATACCAGCCATGGTCAAAGTTTTCGACTAACGGGCCATTATCTAATTGGAAAATTACTCGGGGGCTAAAAAAAATTTTTTTTTAAAGCTGAAATAAAGTTAATTTAAATTTTTAGCAATAAAATAGTCAAATTAAATTAGAAAGTCTTTATTTAATGCGATAAATGTAGTCGTTTACAATTAGTGCTTAATTTTTCAATAGCTGAATCAAAATTACTTGTTCAAAATTCTTAGTATTGCATACAAATGTTCATTACTTGCTAAATTTCGAATATTTTAGTATTTTTCTTTATTTAGATAGAAGACGATAAAAATTTGGTAAGTTGCCCGTTTGATGATTAAAAAAATCTTGCATTCCAGGTGAATATCACTTGAATCACTAGACATTAGTAGCAATTGGAATACGAATAATTGACAAATCATTTTCAATTATACGAAAACAATTAAATCTTCGATTAATTTCATTTGTTAAAGGACATAAAAAATTTAAGATCGACTGAAAAGGCTAAACTCAGGAAAGTCTTCCTTTTCGGGTAATATAAAAAGGTTATTATTTCTTCTTTAAGATCACATACCCGTGGCAGAACTTAACTAAAGCCTAACCATCGAACATGGCTGAGTAGTTAGCGTCGAGCTCTTCAAGCAAAGATATAAATTGTCTGTGTCTTATACCTTTTGATCGAAGAAAATTTACCAGTTACATGTTCTATTTTTACACAATGCGTGTTGATATATAATACAGTGAATCATAATAAGCTGTTTATTTGGATCAATCGTGTGAACCATGTCTTGAATTCTTTTCAGCAGGCCTATATTTCAACCCGTTAAGTTTGGGAATCCATCGGTAGTCACATGAACAAGATTTTCCCATTTAATATTACATTTCAAAAGATATTTTTCACCTTCGTTAAAGAGTTCTGCACCGGTAGTTCTATTTTTCACAGCTCCTGTGTAATTTCAAGTCCTCATTAATTGACCGAACAAAAATCAATAGTTGTGCAATATCTTTTATATCGCAGCTCTCGTTTAAAGCTATAGCACAGTATGGTTTATTTGTATTTTATAATTTTTTTGACAGCTGCTCATTAAATTATCACTGATTTCCTCAATTCTTCGCATATCAGTTTGCCTTGACAGGGACATACTTTCAAATTTTTAACCTAGTTGTGGACACAGAAATTTTGAAACACCTACCATACAATTTTTTATAAAATCACCATCTGAAAAGGGTTTACCGTGTTTCGTAATATTGTAAAAACAAAAAGGTTAGTTTTTGTAGCTGCTTCTTGCAGTTTATCTTGCCGTGTGAAAATATTTTGCTAGCTTGTCAATACATTTTCGAGATTCTTGGCATGGGCTTTATACCCTTCATCACTCAGATTTAGAGAAATGTCTTTTTTAATTCTACTTTTTTATAACTGCGACCGTTGCTCGACAAACTAGACATAATGGTTAATTCCAAAACACCGTGAAAAAATATTTTCATTTCCAATATTCATTGAATACACGACACTCATTATCGACTTTTCTTTTTGTTCCCCAAGTTTCAGTTTCAAGTTCAATATTGATGCAATTCATAAAATACGTCTCAAGGATACTATTGCTAATATTATGGAGTTTTAACGTTTTTTCTATAAATTGTACTAGAAGTTTTGGAAAAAAAAATATTTTTTTCTATTTTGTAAAATAAAAAAGAATATCTAATTTTGAATTTTTATTAACTAAGCGGCCCATACAAACTGTTTTTATATTATACACAGCGGGCCACACAAATATGTTGGCGGGCCTTATGTGGCCCGCGGGCCGTAATTTGGCCATAGCTGAGTTGTACCATAAAAAATATTTAATTACAAATATCAATTCCAGAATGAAAACTCTGGTCTAAACAATCTGTTTGTCAAAAATCACACATACCTATGTAAATACTTTTAATACCCATAATTTGTTACTAAATAATATAATATACAAAACATAAAATGAACTTACCTTAAGTCAGCTCAAACAATGGCAGCCACTGCCATTCATACAAAATAACAGTGCCTATAAAACACTACACTAACATAACGCATAACAAAAACAATAATGCATAACAAAAACAAATATGTAAATATGTATACGAAGAAAAAATTATAATGCAAAGCAAAGTATGCGTTAATTTACTACATACATATTTAAAAATCACAAAATATGTTGGTACATAATATGTTCTGGGCTAATAACTCTATTAAATTATATCACATTTATACTAATAAATTATAATTTAAATTACAATTATAATTTAAAGTTAACAAACAATTAGAACGACACTTTAACTCAAAACACAACCGCATCCCAGATCAATTTCGACTAAACTAAATCTGTAACAGCAAAAGATCAAATACATGTTATTTATAAGTGAAGACTTTTTAGGTGAGTAAAAAAGGAAGAACAAGAATTACACAAACAAAAAAAAAAGAATACATCAAAGTTAACGGAATTTTAGCTACTAAGTCTGGGTTCACACAAGGCAATTTTTGTTGCGCAACTTTTTTTCAATTCTCTTTTAAAGTTGCCTTAATGTTCACACAGAGAAATTTATTGCCGCAACTTTTCGTTTTCTTTTGCTTTCAAATTCTTACATTTTTGACAGTTCACTTTATTAGCTTGTGCAAAAAGAATTTATTATTGGTCCAAAGTGAAAAATCTATTTGTGTGAAAAATGGAAGTCAAAGAAAAAATTAAATAATAAAAAATAAATAATAAAATAAATGAAATAATAATAATTTTTCACAGCGAAGCAAAGAATAAAAAAAATGTCAAATAATAAGCTGCAGCTAACTTCGTGTTTATAATTACGAATTGCACAACAAAACAAGTTGCCGAGTACAAGCAACTCCGTACCAAATACCATTCTTCTTTCCCCTCTTTCCTACAAACTCAAGAATTGCGCAACAAAAATTGCCTTGTGTGAACTCGGATAATGCCCGTGTAGTTAGAGCAAAAAGTGAGAGGGACTATATAGGCAAATGTTATTGGTACCCTCCACCTAGGTTTGACGTTTATATTATTATCTGGACTTATTGCACTATTTGTAACAAATGTAAACAAAATATTTGAAAAAGTAAACTATTTGATAAAACTTAATACTAAATCATTTCAACAAACACTCCAAAATTTCAGCATTTTTAAAGGTGTCTCTATATTTTAGGTCATATATTGGCACAACGATGCCCCATTTATTCCATTTTAAATAAAAATTGTTGAGGCTTATTAAATTAACCAACTTAGTTGAATGCTTTTAATTCTTAAATGTTATGCCATTCTTGATAAAAAAAAAACTCAACAATTCAAAAATCTAAACTTATGGCGTTTTCTTTTCTGGCAAAAATGTTACACGTTTTTCCCACTTCGCATGTTTTTCTCTTTTTGTGTTCTTTTCTAAAAAATGTCAACCTTGCGAAAGGGTAACGTGATCTTTTCTAGAAATGTCGCACTATAAATATGAGAAAAGGTGAATTTTTCGCACTCTAAAAATCAGAGGTGGAGAATAACACGATAAAACAGCTGACATTTGTGTTGCTTATAAATGTGTATTTGTGTGAAGAACCAAAAAAAAAATAAAAAAAAGTGTAATGTTTATTGCTTTGTTTAAAATAAATTATTAATATGTAAAATATCAATGTCCTCTTATATTTATTTTTTCTTTTTTGTGTCCAAGATTGAAAACGTGAATAAAATCAGCTGTTCATTAAAAAATGTTGCAAAGCTGTAATTTTATGTTCTATTCTGACCATTTTAGCATGGCGAGCCAAACATTATAAAAATGTAACATTATAAAGTGTAACATTTTTTTCAGAAAAGAAAACACCATTAGTGAGATATAGAAAAATAATGTATTAAAATTTGAAAGGAACGAGTTTTGCTACGAATTTTCGAAACAAACGAGTTTTGCTACATTCCATATCGCATCGAAATAGTTTTGTAGAACACTAAAGCCCACCAGTAAAATTAGTCATTCGATTTCATTACATTTTAAAAATTATATTAATTTTTATTAATAGTGTATTTTAAAAAGTTTAAGAAACAAATATGAATTTTTAAACAGATAATAAAAAACTTTATCATTGTTTTCTTCCACTCCCTGATCAACATTGGTATTGTCCAAGGCCGAAACATAAAATTGCAAGTCTGTATTAATTCTCCGATTTGTTCCAAAGTGGTATGATAAAAGGGTTCCAATACCTTTTTTCAGATTTAATCACCACATTGATGGGAAGTAATTCTCGAATGATGTCATTGATGTTCTTTCCTCGTTTCAAGAATGGTTTCAGTTTGCAAGAATTGGTTCTATAATTAATTTCTCCTTGCAGAGTTATCTTTCCTTTCCCTATTTTTTCTATAATCATTCGCTTTGAAGGTGTAAATTGGAAATGTAGCTGACCTGGTGCTTTCAGCACAATGGCCACAGCAGTCATATATGAAATCCTCGCTCCCAACTTTCCGTATTGTACAGAATTCGTTGAACAAATCCCATTATTCTCTTGGCTTTATTCTCGTATCTTTTTATAAATTTTTTTAAAATCCTCCCGAACACCCTATGAGGAATGAATGAATGGCCAACTACAGCATAAGTTATTGTAATTTTTTTGCAACATCGTGATTAAGACAAAAACTTGAACAGCACACCTAAATCAGTGATATTCCTATTTTGGTCTGGGCAGCCATCACAGAACAGTTGTACGTCCTGAATATCTGGCAAGTTCTTATTTTTTTCATTGTTCGTTATATCTTTGGACTTGTATAATTTCCTTCACAGATTGTTTAATTAAACAGATAGAATTGTCTACTATAATATGCGGATTGGTCCGGGACACGCGGCAACACTAGGTTTTTGTTTTGGCAGTTAAGTGTGAGCTTTAGGACAGATGGGCCCCCTTCTTTTTGAAACATTGAATAAAACGCATTAGATAGATGCATAGGTAGATGCATATTGAAATACAATTTTAATAAGTTTTAAATTGCAATATTAATTTTAACAAATGACCCAGTAGGAAAATTTCACCAATTAAGGTCTTAACAATTAATATAAAATAAAACTAATAAAAAACAAGTAAGAAAATTATAGTCGGTCTAGACCAACTATACGATACCCTATACCATGGCTTAGAGACCCTATCTCTTCGGTCCAACTAATTTGATATAGAAAATAAGCATAAACCAAATTTGAGGGGCATTGTTAGTAATTTTTTTGGCAGATATGAAAAAGTTTATATCGGATGATATATTCCATGGGGACTAGGTCGAAAAATAGACCAATCCTGACCATATTTGGTAAAGTCACTTATATTTTGATAAAATATGTACAAATCAAATTTGAGAAAAATCTGGAAGCAGCTTTATATGGGGGGGGGGGCTAAGAATTGCCATATAGGGTTTATGGGAATTACCATACAGCGTTCATCCTATGGCCGATACCGAGTTTCATTAAAATATATTTATATATGCGACCTGTAGTTTGATTACAAGGTTTAATGGACACACAGACAGACAGACGGACGAAAAGTGATTCTGAGTCAATCGGTATAATAAAAGATGGGTCTAGCTCAAATATTTTTGGTAGTTACAAACAGCAGCACAAAGTCATTATACCCAAACCACATAGGGATGCTATCTGGGCGCACTTCAAACAGTGAACCAACGGCCTTTCCTACGAAACAATGAAATAGTTTTGAAAACAGCTGGTAAATGGAACAAACTAATTTGGCTACTAACTGCAAATTAAGGTCACAAAAAACATGGAAAAGGACATGCATTGATACAATCTGTATATTTCTTCTCATAAAGCACCAAAAGAACTGTCAGAATCAATTGTCATCTTGTTTTTTTAATTTTTGTAACGAAAGAGTTTTGCATCTCAGCTACTCATATATCTATAACATTAACAGGCAAGGCGATTTCTTGTGACCGATGTAAGTTTCACAGGTTTACCCCGATTTTGACAAAAAATTTATCATTTGAAAGGTATTTCTTTTTAGCTGTTACCCAGATTTACAGATTTTCTTCGTCTGGAATATTTTACTGTAAAATTATACGGTGCTATGTGTGTGTTTATTAAATTTGTTAATGTGTTTGTGTTAATGTGTTGAGTTTGTTTTCTTCATTTAAAATGAGTTGAATTGGGAAGCATACCCTTAGGGTCTTTATTAAATGAAAAAATTTAATTTCCTAGAATTTGCACTCGAATTTCGAGCGCTGGAATCTGCTAGTATACTTTATAGGGTTTCAAATTATTTTTCAATCTATACTTCTATATTATGATATAATAATCTATACTAAAGAGGTAATGTGTGTGTGTTTGTTTTTTTGTTTGTAGGAGGTAATCTGAAATTTTCACAGAGTGTTACTACGAATATGGGTAGTGAGTGATATAGGCTACAATTTTTGTTAAATATTTTTAAACATTTCAGGGTATCTGTGATTCAAGATTGTGCTTCCTGGATGTATACACACGTGTTCCCAGTAAAATATATGGCTCAAGGATATTAAAGCTGTCATTTATTGCCAAAGATTTGCCAAGTAGATGTTCACTAAATTAACATTTACGGGGAGATTCGGCTTACTCATTGAGGGAATACCTTCTGACACCGTTTCGTGATTATGAGAATTTAGATGATATGGAAAAAAATTATAATTTAAAATTTTTCCGGACCCGTGTTAAGGTAGAGAGCGCTTTTGGTACACTAAAAGGTTGGTTTTGTCAGTTATTACATTTAGATTTCCATAATATGGAAACTATGGCACAGCACGATTTATCAATGCAACTTGTGTTCTTCACAACATTTGTATTGATAGAGAAAAATTTTGTGATGAAGAAACCATCCGCGAATCCATTATTAGTTGATGATGATGATTTTAAATAGCAAACTTCTCAGGATGTTAATGAATCATTTTTACGAAAATTGAACACTATATTGATGCCACGATCGTGGTATCCACAGACGGACATCGCTATATCAACTCCGCTTGTTATAAGGATCACGAATATATATTTTATGGGGTACAGATTTAGTTGCTAATTATTATAAATGGAAAGACAAACTTATATATACCCCGCACACTAGTGTGGAGTTTACAAAAATGACTTTTTTAATTCAGAGTACTTTTTAACTCAATGTGCTTTTTATTAAAAAGTACTATTTGAAGAAATGTTACTTTGTTAAGAAACTATTAACTAAAACTATTAAACTGTTAAACTAAATATTAATCATACTACTCCAACTACTTTTATATTCTTAAATACTTTTATTTTCAAAATATTTTTTTAATTTGATAAAATGTTTTATCTTCTGAATTCAAATTTTTTATGTTTTTAGTACCTACCAATAACTTTTATGTTTGAAATTATTATTGAATTTAGGATATAAATTAAAAAAATTTAAAAAATAATAATAGAAATATGTTAATCAGCGAAAAAAAATCCAAAGACGCCATATTAAACACATTCTTGTTTTTATTATTATAAGCAAAAGATTTTAGATATTTTCCAGCAAAAAGAAAACGAATACTCCTTAAAAGCTCGTACATTGATGTCCAAAAATGTGATTTGTGATTTAATTCTGAATTTTTTTCAATATAATTTAATAATGAATTCTTTGATTATTTTTCAGTTTTGTAAGTCTAAAGTCACTACATAAAGTCCCTGAGAACTTAACTTTTAATTTTTTTAATTCCAATTGAATCTGAAAATATGAATGATAATTTAAAGAAGATAACAAACTGGAATAAAATTTCCATTTGATTCAATAAAATGTGGTCAGAAGATTTAGTTTTGGAAGCTTAATATTAAATTAGGGAATAAATCCTGGTGAAGCCCTGTTCAAGAGAGACCTTCAAAAGCCTTCGTAGGATGTTTAATCTTGGAACATTGACATTGCAATTGAAATCTCATACATTTTTTAAAACAGTTAACAGTTTGTTAATTAGAATAAAAGAAAATTATGGAAAATTTTCTTCATTATATAAAAAAATATAATCTCATACCGTATTAATCTGGAAGTAAACTTACATTTAAATTTGAATCTTTTATGTAAAACATCTCGAACACAACTGCATCTCTGTTGAATATATCAGATTAAATTGTCACACACTGAATTTTATAATTTTAAACACAAATTCCGTTGATTACTAATTCTTAGCTGAAATATTCTTTTATATATTTTTAATATTCTATTTAAAGTTTAAACCAATAGGATTTCATGATACTCGTAAATTATTTAACAATTTTTTTTTCAAAAATTTTAGAGCTTAAACACATACATTAATTGTATTTAAAAACTTTTCTTCTTATTTTTAGATATTTTTTTTTTAATTCTAATAATTTCGACTTAATTTATTTTTTGCTTAATTTTTTATTTGAATACTTTTTATTTTAAATTCAAAACAATTTTCACTTAGCTTTTTTCATTTTTCAATTTTCTACTGGCCTCATTTTGTTGCTCACTTATTTTTTTCCAATTGGCTCTTCAAACCAAAACATAAACAATGAAATTGCAAATAATTTGCAAACATATTTACTTTAATCGAAACACACGTTAAACATACATTTTCACTTTGATTTTTTGATATTCATTAAATTCGAATACGTTATTTTATTGTTAAAACAAAATTTCAATTAAGACACTAAATAATTAATAATAAATACATCCAAAAGAAGAAGAAACTGTTCGCAACCATTTATAAAAGACAACTAATTGTGGTAACTCACCTTTTAGTGAATGAAAGAGTGGTGAAATTAAGAAATGTTCCCTGCTTGTTGTGGTGGATGTATATGATAATTCTCTACGAAGACATAGTTGTACAAACGGTGTTGTATTTTAAAGTAAGAATGTTAAAATTTTCAAAAATCCATTTCCTAATAAAAAATCAGTTACTCCTCTATCTCACATCACACTGCAAGTTCGAAAAACTCAATACACTCACATTTTTTTTACTAATACACACATTTTCCGCAGTGGTCACACTAAAGGCACCAAATTTTTCGTGCGAGTAGTGGCTGCCACTAATGATGATTAATGTTACCCTGTTATAAATTTAATGCAAATTTACTGGATTCTGCGAAATTGTAATTAAAGTTTTAACTTATTAAATCTATTATTATGATTTATTTCTTGAAATGCGCAAATTTAAGTAAACAAATTTTTCCAAGTTTACGCTTCGACAAAATTTTAAAAATGAGATTGCAGTCAGATGTGTGAGCACAAAAGTTAATGGCGATGGATTCGACTAATTCGAACAATTTTTCGTTGATAATACGCACACAACGATTTCACAATTGCAGTGTGATGTGAGATAGGGGGGTTAATCCAATTCCTCTCCGCGCTTTTGTACTTTATTTTATGTTATTTGTAGTAAAGCATACGAATTTTCCACTTCTATAGCCTAAAGTTATTAAAGTTTATTATTATACATATACATAAATTGGTTCATCGAGAGTTTTTTATACGAGGTGGCTTTGTTTTAAATATCGTTTAATCTACAGATAGTGTAAAATGGGCTCCATGGATCCATTTTCTTAAGACCATTTACCAAAATATTGAATATCGTTTGATTTTTATTCATATAGAATTCGGCGATTCGCCACCAGTTCCATAGAAGGTAACCAATTTTAATATTCATAGTATTTTGAGACTAATGGTCATTAGATAAAATAAACTAGAAAGAAATATTTCATTTCTAGTAAATGCAAAGCTAGTATATGTGGGAACCCTCGATTGCAGTATATGTTATGAAGGACGGAAAAATAAGGGACCCGTATTTTATAACTGCTCGATCTCATATTTAGGAGGACGGGAGTTGAAAAACGATTTCTAGTTCTTTAGTTTTTCCATAATTGCTCCATAGTAACTAAATCTGATGAACAGTAATTTAAAGATGTCTCTAGCCAAGGCATGCAAATTATTAAATGAACATTTTAAATATTTATAAAATTGATAATAAAATATGTATTATGAATTACGAACTTTTTATCACTGACACTTTGGGAATTTGATTTGTTTTTCAAGAATTTACGGAACGTTTCTAAATAAAGTTTCTTGTTTACAACGCAAAAATCCCAGTGTGGAAACTAAATGTGGCAGAAAATATATTCGCACTTTTATCTTTGGGGCAATTCCACGAATTATGGAACGACGTTCAAGTTTGTTACATCGAATTTATTTTAATAGAAAACAAAACTGTTTGTATATAGCTAATTTGACTTAATTATATTTACTTCGGAAACTATATTTTGTAATGAGTTCCAAAATCAAAAAAATCGGGCTTGTTTCTCAATGCAGTACGTCGATAAAAACTACAAATCGACCATTTCAATTTTGACAAAACCTCGATCTGGTCGCCCCTCCAAACAAACTGAGCGCTTAAGGTGAATTATATGGGCGTCAGAAAAATAGAATCCCAGAATTGCGCTTCCCAAATTAGTTCTAAAATCAATGAATCCAAAGGTAAAGCCAGCCACAGTTCGCGATACATATATTTAAAAAATTGTGTTATGCGCTTTTTGAAAAGCTATCTATTAATATGTAAACTTATCCCCTTTTCCTTAAAAAAAAAAAGAAAATTGATTTTCCTTAACAAAATTAAATATTGTGAATTTTCTATTTCGATGTTTTATGCTTGCCTTGAGTGACGACATGGGATATATAAATAATTTATATATGTTTGTCGTTACTTTTATCAAAGTATTTAATACCAGCAGAGCCAAGCTCTCGAAATTCGAGTAAAAATTCTGAGAAATTTTATTTTTTCATTCAATTTTTTTAAATATTTTTTTAATCTACATATATATATATATATATAAAATTTATTAAACTACAATAAAATTTATTAAATTGTGAATTTTTAAATAAAATCCATTAAATTTCATTATAAACATATGTTGAACACACAGAAGATATATAACTGGGTTTGGTAATAAATAATTATATAAGAGCCTAGAGGTACGCTAATCAATTTTAGCCAATTCACACACACACACACAGCATTGTATAGAGTTTTTATTTGCAGCTTAAATGTGTATTTTATGTGTGTGTTAGTAGCAACTTTAAATGAATATTACTCAAAAAAAAAAAAAAATGTACCAGATGGTGCACATCTGTAAATATGGTGCCCATCTGCAAAGAAATAATTTTCAAATGGTATTTTTTGTCAAAATCTACCAACCGATTGAATGTCTAAAATATATCACAAGAAATCGCCTTGCCTATTAATATTATAGATATTTAAATTCCTTTTAACTCTGTGAAAAGACAGTGCTATGTTATATACATATATGACATGAGACCAAATTTAATTTCCTAATTTTAATTTTTAACAATAAATACACAATAAATGACAATAAATACACAATAAACTAAGATTTAAGAAAATACCATTTAACCACATTTTAAAAATATTATGAAAATAAAAGTTTTTGAATAATAAAACTATCGATATTATTTTTATATAAATCAGTTTAGAATTGCCCGAGCACCTAAAAAATTTAAAGAATTTTAATTAGAAAAAAGAAAAAAATTACATGAATATGGCAACAAAGCTGAATTTTATTAGGAAACAGATTATTTCAGCTTTTAGAAAACGTACACTAAAATACTACATCGTTTGTACAACTCTGTTTTCATAAAGACTTATCAAATACAGCCACCACAACAAGCAGAGAACATGTCTTAATTTCACCACCCTTTCATTCACTGAAAGGTGGGTTACAAAAATTAGTTTTCTTTTGCAAATGGTCGCGAGTAGTTTATGTTTATTTTCGGTGCACTTCTATTTCTATTATTTACAGTGTTAATATTATTAAAACAATATAATTTTGTTATAAAAATAAAGTAACGTATTCAAATCTAATGAATCTCAAAAATCAGATTGAAAAGTTATGTTTAAAGTGTGTTTCAATTAAAGTAAAACTGTTTGCAAATTATTTGCAATTTCATTGTTTACGTTTTGGTTTGAAGAGCCAATTGGAAAAAATAAGTGAACTACAGGTTGAGGCCAGTGGAAAATTTAAAAATTAAAAAGCTAAAGGTAAGTTATATATTTAAATTTATAATAAAAAGTATTCAAAAAAAAAAACAATAAATAAATAAATAAATAAAAAAAAATAAATCGAAACTATTAGGATTCTGTAAAAAATATATGAATGATATAATACATATTTAAATAAAAATAAAGAGTAAAATTTGTCATAATGCTATAAAATTTTTTAAAAAAATTTTGCTTAATAATTTGTGCTACAATTTAATTTAAACATCAAGTGATTTATACAGTGTTGGTAAGAACAAAAGCAACCAATATCCCTATTGACCTTTTTTGTATTTTTAAGCATATTGTTGTTTTTCCAAAATCTTCTTTATCATTTCTTACTCTTTATAACATTGCGAACAAAAAAACAAAACTAAAATTGTAAACTAAAAGAACCGTTTTATTTTTTTTGCAAAAAAAAACTCAAAATGTGACTATTTCAGTTGGAGAAAATAAAAGCAACATTCAATAGAATCTAGAATAACCGCGTATGTCATAAAATCAAAATATTCAGGGGAGCCAAAAAACGTTATATTTGAAATTATGGGCTCGATATAAAGTTTTTTAGAGATTTTTATTTAACAGTCCTGTAGATATGGGCAATAAATACTTTATATAAAATTTTGAGTCAAAAATCTTCAGAGGAATAGATCCTAGATAAGGACGAAAAAAACAATTTGTAAATAACACTTAAAGTGTGTGCATATAAAACAACTTATGTCGACAAATGTCGTTTTCTTTGAAAAAGAAAACTACCAATGCAACCACCCATGTAGACATAAGTTGTTTTTGCTTGAAAAATGGATTTTTTTTGTTCGTCAACAAAAAAATAACGGGACTTAGGATGAGAATATAACATCGTATCAAGAATAATAGAGACAATAAATGACAGAAATAAGTGGTTATAAACTGAAATATAATCCAAAATTATTTTGAATTTTTTTTGTCATTAATAACAACGTATGTCGCTATGTGTCGTTTTCTGAGAAAATAATTTGTCGGCGATCAAACGTAGGTTGACATACGTCGATAGTGCTGCAAAGTAATTTAATAAACATTTAAGTTACGTCGTTATTTAAAGAAAAAAACTCAGAAACGGTCAATATTTAAAAAAAAAAATAACACATGTAAAGAGCGTTAAAAATTAATATATTTGGCATCGTTAACTCAAAACTGACAAAAATGGACATACTCGGTTATTCCAGAAAACCACAGAATTGTGCAATAAATACAAAGGAGGATAAATGTTAAAAGTGAAATTGCCGAAAGATTACATGTAAGTTAATTTATTATTAATGTTGAGGTTTGTTATTATAGTACTTGTTTGAACATAAATAATTTAATGCAAACGCGATTTTGATTTTTGTTCGACTTCTTTATTCGATGGCTATTTTTTCAGTACTGATTAACGTTATAAATGTGAAAAAGACTTAAACTAAGAAGCTTAAAAAGGAATGCAAAGAATGCAATCCCGTTAGAACTTAATGTAGTTATTTGAATACATAAAACAAAAAAATGCAAAAGAATGACAAAGGCAACAAGGCGTTTAAATGAATGGATTCATTAGAATTACAAAATACAAACATACTTAATTATAAAATTGTAATGAAATATATTTTGACCGAACAGTACTAATGAGTATTCCTTTGTATATTAATATTGTTGCCAGATTGAATAAAGATCCCTGAAGAAGTTGGAAAATCCCAACGAAACGTCGGATTGGAAAAAAAATAAAGAATCTTTTATTTGATTTTTGAAACAGGATCTTAAAAGCCCGTTAGATTAATTTCTATAAAACTCATAGTGAGCGTATTGAGTTTTTCAAACTGGCAGGGGCCTGTGTAACGGGCTAGTGGCGGCAATTACTTGCACGAACAGTTTACCACTTGGCCACGTCTTCAAGACATCTCTAATGATGGGTGCATGACTTTTTCGAACAAATGTCGCGGAAATCGTGCACGACTAAAAGAGAGACGTCGCTCAGTTTGTCGCTCACACAAAGAAGAATGAAAAGTTCGGCTATATATTCACTGACTACTTTATAGAAAATTCATTCCACTATATTATAGTCGACGATTATGTGGGTTACAGTGTCGTCCACTTTGTTGTCAACGACTATTTAAGCGTCAATATCGTTCACTTTGTCATTAACGATTACATAGGCGACAATGTCCACAACTTTGTCGGCAATGATTGTATAGATGACAATAAAACTTTGTCGTCAACGGTTATATGGATGACAATGCTGTAAATATTATCATCAATGATCGCATTAACGACAATGGTTAACGTTAATCTATCGTCCTCTACTTTGTCGTCAATGATTGTATTGGTAATAATAATAAAAAATGTATGCAAAAACATAGACTTAAACATTTCTATTAATTACTTATACGGGTAAATTTTCAGAAATTAATTATATCAGTTCTGTCAAAGTATAAGTAAATTGCATTTTTTTATTATTGAAGGGTTTTCCTTGTCATGTTTTCTTGACTTCTCTTCATTATTTTTGATTCGACGAAAGATAACCAGTAGTTCCCTTATGAAGTCTTCATGTGTATGTACGTCCCTCCTTCTTTGTAGATTCTATATAAAATATATTTTAAAGAGATTTTTTTTATTGTTAAGTATAATGTCATTAAAAAAAGACGCTGCAATTTGTTCACGTCTTGAAAAATATTTACCATATAAAGCCTTGAGTAAATATCCGTATTTCTTATATGACCTTTTATCTTTTTGCCATCATAGTTATATAAAGCTATTAACTATTGAACTATATGACAAGTTTCAGGTCTTTGTCGCTTATCTTGTCCTTAGCGAAGATTTCTTACACATCATAATGATTTTTATAAGTTTTTTGTTTTATCTTGCAGTAGTTATTAATAGCCTGTTTCTCTATGTCGAAGGAACACGTTTGTTCGCTATTTAGGCGAAAGAAAACTGATTTGCGTTTCTCTAACTTTATTCTATGCGAACGAAGACTCGAACGACAAGTCGAATGAAAACGTAAACGTTTTCATACAAAATTTGGTTTCTCTATCTCGAACGCGATGTCAACATTGCGATCGCAAATGTCAAAATCAGTCACTTGCTATTTTGTTGTCGCATGTAAATGTTATTTTCCAACAAATTAATATAAAAAAAGATAAAAAAGATATACATATAAAGAAAATAAAGTTTAAAAAAGCAATGGATAAAAAAAAGTAAGTAGAAAATAATACAAGTATTTAAAGTTTATTAAGAACTTTAAATTGCAGTATAAAAAAACAACAATGGACCAGCTGAAGACGCTTGTTAAATATATGGAGGATAGACCTAATTTTGCCAAAGGAACTCGGTGTTCGGTGCAAACAAATTTTCATCAGAGGAGGAGTGGAAAAATTTGACAAAAAAAAATTAACTCCGTTTCACCTCCTATACGTACTGTTGCTGAATGGAAAAAGGTAAGTTTGCTTATATTTTTGTTTGCGTCTTACATTTGTCCCAAGCAGCTTATATTTACATTTGTTATTTACAGACCTGGGCAGATTTGAAATGCCGAACAAAAAAGAAAATAGGAGAAAATCAAAAAAGCCTTCGGGAAACTGGTGGTGGTGTTTATCGGTTTACCCATTTGACAGAATTGGAGGAAGTGGTTGACCGAACTTTGTGCTTGTCTGCAGCTGCAGCACCCAGTGGTAAAATGTTCGGTGGTGAGAGCTGTAACTTTGCTCCCCAATTTATAGACAATTGTTTCCAGTTATTAGTGGAGACATCGCCAATAATTAATAAGGCTGTAGCAGTAATCACTCCAAACAGACAAAACAATAGACAACACAAAAGTCCCCCGAACAACAGTCCCACCCACAACAAATAAGAGCAAATAATAACGGTCCAGGCAAACGAAATGCAGTTTTCCAAGGCGACAGTGGCGATGAACAGCCTGCTTGTTCCTCCGCAAAAAAAAAACGACTACTGAAGAACAATTGTCCCTCATTCGCCGGCAACTAAGAGTTGCTGAACAAACTGCAGCAACAGCTAAAGAGCAGGTCGATGCGGCAAAAAGACTGGCTGATGCTGCAGAAGCACAATCTGAATACGTCAAAAGAATAGCTGACGCCGCTGAAGCCGAAGCAGCCAGCATGACAGTAATTCAACAAACCGCAATCCGAATTGCAAAATTTATGGAAAGTTTTTTCAATTCAAAAATGTAAATAATTTCAATATTTTTTAAAATGTATACATATCTATAAACAAATAGTACATATGAAAATTGCGAATTTTGTTTTTTAAGAACCCAGTTAAAACAAGTAGGAAAATTATATATGTTATTATTTATTATTTACATTATTTCATTCGTCATATACAGCTGATTGTGGTTAAATAGGGTTGTTTTTATCTTCAAACAGTTTAGTAGTATTTTTGCTACTTTTAAAGGAAATTGTAATAATTGCTCAAAATATTCGATCTGGCATCGCTGCGTTTTGTAAGTGCCTAAGAAACGAAAATTGACACACGTAAGCAAATGCGATCGAACGTTATCGAGATAGAGAAACCCAAATTATTTCATGTCCGAGTGAATTGCTTTCGTTCGAATAGTTTTTCGTTCGACATAGAGAAACAGGCTATAAGTCTCGTTATTTTACTTTTTTACACGCAAAGCGTATATACGACCAACTTAAAGACAACGTCGCTCATCATGTCGTTAACGGAGTTCGACTGACGACAATTTCGCAACAATGTCGCTGATCTTAACGTCAACATTAACTAATTTTTTTTTACTAAATATCTGGACGAACAACTCATAGATATTGTGGCTTAACTTGTCCTTAATAAAGTTCGACGTACGACAAATACAAGACGCTGTCGCTCATATTGTCTTCAACGGTTTTATACACGACAATATATATATATGTAATATATGTATTTATATGTAATATTGTCGTCAACGGACCTTGCTACATGACAATATAGATATTTGTCGCTGAATTTGTCATCAACGGGATGTGATACACGGCCATCTGAGTAATTTGTCTCCCAGCTGAACGTTCACGACAATATCCATATATCGTCGTTACAGAAAACATAATCGACATATGTCGTGCGTTACAAATTATAAAATGTCTTAAAGGAATCGTTAAACAAAATGTCGTCTACGACGATTTTTCCAACTGGGGTGTTACCACTGCGAAAAATGCGTGTGTATTAGTACAAAATGTGAGTGTATTGAGTTTTTCGAAATGGCAGTGGCCTGTGTAACGGCCAGTCTTTTCTTTGCCGTACAAGCGACCCAAGCAACAGCGGAAATCATAATTTCTTTTAAATAATTAGTAATTTGTAAATTTTGTAATTAGTGAAAAATATAATTAACAGTGCTAATCGAAGGGACGTTTTTTTTTTTAATTTAATAAAAGAAATATTTTATACTCCTATACGAGAGGAAATTTTTATTGAACAACACCAGAAGACGCTGCATAACCATAAGTGGTCCAATCATTCACGTCTTTTTTTGGACAGACAACAGCAACTAACAGCTCACGCCTTGCCCTTGGAAACAACATATATTATAAACCCATTATTCTACCGATATGATAAAATAACAAATTGCTTAAAATTGTCAAGACAATTTTCTCTAATCTGACACTGTTAGAAACAATTTAAGAGGAGCAGAAGTATTTAAGTATTTATTTATATATTTATTGTGCTCTCCTGTACAACAAGAACAATTATTCTTAAAATTACAGTACAGGATTAATTAATTATAAGGGTGCTATGTGCTGATATGAATAAAATTTATTACATATGTATATGTATTAATTATTTAAAAATAAAATAGCAAAAGGAAGATAACAAAATACAACCATTTCAAAGATTTTACTATGCAAAATAATCAAAAATTTGTTTTTTCAAAACCCTTGCGTTGCTTTTTAGTTGATAAGTACATATGTGGAAGTGCATTCCAAAGACGAACTCCGTGCACAAAGAATTGCAAAGAATTGTTCTGAAACAAATATGCTATGAATAGGAATTATGAGCTTTCTTGCTCTATCCGATCTGGCAGATTGCAATTTTTCGAAGAGGAAGTTAGGTTTCTCTTCTGTAGTTTTGTGTATAAATTATAACGCAAATTTTTAAAAGATTATAAAAAGGCACACTTGATGGTTTCTCACAAAAAGGAAAATATCTTCTTAAACCAAAAACATAATGAATAATGTTATTATATGCAATATGCAGTTGACGTTTGCTCGAGTAGTCGCAATTAGCAAACATTTCATAACCGTACAGCTTTTCAAGATAAATATTCGTTTTGGCAAGTACAATTCTTACTTTCAAAGGTGTGAAATATTGGTTTGACCACGTTAGAAAGCTGTTACCTGTAATATCAGAAACCATCGTTGGCTGCTTAGATCGTTTACTTATCATCAAACATTTAGATGTTAATGGGTTTAAAAAGAGTTCGTTGGCCGTAACCCAACGACGGATATTATTTAAATCCTCTTCGAATAATTTGATTAATTGATACAGGCGGACTGCTTAAATATAACTACACGTCATCGGCGTACATATGAATTTTCAAATGGAGTATTTGTTAGCACAGAGAGAAAATGCAGAGGCCCTAAGATGGATCCCTGGGCAGTCCTCTCATAATATTTAACGTTATTGAGATTTTATTTTTCACGTGAACGGATTGGGTAGATGATGAAGAGAAATTAAAAAGGAGTTCCAGTTTATTAGATCGAGTAGGAGTCTAGTTAACTTAATTATGTTTTTAGTTACTTCATGTAAAGCAGTAACACAACTGTGATTAGATCGAAAAATTGATTGTATATTTGGCATCAAACCAATCTCGTTTATGTATGAAGTCGAGTATTTTTGAAAAGTAACACAGGATTGCTATCGGGCGGTATTCCTTAGTAGATTTAGGAACAAGAACTATTTAGGCATGTTTTATTCGGGAATGGGCTTATAATAGAGTTAAGGAAATGTGTTGGGCAAGGCATGAGAAAGGGCAGCAATATCCTCACAATATTAACAATTAAATCATTAAACTGAAGAGCAGTTTAAGTCTATTTGGTCTTAAGTTTCACAAGTATATCATCCGCACCATTTTTTTTTTTTTTTTTCATTAAATACAATTTGCAAATATTATTCTTGCCAATATCCAGTGGTGTTATTTATAGGTTTTTCATCTCTATCCGCAATGAAATATGGATGAGCCTTCTTTCGATCAAATAGTTTGTCCCGATCTTCATAAACTATTACTGAAGGAAAAACAGTTCTATATCGTTTCTTTATAGATTTACGAAATTTCTTTGTTGAAACACAACGACAGGTAGCAGCTTCTAAGTCATGGGATTCCTCCTTTAATATGTTGGGCTTTTGTGTGGATCGGCAAGGACGTAGAATAGCATAGTAGATTAATTCAGCTATAGAAAGAAAACTAAAGCCTAGAAAGAGACTCACTAAACCACCAATGCTAGCTGAAAGAGATAAAAATTAAAGAGTTTTCGATAATATATTTTTCCCCTTTACGGTAATAGCAAATATTACTTACACAGAAAATCAGTGAATCCAACTAATTCTGTTTGAATTTTACTCCGAAAAGAGTTGTCCCTGAAATATATGTGCACAATTGCTACATTTTCCTCCACAAACACATCACTCATATTCTCGATAATCGGATTGATTACATGAAAATCTTTGTGTGAGAGTTTTGCTGAAAATGATTCCGCTTGAAAACTCAAATCAAAACAACTAGGTAGACAATCGTCCAAACATTTTTTAATGCTTGTATCCTTACGGAGATGTAGTTGCTTCACACACTGTTGGTCATTTATGCTGCACATTGTAATATTTTCGTTATTTTTGGGCATAGACAAACTGACACAGCCACAATTCCTTTGAGATATTTCCGCTATACACTCTCTTACACAATTTTGTTGTGTATAGTGGGCGTAATGTTGCAAACGCTTCTCTTTGTGAAACACACAATGGCGAATTTTCTTATTTATCGATCTGAGATGTAAATCTGTTTCAATTTTATGAGGTTTAACGCGTAACTTAGTTTCTTTACCGGGTTCCACAAATATACCCGTCTCCCTAACATTCGGCGATTCATTTGGACTGTGTAGGGAAAATTTGAAACCAACACTAGATGATGATGAACAATAGTATTTATCTTTTTCAACATTTATTGTTACAGACAATCCTAACGATTCGCCTATTCCCTGCACTTTTCGTGGATAGAAATTTTGGGGTAATTCGTCTGGGTAACCTAGTTCGGAATGCCAATTAACGGGCTCAGATTTGCTATAAATGGAACGATTTATAAATGATAATGGTATGCTGTAAATAAGTTGGAATTTAAAAATTTTTCAAAATATTCAAAAATTTTCATAATACTCGTTACTTACTGAGAAACAAACATAAACTTTGGATGCAACATATTGAATGCACAACAGAACCCTTCATTTGTTAAAATGCCATTAAACATATGACTGCAATTATAGTCTCGACCACCAAAACGACAGTCAATCAGCATATCCTCACAGGGTTGTGAAATCTAATTTTGATTAATTTTGAAATAACTTTTTAAAAATTAACTAAAAAAAGGTTCGTTCATCTTACATTCATTATTAAAATATCCAAATTATTCCAATTCGTTACAATTGTGGTATTCACTTCACGTTTGCATAGAAATTGTAACATTTCATATTCCGATGAATTCCTTTTAAATAATCAAAGACAGTTTTGTTATTATAAAATTTAAGTATAAATTATTAGTCTCAGACCTACTCTGAAAATTGTAAAGCTTTTGAAGATATAGCCTGATTTAAATTACATATTGTCACCGCTGGGAATGGTTCATTCGTAATGAATGTTGGTACGGGATTGATGCCAAAAATGATTGGAGTTCTGTTCCATTTCTCGTAGACTCGTACAATTAAATAAATGGCAATGCTTACGACGGTAATTATGGATATTCCAAAGAAACATCTGATAATGAAAATAATATTAAAATAATTTTTTATGAAGCGCCACTTTTTTCCACTATTTCGTTCTTATGGAGGCAAAATATCAACCATTTTGCCCTACGTGCTTAGAATTTTAGATATAAGCGACAAAAATTTACGACAAAAATTTACGATTTCCGATCTGGTTACGCTAAAAATTGATACTGGTCAAGTGTTGTAGCTAGAAGCAAAATGTCAATCATTTTGCTCTATGACGCTTAGTTTTCGACATATATGGTCTGCCCTAAAATTTTACGTTTTTGTTCTGTCAACCCTAAAAATAGTCTGCCCACAATTTGAATGGGGCAAAGAGGCAGCAAAATTTGCTGTGCGGTATTAGGTTTGTTGAGTGACAAATTTGCAATCTTTGAACAATTTCTTATAAAATGGGTTTATTGAAAATATCGTAAGCGTACATGAAATTTTTGATTCTTGCTACCTCATTTGTTCATAGGGCGCTACTGGGCGTCGTTTGGCCCAAAAAAATTTAAAGTTAATAAATCACCAACATTCATGTCTTCAAAAAGCTTAATCAATTTAGTTTTTCCGCTTTTTTAGGCATTTTTATTGTTAGATAAAATTTTTATGCTTGTTTTACCCTATACCACTATGTGGTCATGGTATAATGACTCTGCTAATGTTTGTAACTACCATAAATATTTGACCTAAACCCATCTTTTATTATACCGATCGAATCAGAATCACTATCTGATTCGATATAACGATGTCCGTCCGTGTGTCCGTCCGTCCATCTGTGTGGCCATGTAAACCTTGTAATCAAGCTGCAGGTCGCAAATATGAGTTTATTTTGATGAAATTTGGTATATAAGCTTTTATCGGCCATAGGATAAAACGCTATTGAAATTGGTGAAAATCGATCCATGTTCAGACCTAGCCCCCATACAAATGACCCCTATCGACATAAATTGCCATAAGATCCAAATTATCATATAGATCTTACTCAAATTTGGTTTGCATACGTTTATTATATCCATTAATGAGTAGTCCAAAAATTATACCTATGGCACAACCCTTACTCATAGGCCCCATGTAGAGCTGCTTCCCGATCTGCACTTAAATCTATCAAAAAACAAAATTATTGCACTGATTCTTTTCAAATTTTGTTTGTATAAATTTGCAAAATACAAGAGACCTTACCAAACATGATCACGATCGGTCAAATTTTAGGCCTAGTGCCCATATAGATGTATGAACTTTTTCATATCTGCAGCCAAAAAAATTAATAAAAATCTCACTCAAATTTGGTTTATCTTATTTTCTATGTCCAGTTAGTTTGGCCTAAGAGATAGGGTTTCTAAACCCATGGTATAGGGTATCGTATAGTCGGTCTAGACCGTCTATGATTTTCTTACTTGTTTTGGATTATAGTTGTTGTGAATCGTCCACAATAATCTGCCCGTTCTTGTCCGTTTATTGGTTAATGCATTTTTTAGGCTCAATGAATGTTTCCAAACGTATTTAATAATACTAGCAGATTCCAGCGCTCGAAATTCGGGTGCAATTTCTAGGCAATTTTATTTCTCAACTTAGCTAATTCACAAACCAACACTTTTTTGGTTTATTATTATTGTGAATGAATATAGCAAACTTACTAACAAACACATTAACAAATTTAATAAATACACACATAGCATACGTATAATTTTATGTATGTGTTAGTAGCAATTTTAAATGCAATTTACTCAAAATAAAAGAAAAAATTAAAAAATCTGTAAATCTGTTGAACAGCTAAAAAGAAATAATATACGTGCCTTTCAAATAATATACTTTTGGCCCAAATCGGGATAAAACGGTAGAACAACAGAGCGGTAACTAGAAATCACCTAGCCTATTAATACTATAGATAATAGAAGCAACAAAGTTTAATGAGGATCAGAGCCGAGAAATAAAGAACAAATTAAGGAGCTTCATAGGCAAATTATTGGAAAAGTGTAGAAACTGCTTGTAGTAATAATGTAGGACGACCTTCAAAAGAGTTCACAGAATGTACCTCTAAAACCCAGGTGAAAAAAGTTGTTACAGTTTGTAAATAAAACTTCGTGCGATGAACTTGTAGTCGCGACTCGCGTTAGTTTATACAAGTCAGGTAAAAGAAATGCATCAGAAGGGGTGTCTATGGTACATTTTGATTCCGAGGTCGCACCAAAATTAAAAAAAAAACTATTGATTCTGAAGCCAATAATGCTATTGCATATAGCCCTGATGAAGCTTTACGTGGACGGTGATTGTACAAAGCACTCGTACAAATTATTGCAATCTGGTGCAAAAATAAGATATGCAAACATATGTCCAACATATGATGCATTGTTATTCACAAACAGGTAGTGTTATCCCGACGAAGTCGAAATTACTGATACGTCTGCGGAAGTATCCCTATAGAGCTTAGTTGATCATACGCAACAAGGATCGTTCAATCGCAGAAGAAAGTTTTCATCAATATCAATAAAGATACCATTACTGCGATATACAAATGGGGGTGTGATGGCAGTAGTGGACATTCAACTTACCGGCAAAACTTTAATGACCCTGAATCAAACTGGATCGATGAACACATATTTGCTGTGTGCATTGTGCCATTACAATTGAAAATGGAAAGTATTATTTTATGGGAGAATTCTTGGCCCTCTTCAACGCGATTTTGTAGACCAATTAAATTGGTTTACAAATATCTTAAATTTTTCCAGCACAGTTTGAGACTTTTGAAATCCATCGCCAATTTTACATGACAATGATCGATGGCTAAATTTTAAGTGTGATTGCAGAATCCTCGTCACAAACATGTGGTATATGTGGAGCCAGACCAAAAATTATGAATGACTTGCATGCTATTAACAATTTATCACTTAATACAAATATGTATGAGTATGTCTTATCAACACTACACGTTTTGAGTGCATTTTGCATATTGCTTACAGATTATCAATTAAAAAGTGGTAAATTCGTAGCAGTGAAAAGTCTCTTGTACAGCGAACTAAATTGAATACACAAGAAAAGTTGTGAAAAGAAATGTGTTTATTAGTTGATATTCCTAAGCCTGGGTCAGGCATGTTGTCGGAAGAAGTACAGAAATCACGAAATATGGAATTTCAGACAACATCATGCACACAAGAATACCAGGAAAAACACAATGGAAGATTTAATGCATCCCTCGCTCTCCAAATGACCTTCTAGCTACTCCCGGAATAACTTCAAAATAGGTAGTGATATACAAAGTTTACTTTCAAAGCCAATTATACAAGAAAAAGCTATTGGTTCTGACACTTCTGATTCTGATTAGAAACATATATATTTTCCTCAAGCAATTTATATTAATTTTATTCACTCTTTTTATTTAAAAGTCTTTATATTTAAATAAAAACTGTTTAAAATGTAATTCTTTACACATTTGTTATTACACATTTTGGAACTAAGTGCGGCTACATTGTGAATTTCGACTACTGTGCAGCTGCTTCCGCTTCACTGGCTATACATATTTTCTTTTATCGTTTCGGGCTAATTTCTTTACACCTTCCGCAGCGGTGGTATATTGTTCGTTGAAGTTCGGGTTATTAATCTTCCGTTGTTTCAAGTTGTTCCTTTCCTGAATTAATTTCCAGATGTTGTCTGACAGCCATTTTTTCTCTCTGTTCTTTGTTTGTAACCTATTTTCTCTTCTGCAATGGCCCTGCGTGAGTTGCATGTTTCTTCCCATGCTGGTATGCATTCTCTTAGAACTGCTCCACTTTCATTATTTTTATCCTTATCGCGTAGTTTTCCAATATCAAAACCTTTACGTATCTATTGTGTATTTCTTTTGTAAATTTTTTTTTGAAATTTAGTCCTTATTGTTGCCACCAGTAGCTCGTGGTCACTGTCTATATAAGCACCTCCTTTAATGATCCTCGTCTATTAATGATCCTCTCCATTTACAGCGAATGCAAATGTGGTCTATTTGATTTGGTCTATTTTACTGGGGATGTCCACGTATATTTATGTATGTTTTTGTGGGGAAGATGGAACCATGGTTGTGATTCCCAATCTTAGAATTAAAATCTCCTGTGGAATATTGTGTACCGTAGTGGTTAGTTCGTTTTAAAATTCGTCCTTAACTGAATCGTCCGCATCCTCTGTGGGTGCGTAACGAGTTGTTATAATTCGATCCGATATAGGGTTCCATGAATGTAAGGTTGATTTTAAATCTTCCACTAAACAATACCATTTGGATATTTATCTGAGGCGCGTCGGTGTTAGCATGCCAATCAGGCTTTAAATAATCACCAATTTTGACAAAAAACAAGTAAGAGTGTTAAATTCGGCTGTGCCGAATCTTTGATACCCTCCACCTCGGTTTGAGTCTTGATAATAAATGTAAACAAAATATTAGAAAAAGTAAACAATTTGTTAAACTTAATACCAAATTATTTCAGCAAATTCTTTGGGTTGGTTTTCGTCTTTTCTATTATTTCGGATTTATTTCGGTGTTTGCTTTTTGGTCATCGTGGTTGCTGATCGGCATGCATTTACGTTATTTACCTCTATGCATGCGTTTCCGATTATACGACATAACTTCTCGTTTAATTTAGTTTTTGCTAATTAAATAGCTCGCCTTAACCTCCATTGCAAAGGTAATGGTTGTGTAGGGTGGCTATATGCATCAAATCGTACTAATTGGAGATGGCTGTATAGTTTCTTTTAACTGACCAAATATTTCTTCATTGCGGCCATATAGGTCGGATGGAGTAACAAAATAATAACCAAAAAAAAAAACTCTCTCAACTTTTTTATTAAAATATTGCCATATTTGGAAAACATAGAGAATAAATTTAAAATAATAAATATTAAAATTAGGGATGCCAAACGCAAAAAACCAAATGTCCCAAACATATAAAATAAAATAATTTGTTATCTTTATTTTCTGAAAAACTTCAAATGTTCATCCAAAAAAAATTGTGAAAATTTATATATAAATAACATTCTCTTCAAATTGCGTTTATTTATGTAACAATTTTTATGTTAGCAATTCTTAAATATCATTTGAGGTTTTCTAAAATTCATTGAATTTAAATTAATGTTTTCTGTAGTGTGATTCTTTAAATTTCAACGATCCGACAATCGCAAAATATATCGACACTAAGGATTAAGTGATTCACTAAGTACAGACATCTTAACGACAGTCGACAAATCTATTTTTCTATTTAGTTAAATTGTAAACGAGTGGCATCTCTGTCAAAATAAGCGAAAAACACAAAGAAGAATAGAAAAAACAAATTACTTCGTGTTTGACAGGATGATTTTATGTTTATGTTTAATATCTTAATTTTTTTACTAATATTTCTGTTTATTTATTTGAAAATGAAATAATGAATTGAATATGCTATTTAATTTTTTTATTTATATAAAAAAGTTTTTTAATTAAAGCAAAATATTTTCACTATTTCATGATTTTTATTTATGTATGACGACATTTCAACCTAAAAATTTAAGTTTTTATCGATTGAATAAACAGCACAAAAATGGTTGTCGTTTAGATAACAACAACAGCTGACTTTAACAATAGCGAATATCGTTTAAAAATTTTACTGATAATTTTGCAATTTTCTTTTTTTAACGATTCGACTATCGTTAAAAGAAGTTACTGAATCGCGGTACTGAAAACTATTAATTTCTCCTGAATGTCAATATTTTTTTTAAATGTAAAAATTTTTAAAATGTAATTTGATGTTTTTTTTTTGGAATTTGGATTTGTGTTTAACGAATAAAATTTATATATTAAAGATGCAATTGATGTCTTCTAAATTTAAAATTATTATTTCCGATGTTTTGATATGATATGATTTTCAATTAATTGTAATTTATAATTGGAAATTTTTAATTCCAGTTTTTAGAATTGATATTTTCTTAAATTTGAATGGAAAATTTAAAAATTGCAATTTTGTATTTATGTGAATAATAATGCTTTAGTAATTATAAACAATTTTTAAAAATTAGATGTAATCGCAATCAGATATTTTGTAGGTAAAGCAGAATAATAATTCTATATAACTATGTTAGAACTGTTTTGAAAGCAAAAACCTCATTGATGAACTCGGTAACTCTATTTTGTAAAGACAACAAAAAGTTAATATACCAAACTGATGTTCATATTTGTAAAACAATAATGAAAAACGTATGAAATAAAAGACCAGCCCGTGTATACTCTTAACATTGTTCTGTATGATATCTAGTTGAAAATATTAACATTCATGTTGAAATAGAAATAACTATTGCAAAGCTAATTAGAACAAACAAAAATTGTGGCGCCATCTACTGTGGCATAGTCAAGCTGAGCAAAATGAAGTGACACTCTGTTAATGCAAAACAAATGTATTTTCCCCACAACAAAATATTGCAGAATTTTATGTAAATAAAATAATATACCGATTTATTTCTAACATGCAGTTACTATGGGTATACATACATATATATAATATATGTATATTATTTGTATTATTTAATATGTTTATGTATGTATACGTAAATGTTACACACAAAAAACACAACATCAAACGTTATTTTTGTGTTTTTCTTTTTAAATAAATTTATACAAAAATTTTTTTTTGTTAAATTTACATTGTTTTTTTTTATTAACAACTACGTATTTGAGCTTTATTTGCTTTAGATGTTGGTGAATTTTTACTCCCTTTATATTAACTCGTAGTGTCTGCTTGTCGAAAATATTTTGGATCGATTTTATCCCTTTTGGCGTGACCCATTCGATCTGAAATTTTGCAGGCCGGCTAGTGGTAATAACAGAAATGATCTAAAAGATTTTTTTAGTGATGCCAAAACAATGGAAACTTTTACATTTTTTTTACCAGAGTTAATAAAAAAATGTACAAAGGGTTAGTTTTTATTATATTATTACCAAAACGACCACAAAAACAACAAGTCCAGCTATGACAACAACACAACATTTAGAACAACAACAAGAACAATATAGAAACATCATATTTTTCATTTTTTTTTTTTTTACTTTTTCAGAGATTACCCTGGACCTGTTCCACCGATTTTAATGATTTTTGAAACATAAATCTTCCCATGAGCTTGGTGAATCATTCTCACTAAAAATGATCACTGTAGCTGCACCGTTGAGGGCGTGATCGTGACAAGAACAACATAGAAAATTATATTTTTTCAAGACTTTTTTTAGTTCTTCATTCAAATCTCGGGCCCTAATCGACCGATTTGGACGATTTTAAATAGAAAACTTTTCAGGACGTTACTGAATCATTTTTTATATCAACGAGCAACCTAGCTGCCCGATTGATGCCGTTATCGTGATTTCCACAGACGGACAGACGGACATCGCTATATTAACTCCGGTTGTTATAAGGATCACAAATATATATATTTTATGGGTCCAAAACTTTTTTTCTAATTATTGCAAACGGAATGACAAACTTATATATACCCTCTGCACACTGGAGTGTGCAAATTTTGGTTATTTTCTTTATACGTATAAATCAATTCATACATTTAAAACACTTTTAATGACCGCATAATAAATATTTTACCTTTCACTTGGTTTCAATTCATTATCAGCCACATATTTTAGACCATGCAATGTTGTATTGCGACAAAATTCATCCGTATTTTTTGTTAAAATTTCTTTAAATTTTAAGTCGCCATATTTTCCATTGATATTACAAATTTTCTTAAATTTTTCTAACAATTTCATCGCCGACTATTATTTGAAACCAATCATATACCACAATAAAATCAGAAATGCCTAAAGAATACTAAAAACATCCACTTTTTATACAAACTAAATACTTATGGTTTAATTAAATTAATTGAAAGTTCCAAAGTTAAAGTTTTTGTCCACACAAAAATGTGTTGTTATTGATACCAAACATTAAAATAAATTACAATCCTATTTGCCTAAATAAGTTTGTTTAATAAAAAACTTCAGGCATTGTTGTGAATATAAACCTAAGAGTTTTGATTTCTCTGCTTGGTATTATATTCGTAAATACCTCTTGCACCTTATTGAAAATGAAAAGATAAAATGTCCAAGTAAAAATTATAACAATAAGTTTAAATGAGAAATATATTATTGTATTAAAAAATTTTAATTTTTGAGAGTCAGGTACAGCTCCATAATTGAAATATTTATCAGTTTTACATATCGCACCTGTACCTCTAAAGTGAGTCAGCTCAAAATTTTTCAATTTTCACTTTTTGCAAGAAAACGATACACAGTGGTCATATCTATCCACTGTAAAAATCTTACATCGATTTTTCTAGTCTTTCGCAAAAAAAAAATACATTTGTAATCCTCTTTGTGTTATAAGAGTAGCTTCTTAAGAATCCACTAAAAAGACATATTTTGAGATGCACCCAAAAAAAATGTTATTTTTTATGATCACTGAAAAAATCGCCAAAACAACTACTGTTGTATACTTATTAATCGCAATTCTTTACAATGAAACAATTGTTTTTAAATTTTATAGTAAATATTTAAAAAACCCGTTTTTTGCCTCTACTGAAAATTTGTAAATTTTGAGTGGACTCACTTTAGAGGTACAGGTGCGATAAGTGTTACTACTTATAACTAGGCCCTCCTACAATGAAGGTACTCATACCGGAAATATGCAAATGCGCTGAGTACCTCCATTGTTTTATAATCCCTGATATCATTGCTCCCTGCCCTTAGTTGTTGGTGAAATCGTTCACCATGCTTGACGCTGACTTCACCAGTAGTTTCTTATGGCTATTTGTAGTGTATCTACCTATCTATCGATTTACTTATTTACCTATTTACTTATTTATCTATCTACGTACTTACAATAATGTATTTAGGGCCGTATGCAAAAAAATTAAAGTGTACCTACTTGAAGTAGACTTTATCAACAATTTTGTTTGCAAAACGTACAATAAAGTCTACTTGAAGTACACTTTAATTTTTGATGTGTAAACATCTATACGCGCAGGGGGGTAAATTTCTATTTCACAATACAATCACAAAAACAGCGTAACCCATATCGGTGTGAGCTGAAGCAGATAACGCTGTGTGACTTATGATTGTATTGGTGAAAAAATTATGATATAACATTGTATTTTTATGCCACTTTTTTAAAAGCGTCATCTATGTATCACTTATATACGTTTATATTGGGATATTTTTAATGTTTTACAGCAAAGGGTTGTTGAATTAGCTGAAACAGTTTTTGCTATAAGTGATAAATAGATGACGTTTTCTGACTGATTTTAAAAAATGACATAAAAATTTTTAATTACTAGATGTTTACACATCTTCCCTGTGATCGGACTCACATGATTTTTTTTGCATACGGCCCTTACACTTTAAATTTATACACTTTATTTATGTTATAAATTTAAGTATTATTTTAATCAAAGTGTGTTTATATTTTTTTATTTTCATTTATAAAATTGTAGAAAAATATTAAGTCAGTTTTATTCAAATTTTTAATTTTACTGTTTGATTTTAACTGATGTGTAAATAGATGTTTACACATCTCCCCTGTGATCGGACTCACATAGTTTTTTTTTCTAAGGGACCAAGAGAGAAAAATTTTTGAGTATTACTCTAAATAGTTAAGTATATATCTGTTGTGACAATTAAATTTTTTTGAAAAATAAGAAACGAAAATTAAAAATGAAAAATAAAAAATGAAAAATGGAAAATAAAAAATTAAAAATAAAAATGAAAAATGGAAAAAGAAAAATGAAAAATAAAAAATGAAGATAAAAAATGAAAAATTAAAAAAAAAAATGAACAACGAAAAATTAAAAATAAAAAGTTAAAAATAAAAAATGAAAAATTAAACATAAAAAATTAAAAATAAAAATGAAAATTTAAAAATAAAACATGAAAAATAAAAAGTCTAGACCGACTATATGATACCCTATACCTATCTCATAGGCTCAACTAACTGGACATAGAAAATAAGCATAAACCAAATTTGAGGTGGATTTTTATTAATTTTTTTGGCTGCAGATATGAAAAAGTTCATATCGGATGCTATATCTATATGGGACTAGGCCCAAAAATGGACCGATCCTAACGGTGTTTGGTAAAGTCTCTTGTATTTTGCAAAAATATATACAAACAAAATTTGAGAAGAATCAGTGCAATATTTTTGTTTTTTGATAGATTTAAGTGAAGATCGGGAAGCAGCTCTATATGGGGCCTATGACTAAGAGTTGTCCAATAGGGATCATTTTTTGACTACTGATTAATGGATTTAATATATACATACAAACCCAATTTGACTAAGATTTGTATGATAATTTGGATCTTATGGCAATATATGTTGATTTCATAGGGATCATTTGTATGGGGCTAGGTCTGAACATGGACCGATTCTCACCAATTTCAATAACGTTCATCCCATGGCCGATAAAAGATCAAATACCAAAGTTCGTCAAAATATATTCATATTTGCGACCTGCAGTTTGATTACAAGCTTTACATGGACACACAGACGGGCGGACGGACGGACGGACGGACATCGTTAAATCGAATCAGATAGTGATTCTGATTCGATTGGTATAATTAAAGATGGGTGTAGGTCAAATATTTTTGGTTGTTACAAACAGCAGCACAAAGTCATTATACCCAAAACACATAGTGGTATAGGGTATAAAAATGAAAAATGGAAAAAGAAAAATGAAAAATAAAAATAAAAAATGAAAAATGAAAAAAAAATCAATAAATTTTTCATTGAGGAAACATATTTAAATTTAAATTTATTGTTTTTTTTTTTATTTTTAATTTTTAATATCTATAATATTAATATGCTAAGTGATTTCTTGCGACTGATGGTTTGTTCTACCGTTCTATCCCGATTTTGACCAAACGTATATTATTTGAAAGGTATTTCTTTTTAGCCGATTTGCAGATTTACAGATTTTTAAATTTTTTCCTTTATTTGAGTAAATTGCATTTAAAGTTGCTACTAACACATACATAAAATTTTACAATGCTATGTGTGTGTTTATTAAATTTGTTAATGTGTTTGTAATAAAAACGAGTTTGTTTTTTGTGTTGATTTTTGAATTGGCTATAATTGATTGGCATACTTTTAGGGTCTTTATTTAACGAAAAAATAAAATTTCCTAGAATTTGCTCTCGAATTTCGAGAGCTGGAATTTAAAATTAAATTTAAGTTTTTTAAATAACTACTATTATTTCATAATTGATATATATTTTTTAATCGTTAAATTGCCGTATACACAATGGTAAAAATTCTGCAAAAGAAAACTGAAAATCCATAAAGCACTATTATATGTGATTTTAAATTTATTTGGAACAATTCTGAAACCCAATTTGGCAAATCCAAAGAACGTGACTATGGCTTTCAATCGGCATATATATAACATTAGCACCAAGCAAACTCCGTTTGGCGACAATGGTCAAAATTCTGCAAAAGATCCCTAAATCGATAATATAGTCCCATCTGTATGTGATTTTAAAAATATCTTATAAATTCCTGAAACTCAATTTAGAAAAGTCAAGTATAGGTTTCGGAAGACCATGTACATGGCTTAAAAATGATGTATATCATTAGGACCGAGCAAACTCAGTTTGGTCTTTAAAAATAAACTAAAAATTCATAAAATATGTGATTTAAAAAAAAATTTTTTTTTTTTTTGGGAAAATTTCTGAAACTCAATTTGGGAAAACCAAATTTCGAAAGATCATAAACATGGCTTAAAACAGCCAAACAGACCAAACTCCATTTGACCACAATGGCAAAAATTCTGCAAAAGAAAAATAATATTTGTAATATAATATTTGTACAAAAAAGAATTTAACTTTACTTTAAAATTTCAAACATGCGAATCTAACTTTACATCAGCAAATCCTGGTTACGGTTGGGACACAAAATACACCTTTACTGGGTGATTGTAGCTACTTTGTCTTATGAAAACATTATGACAAATTTTTGGGGCTTAGCATTCACCTATAGGTACAATTGTGGAACCTTCACTTATTCAAATTTACTATTCTACTTATTGCAAACAATTAGTTTGCTGTTGTTACGGTTGTGACACAATTGGTGACACATTTTTTTCCCTTGATGATAATTTCACGTTTTGTGCTCCCTTAAGAAAAATACGAAAATGAAAAAAATTTAATTAAAAATCTAACTATTTAGAGTTACTAGCAGATTCCAGCTCTCGAAATTCGAGTGCAAATTCTAGGAAATTTTATTTTTTCATTTAATAAAGACTCTAAAGGTATGCTTCACAATTGAACTCATTTTAAATGAAGAAAACAAACTCAACACATTAACACAAACACATTAACAAATTTAATAAACACACACATCCCAGTATGCATTGAAATATTATTTCTCCAATGTTGGAAAAAAGTTAAGTACTCAAACTGATATCAAATGTAATTCTCAACTTGAGTTGAACAATTTTTCTCCTTGTTTGCTTTCAACTTGACATCAAGTTGCGACTTAACATTTTTTCCAATCTTGGAGAAATATTTTTACTCTCAATTGGATATCCAACACTTTTCTCCACTTGAGACCAAACATTTTTTCAACTTGAATACGATTTGTGTTAAGTTTGAGATATTATTTAAATATGTCATAAATAATAAATTAAATTAAAAAATGCCAAAAAAGTACACATAATTAATTGATATATTTTTAATTATTTCAGCTTTTTGTCGAATTTTATAATTGAAATTCTTATTTATGACATATTTAATATTAATATTCATAAAATGTACAAATAATTAATTCATTTATTTTCAATTCTAAATTTTAAAAAATAGTAACATGTACATAATAATGTTAAATATGTAATGAAATTAAATTGAAACATTAAAAAAAGTACATTGTTTTCATTTCTAAAATTAGTATAATTTTTTTATATGGCAATTCCGTACCTTCCATATGATACCGATTGGAGAAACTTCTTTGCTATCAAGTTGAGAATCACAAATTTCTCAATTTGATAACTAAGAAAATCGCCATATAAAAATGAGCCTTTTAAGTTGAGAAGACTATAATCGGACTATTGAGGTGCATTTGAGAATTAACGTTGGAGATTTGAGAAATGTATTTGATCTCAAATGCAGCTCAAGTTGATAGCAAATAAAAACTTTTATTGGGATAGCATTATATAACTGTACGTATGTGTTAGTAGCAACTTTAAACGATCATAACTTAAAAAAAATATTTCAGACGATGAAAATATGTAAATGTGGGTAACAGCTATAAAGAAATACCTTTCAAATGATAAATTTGTTGTCAAAATCGGGGTAAAACTGTGATACTTACATCGGTCGCAAGAAAGCGCCTTGCCTATTAATATTATAGATACTCAATTTTTCTCTGTTGGTCCCTTAGAAAAAAAAATCATGTGAGTCCCATCACAGGGGAGATGTGTAAACATCTAGTAATTAAAGATTCTTTTGGCACTTTTGTAAAATCACAGAAACCGTCACCTATGTATCACTTACAGCAATCAACTGCAGGGGGTCTGCTATTATAAAAGTATTTATTATTTGAACCGGTTAATTTTTATTTTTTTTTTCATTTTTTATGTTTCATTTTTTATTTTTAGTTTTTTATTTTTCATTTTTAATTTTTCGTTTTTCATTTTTCTTTTTTATTTTTAATTTTTTATTTTTATTTTTTATTTTCATTTTTTATTTTTCATTTTTCTTTTTCCATTTTTCATTTTTTATTTTTAATTTTCTATTTTTTATTTTCATTTTTCATTTTACATTTTTCATTTTTCATTATTTATTTTTCATTTTTTATTTTTAACTTTTTATTTTTAATTTTTTATTTTTCATTTTTAATTTTTCGTTTTTCATTTTTTTTTTTTAATTTTTCATTTTTATCTTCATTTTTTATTTTTCATTTTTCTTTTTCCAATTTTCATTTATATTTTTATTTTCCATTTTTCATTTTTTATTTTTCATTTTTAATTTTCGTTTTTTATTTTTCAAAAAAATGTAATTGTCACAACAGATATATACTTAACTATTTAGAGTTATACTCAAAAATTTTTCTCTCTTGGTCCCTTAGAAAAAAAAACTATGTGAGTCCGATCGCAGGGGAGATGTGTAAACATCTATTTACACATCAGTTAAAATCAAGCAATAAGCGCCATTTATGTATAGCAAGCAACTGCTATGGTTATTATACTTGATGGTTGCAGTTGTTTGCTATACATTCATGGCGCTTTCTGTTGGTTGTTGAATCAGCTAAGTAAATTTAAATCATAATCTTTGCACCAATACACTTACATATACCTCACACCGATTTTCCCTTACGCTGTTATTGTGATTGTATTGTGAAATAGATTTTTACCCCCCTGAGCGCATAGATGTTTACACATCAGAAAATCATGTGAGTCCCATCACAGAAGAGATGTATAAACATCTAGTAATTTTGGCACTTTTTTAAAATCACAGAAAGCGTCATCTATGTATTACTTATAGCAATCAACTGCAGGGACTCTGCTAATATAAATATATTTATTATTATTTATTATTTCAACCGGTTAATTTTTAATTTTTAATTTTTTATTTTTCATTTTTAATTTTAATTTTTTCTTTTTTATTTTTCTTTTTTAATTTTTTATTTACCATTTTTTATTTCTAATATTTAATTTTTCATTTTTTATTTTTAATTTTTCATTTTTCATATTTAATTTTGATTTTTCAATTTTTAATTTTTATCTTTTTTAACTTTTTTATTTTCCATTTTTTATTTCTCATATTTCATTTTTCATTTTTCGTTTTTCATTTTTATTTTTCATTTTTTATTTTGGTTTTATTTTTTATTTATTTTTAATTACTTAATTTTTCATTTTTCATTTTTTATTTTTCATTTTTTATTTTTGGTTTTTCATTTTTATTTTTTATTTTTCATTTTTTATTTTACATTTTTCATTTTTCATTATTTATTTTTAGTTTTAATTTTTCATTTTTCATTTTTATTTTTATTTTTTATTTTTCATTTTAAATTTTTCATTTTTTATCTTTAATTTTTTTTTTAATTTTTATTTTTCATTTTTTATTTTTCATTTTTCATTTTTTATTTTTTATTTTTCATTTTTTATTTTCATTTTTCATTTTACATTTTTCATTTTTCATTATTTATTTTTAATTTTTCATTTTTAATATTTTATTTTTTATTTTTTATTTTTTTCGTTTTTCATTTTTCATTTTTTATCTTTAATTTTTTTTTCATTTTTCATTTTTCATTTCTCATTTTCAAACAGGTTATTACATACAATCATATTTTTTTTTACAAATACAATCATAAGTCACACCGAGTTTGTCTTATCTTGTGAAATAGAAATTTACCCCCCCTGCGCGTATAGATGTTTACGCATCAAAAATATTAATAAGTTTTTACGTTTGTTACAGGTGCGTTACGATTGTGAAAATCGTACAGAAATAGATAGAAATTCAGCATTCATCATAGAGTTTATGTAAGCCAAAAGCGAGAAACTTTCAAACTAGAAAAAAAAACAAATGAATTGGCATTAAGTTTATTACAAACAATTTCCATTACAATGAAAATCTCGTTATTATGACACATTTTAGAGGTCTTTTGGAGTTAGTTGTAAATGTATAGCTATTAATTCTTTTGGTAAAAAAAAATCACCACTGATGTCTTTACCAACTTAGAACATCAAGTCGGACATTTTGGATTACATCAATTGGAGAAAAACATGTGACCAGATTGCAACTAATATGATAATTTAAAAATGTTGAGACAATCATCACAGACATGGCTATAGGAGTACCATTTCTTAAAATAATTAATTTATTTTGTTAGATTATTGAAGTAGAGATCTTGGGCTTTAATTTGATGTGACATGTGCATATAAAAAAAATTTTTTTTTCCTTCATATTCACCACTTCTCAGGATTTGCTCACATATAATGTAACTTTATAAATATTTGTTTGTCGTAAGGAATTTAACTATGGGATTTAACTTCATACATTTTAGGTTTTATAAAAGATAATAAAAAAATAATATCTTTTTTTTATGGGATACAATTTCTGTGGTTTTTTAGAATAACCGCGTATGTCATAAAATCAAAATGTTCAGGGGAGCCAAAAAATGTTATATTTGAAATTATGGGCTCGATATAAAGTTTTTAGAGCTTTTTATTTAACAGTCCTGTAGATATGGGCAATAAATACTTTATACAAAATTTTGAGTCAAAAATCTTCAGAGGAATAGATCCTAGAGAAGGTCGAAAAAACAATATGTAAATTACACTTAAAGTATGTGCAGATAAAACAACTTATGTTGACAAACGTCGTTTTCTTTGAAAAATAAAACTACCAATGCAACCACCCATGTAGACATAAGTTGTTGGGACTTAGGATGAGAATATAACAACGTATCAAGAATAATAGTGACAAAAAATAACAGAAATAAGCACAGAAGTTTTCATAAGCGGTTATAAACTGAAAACTAATCCAAAATTATTTTGCATTTTTTTCATTAATAACAACGTATGTCGCTATGTGTCGTTTTCTGATAAAATAATTTGTCAGCGATCAAACGTAGGTTGACATACGTCGTTAGTGCTGCAAATTAATTTAATAAACATTTAAGTTACGTCGTTATTTAAAGAAAAAGCTCAGAAATGGTCAATATTAAAAAAAAAAATTAACACATGTAAAGAGCGTTAAAAATTAATATATTTGGCATCGTTAACTCAAAACTGACAAAAATGGACATACGCGGTTATTCCAGAAAACCACAGATTTTGCAGTTTCTGGTTGGAGAAAGTTGGCATCACTTTTTACTTGAGAGAATATATCCCAATTCATGGCACATTCACATGGCGTCTACATAAGTGCGGGCGATTCGTTTCTAATCGCATTTGGATAGCTCCAAGAAGCTGTCATATCAATGATGATTATCTAACCATTATGTACATCTATAGAAATCTGTGGTTACAGAGCAATTTAAAATTGAAATCAAAGGTCATACTTATTACATTCTTATTTTATCAATAATATTATCAAGCACCTTCACTCTCCGATCGGCCATTACCTTATCGTACATTTTTTCGCGAGTAGTGAAATTATTTATTGGAAATTTGAGAGAATATATAAAGATTAAATTTTTAAAATATTATTGACACCTTTTTGTCCTGATATGAAATTACACCTATAAAATTGCTAAGATAATTTTCTTGCGATAAAAGCATTGTAGGATGAACAGAACTATTTGAATATATATATTCTTAACAATTCCATTCTTTAAAACTTCGAAGTTCTTTAAAAGAAAGCAGAATCACGAAATGAAAACAATAAACGTATTTTTAGTCTATTTAAATTATCCGAACCGATTTTTTTTATAAAGACATTTGGCAAGTATTATTCTTGCCAATATCCAATAATGTTATTTAAAGGTTTTTTAACATCATCTGCAATTAAATATGGATGAGCCTTCTTTCGATCAAATAATTTGTCCTGATCTTCATAAACTGTCACTGAAGGCAAAACAGTTCTATAACGTTTCTTTATAGATTTACGAAATTTCTTCGTTGAAAAACAGCGACAGGTAGCAGCCTCCAAGTCATGGGGTTCCACATTTAATATGTTGGGTTTTTGTGTAGACCGACAAGGGCGTAAGATGGCATAGTAAATTAATTCAGCTATAGAAAGAAAACTAAAGCCTAGAAAGAGACTCACTAAACCACCAATGCTAGCTGCAATAGGTAAAAATAAAAGAGATTTCGATAATATATATTTTTTTTCCTTATAAGGTAAGAGAAAACATTACTTACATAGAAAATCGGTAAAACCAACGAATTCTGACTGAATTTTGCTCCGAAAAGAGTTGGCATTGAAATATATGTGCACAACTGCTACGTTTTCCTCCACATACACATCACCCATATTCCTGAAAATCGGATTGATTATAACATAATCTTTGGGTGAGAGTTTTGCTGAAAATGATTCCGCTCGAAAACTCAAATCAAAACAACTTGGTAGACAATCATCCAAACATGTTTTAATGCTTGTATCCTTACGGAGATGTAGTTGCTTCACACACTGTTTGTCATTTATGCTGCACACTGTAATATTTTCATTAATTTTGGGCATAGAGAAACTGACACAGCCACAATTCCTTTGAGATATTTCCGCTATACACTCTCTTTCACAATTTTGTTGTGAAACACACAGTGGCGAAGTTTCTTATGTATCGATCTGAGATGTAAATCTGTTCCAATTTTATCAGGCGTTACGCGTAATTTAGTTTCTTTACCGGGTTCTACAAATACACCCGTCTCTTTAGCATTCGGCGATTCATTCGGACTGTGTAGGGAAAATTTGAAACCAACACTAGATGATGATGAACAATAGTATTTATCTTTTTCAACATTTATTGTTACAGACAATCCTAACGATTCGCCTATTCCCTGCACTTTTCGTGGATAGAAATTTTGGGGTAATTCATCTGGGTAACCTACTTCGGAATGCCAATTAACGGGCTCATATTTACTATAAATGGAGCGATTTATAAATGATAATGGTATGCTGTAAATAAGTTGGAATTTAAAAATTGTTCAACATTTTCAAAAATTTTCATAATACTCGTAACTTACTGGGAAACAAACATAAATTTGGGATGCAACATGTTGAAAACACAACATAAACCTTCATCTGTTATTATGGCATTAAACATGTGACTGCAATTATAGTCTTGGCCACCAAAACGACAGTCAATCAGCATATCCTCACAAGGCTGGGATATCTAATTTTGATTAATTTTGAAATAACTTTTTAAAAATTAATTTAAAAAAAGGTTCGTTTATCTTACATTCATTATAAACTTATTCACATTTCTCCAATTCTTTATAGTTTGTACAACTGTAGTATTGACTTCACGTTCACATAGAAAATTTAACATTTCATATTCCAGGGAATTCCTTTATCATTTATATCCGAAAACGGTTTGGTTAATAAAATATTAGTATTAATTAGTAGTCTCAGACCTACTCTGAAAATTGTAAAGCCTTTGAAGACAAAGCCTGATTTAAATTACATATTGTCACTGCTGGGAATGGTTCATTCGTAATGAATGTTGGTTCCGGATTGATGCCAAAAATGATTGGAGTTCTGCCCCATTTCTCATAGACTCTTACAATTAAATATATGGCAATGCTTATGGCGCAAAAGATAGTCATTCCAAAGAAACATCTGATAAAGAAAATAATATTAAAGCATAAAAGAAAATAATATTAAAGAATAAAGTAGTTAGTTGTGTTGTACCTAAGACGGCCATACAAAAATTATGAAAATATTTTTTTAAGAAAAGGCACTTTTTTAACCATTTTGTTCATATGTAGGCAAAATATCAGCCATTTTGCTCTACGACGTTTAGTTTTGAGATACAGTGGGGAGCACTAATGAGTATATAGTTATAATTCTTTTACTTCGGAATGCATAAAAAGTGTAATAATAAAGATAACAACAAATTTTTTTTTGATGTGGTAAAGTCTCTTGTATTTTGCAAAAATATATACAAACAAAATTTGAGAAGAACCAGTGCAATATTTTGGTTTTTTGATGGGGCCTATGACTAAGAGTTGTCCCATAGGGATCATTTTTGGACTACTCATTAATGGATGTAATAAACGCATACAAACCCAATTTGAGTAAGATCTATATGACAATTTGGATCTTATGGCAATTTATGTCGATTTCATAGGGGTCATTTGTATGGGGGCTAGGTCTGAACATGGACCGATGCTCACCAATTTCAACAGCGTTCATCCTATGGCCGATAGAAGCTTATATACCAAATTTCATCAAAATATATTCATATTTGCGATCTACAGTTTGATTACAAGGTTTACATGGACACACAGACGGACGGACGGACGGACATCGTTAAATTGAATCAGTTAGTGATTCTGACTCGATCGGTATATTAAAAGATGGGTCTAGGTCAAATATTTTTGGTAGTTACAAACAGCAGCACAAAGTCATTATACCCAAACCACAAGGTATAAAAACTAAACATAAAAAATAAAAATTAAAAATGAAAAATGAAAAATAAAAAATTAAAAATAAAAAATTAAAAACGAAAAATGAAAAATACAAATTGAAAAATGAAAAATAAGAAATAAAAATAAAAAATTAAAAATAAAACATGAAAAATGAAAAATGAAAAATGAAAAATAAAAAACGAAAAAATAAAAATTAACCGGTTGAAATAATAAAAAAAAATCAATGTGAGTCCGATCACAGGGGAGATGTGTAAACATCTACACCTTTTCCAATTGTATTTCACAAAGTATCAAATGTATTTCAGAAAACATCAAATGTATTACAGAAAGTATCAAATATATTTCAGAAAACATCAAATGTATTTCAGAAAATATCAAATGTATTCAGAAAACATCAATTGAATTTGAGAAAATATAGTTTAAGAAAAAAGTAGTTTAACCTACAATACCGAAAAGTTATTATTGTTTCTATTATTGATTTGGAGTCACAGAAAATGTTTAGCAATATTTGGACTTATTTGTTATGCACTGGAAAATAAACTATCAAGGTCGGCCTTTTAATCGAAAGAAGATGATGACTTCATTTGTTAATCAGCTACAATATAAACACCAGGATAAAATTTTGACCGATTTTGTATCGTCACGTTTATATCGTCACCTAAAATGCAAAAGGCCGTAACTAACAAAAAGTTCAAAATTGACTTTTTGTATTGTAGTTACGACCTTTTACTTAAAAATATTTTGCCATAAATTTGCTTTCATAAATAAAAATCCATCTTTATTTTTCAGCTTGATTCTAAAATTTAGGTATTAAGTTTAAAGTAGCTTTTGTTTTATGATGTTTTTTGCTTCTCCTGTAAAAAAATGACGATATGTAATTTTCAAGAGATATTACAAACCCAGTGTAATACTTAAAAAAATGTGTTTTTATATAGCGTTCTGACTATTTTTCTGACACTCAAATGATGTTTTCTGAAATACATTTGATATTTTCTGAAATACATTTGATAATTTCAGAAATTCAATTGATATTTTCTGATATACAAATGATACTTTCTGAAAATCAATTGATGCTTTCTGAAATACAATTGATTATTACTGAAAATCAATTGATCAATTACTGAAATTCAATTAATACTTTCTTAAAGTCAATTGGTGTTTTCTGAAATATAATTTATGCTTTCTGAAAACCAATTGATGTTTTCTGAAATACAATTGATATTTTCTGAAAATCAATTGATATTTTCTGAAATACAAATGATACTTTCTGAAAATCAATTGATATTTTCTGAAATACAAATTATACTTTCTGAAAATCAATTGATGTTTTCTGAAATTCAATTAATATTTTATGAAAGTCAATTGATGTTTTCTGAAATACAATTGATACTTTCTGAAACTCAATTGATGTTTTCTGTAATACAATTGGAAAAGGTGTAGTAATTAAGAAACACCTGAGTTTATTTTCGACTTTTTCAAAGTTTTCCTAGTATTTAGCTTTTTAAACTCACAGCACACCTAGCGGTTCTGCTTACAAGTTTGTGAACATGCTAAGCTCACAGCACACCAAGCGGTCAATAGCTTGAATATTTAAAATTAACGAAAAAGATTTGTGATTTTGCTAAAAAGACAGTGAACTCGGCGGTTCTGTTTACTAAATACACCATACACCAATACACTTACATATACCACACACCGTTTTTCCCTTACGCTGTTTATACCCTATACCACTATGTGGTTTGGGTATAATGACTTTGTGCTGCTGTTTGTAACTACCAAAATTATTTGACCTAGACCCTTTTATTATACCGATCGAATCAGAATCACTATCTGATTCGATTTAACGATGTCCGTCCGTCCGTCCGTCCGTCTGTGTGTCCATGTAAAGCTTGTAATCAAACTGCAAATATGAATATATTTTGATGAAATTTGGTATATGAGCTTTTATCGGCCATAGGATGAACACTGTTGAAATTGGTGAGAATCGGTCCATGTTCAGACCTAGCCCCCATACAAATGACCCCTATGAAAGCAACATAAATTGCCATAAGATCCAAATTATCAGTAGTCCAATTAATCAGTAGTCCAAAAATGATCCCTATGGGACAGCTCTTAGTCATAGGCCCCATATAGAGCTGCTTCCCGATCTTCACCTAAATCTATCAAAAAACAAAAATATTGAACTGATTCTTCTCAAATTTTGTTTGTATATATTTGTGCAAAATACAAGAGACTTTACCAAACATGGTCAGGATCGGTCCATTTTTGGGCCTAGTCCCCATATAGATATATCATCCGATATGAACTTTTTTAAATCTGCAGCCAAAAAAATTAATAAAAATCCCACTCAAATTTGATTTATGCTTATTTTCTATATCCAGTTAGTTTGGCCTGAGAGATAGGGTCTCTAAACGCATGGTATAGGGTATCGTATAGTCGGTCTAGACCGAATATAATTTTCTTACTTGTTTTGTGATTGTATTGTGAAATTGGAGCGCATAGATGTTTACACATCAAAATAAATAATTTTATATTAGCAGAGGCCCTGCAGTTGATTGCTATAACTGCTACATAGATGACGCTTTCTGTTTGATTTTAAAAAAGTGGCATACGAAATCTTTAATTACTAGATGTTAACACATCTCCCCTGTGATCGGACTCACATGAATTTTTTTCCATTTATATGTTGCTACGTCGCACAGTGGCGCCATTTGAGTTTTTTCGTTGCAAAAATCATATCTTTTGAACCGAATAACATAATTGAACAGTTTAAACACCATATGATAGATAACTGTTCAGCCTATGAAATGAGCGTTTGGAAAGGGTGCTACGCTTTGTAGGGGCCTACTTATGGGTTATCAAAATTAAAATTTGTAGAAAAATCAATTTTATGGTAACTAAAAAAAATTATTTTTACATTTTTAGATTGTTTTTTAAAAAATTACTTCTTTTTTAAATTAATTTTTCAATTTTCTGTAAAATATTCATCACAATTCGTAAGAGAAGGTATATCTAAAAGACTAATCATTTCTAAATTATAATTATTTTCTAACTCTATTCGTGACTTCACATGCCGCAGGGAAGAAATAAGTGGATCGGAAGATGCTGCCAACATGTTGAAGAGGTCCTCATTTTGCCTTACCCTTGATGCTTTGAATGTGTTCTGCAATCTATATTTTTTATAAAATTTGTTAAGAGACTCCTGTGCTTCTTCAGAAAGCTCTCCAATTGGCAAAGACTGGTACTCAATTATATCTTTGCCATGCGCCAATATTTAATGGACGGTCGGGGTCAACTTCTTCTGTGGATACATTTCTCCATATTTTGTAGAATTGACATTTTCTTTGCAGTTTTAAACATTCAAGATCGTTCCCAATCTTTTCACGATTTGATTGTTAATTCCAGTGATTCTAGTTACTGCCTCATTATTTTCAAAAAATCTCCTAGAAGTGTTTCCATCGTTTGAGTTACCGTATCCGTGCTTGGGACAGTCTACTTTTAGTCCAACTTGTTTAAAAAAAGCATCCTGTATTTGCTTCTTTCTGATCTTTTCCTTATCCTTTATTGATGTATTTTCATCGAAGTTTTCCTCCTCTTGTGGTAGGGTATACGCCAGTTTTAGCAAGAACTCCATACACCTTATCCTTGCGTGCAATGGTGACATTCCATATTCGTAATTCTCCTCGTTTGTAGAATCGTTTAAATTACCAAAGTTCTTCTGACTCTTTTTGCAAATCCGCCATGACAATGTTGAGGTTGTTCTTGTCAGTTCGTTTACGACTTTTCCGTCAACCATGGTCAGGTGGAACTCGTAATTGCATTCAATATATTTTCCTTCTCCAATTTGCACCTTTGTAGGCTTAATCTTGCTTATTTGTTAATCAATGTCCTTCACCGTGGTCCTTATGATTTCTGCCGATTCCCTTGCAATCTGAAACATTATTGGTCGGCAATAATGCACTGATGACGGACGTGGATTTTTCCAGTGTAGGGAAACATCAGATTTTAACCGCAAAGGAACAACAGATGTCATAAACATATTTCCGTCCGATATTGTAGCGTCATCGGAAGATATCCTTTGCATATAAACGCTTTGTCCGGATGATCCATCGCAGCCCCATTTGCTGATCAATGTCAGTTTCTCAGGAAGAATTTTCACCCCATTTTCAGGAAGACTCTCCAACAACCGTTTTGCTGTATGGCCCATGAGATCCTGCAGATTGGCTTTCACAGAGACTTCCGTAAACTCCGTATGCAGTGGCCGTGAATTTATTTTGGCTTGCGTAATATGCTTGTATCCTGGTAAAACGTCAGCCCCGTGTCGCAACAAGGATGCCCGTAGTATTTCATATTTTTCTTTGGAAAGTTGTAAGTCCATAAACAAGGCCAAGGCTTCTTCGGAACCATATTTTTAATGTGTGCGTTTGTGGGCGTGGGAATGCTTTTCTTAATCACTTCCACTTTCCTTTGTATATTTAATAGACAGCGCGTCCGATAAATGCTTCGTGGTCAAGTCATTGCAATATATAGGCTTATGCTACCATGCCTAAAAATTTACCTGTTCCCTGCATACATATGGATTTAGGCTGAATTATGCAATTTTGTTATTATGCTCGTGTCTAAATAAGATTTGTGCCTACCTGGAGGGACCATAAGTCAATATTGTTCTTGACCATTTGTACTCCAAAGTAATTTTTAAGTCAGGTGCGTACCTGCGAATTTCAATGAGTAGTTTTTTGTGCATCCTGTGTCTGTAACAGAATATTGGGAATAGACTTTGGCAGAGGCTCACAGGTAGACAACCGACTTAAAATGCAATTTTCAAACTATTAGATCAAATTACTGTCAGTCAAAACATGTAAGGGATGCACGCCATACAATTTCTGCAACCATGTCTTTTTAACCTTTTTTTACCTCTAGAAGCCAAACGGGCACGTACGGGCAGATAAATCCTTTTGAATTATGTAAAGAAATAATCAAAGAACATGTTTTGCAAATATGGCAAATATAGAAAAATATAGATTTTTTTTATTTTCCGTCAAAGTTGAAAAATAATGAAAAAACGGATAGTTTTTAAATAGTGATTTACCAGGAGAAACACAAAGCAAACAGTTAATTTTTTTTTATCATTATACATTTAATAAATATATCAATCAATACAAATAAAAAATAAGGCGATTCGTTACCTATTTATCGTGATATTACACCTGAAATCGCAACAAATTGACTAAAAATTGTGTGTTTTTTTTTTGAAAACCGAAAGTCGGTCTTTTTGAACGGTTATATCTTCTAAACTAAAAATGTGATATTATTAAGAGTAGCATTTTGAAATCGTTGAAAAGTTTCCTATAACATGGGTTTATTCAAAACTTCGTCGGCGCACATGAAAATTTTGATTTTTGCAACCTCGTTTGCTCTACGGGCGCCACTGTGCGTCGACTTTGATTTATTTTTAATACAAAAAAAGTATTATATTCTAATAACAAATTAACAAAACAACCTGCATGTACTCAATTATGCAACCGTAATCTTTTCAGCAGAATATTAAATATTTACCGTTATTTTTCCAAATTGAGTGTTTAATTTGTAGTTAATTTTAATCCAAGATATTATTTTACATATTGTGGACGTATTTTTAGACGCTTTCAAGGTCAATACAAATTAAATAATAAATAACTAGAGGACCCCTGCTGCTCCCCAGCATTATATTATATTATATTAATTTTTATAATATAATACCAAAATTTGCCAAGAGAAGTTAACGTACAGTAATGCCAAAATATGGCAAGAGAAGTTAACGTACAGTAAAAGTAAAGTTGATTGTCCAAGCATAACTTTCCTCAAAACCAACGAATTTGCCAAGAGAAGTTAACGTACAGTAATGCCAAAATATGCCAAGATAAGTTAACGTACAGTAAAAGTAAAGTCGATTCTCCACGCATAACTTTCCTCAAACCCAACGAATTTAAGCAGTTAATAGCTCAAAAGAAGGAGCTTGATCCACTGAGTGTTCTTAGACCTACATATGTCAACAGCCTACGTTAATTAGAACTCTAGTTATAGAGGTTTGAGAGAAGAAAAATATTGAAAAAAATCTTGAATGCAAAGTTAATTCATAAATTCTTTTAATATATGTATGTATAAGATATTTAAAAAACATTTTAATAAATAAAATTAAAAAAAAAAATGAAAAATTTCTCGTGAAGTTGAAGACAAAATTGTTTTAATGTCTGATTATCTTCTTTGGGGCCCTATGCTCCTTATAGGAGTTTCGGGAACATATATATATATATACATATTTATCTTCTCGAAAAATTGCTGTGGAGCTGAAAATTAGCCAGTCACTTGTGATGAGAGTCCATAAAAGACGGAATGTAAAATTTAACGTTAAGGTCAGAGGGCGTAAAAGGCTATTGACAGATGCGGATAAGTGCTTGACTCCAGGAAATGCAGCTTTGGAAATTGGAAAACCTCTTAGCCGATGGATTGCAAGAAGATCTCTCCACAACATTGCATATATTTCTGCAGTACAGAAAAAAGAACCTGTTCTATCTATCTGGCCAATTGAAAATTTGTGGTCAATTGTGAAACGACGATAAGGCACTTACGAAAGAGCACCGAGCTTTGGGAGCGTGTTGCCAGGGAATGGCAAACTATTCATAGACGAATATTGTAGAATTTAGTTGAAAGCTTGCCAAAGCGCAAGAAAAATGTTATAAAAAACAAAGGTCTATGGACCAAATACTGATATTTGTCACGCAAATTGAAATATTGAAAATGGTGCATAATTGAGTTCATGCAGGTTGTTTTGGTTTTTGTCAATTTGTTATTGGAATATAATAATTTTTTTTTTTATTAAAAATAAATTGAAGTCGACTTAACAACAAATAAATGGAAAAAAAATTGTTGTTATCTTTATTATTACACTTTTTGTGCATTCCAAAGTACAAGAATTACATCTACGTACTCATTAATGCTCCCCACTGTATATATGTGATTTTATGTTTTCCAGAAAAATTTTAAGTTATTCGATCAGAGAACCCTAAAATGTGGAATGGAGCACCATCTTGTTGAGACTAGTAACCATCTTGTTTCAACAAGATGGTGCGCCATGCCACAATTTGGATGTTGATTTTATCAACATCCCAAAAGTAAATACGTATGCGTTCAGCTTTACACGTTGGCGAGTCAGGGATGAGCGTAACTATATAACTGCAATAACTGACGATGGTGGAGACACAACGATTTTTCAGTGAATCTTTAATATATATCCCTGTCAGGGAGATGAGTGAAAAAAATAATTTTTTAATACCTAGATGAGTTCTTTTAGGGGAAGTTACGGTCAATTACTGTTACTAGCGGATTCCAGCCCTCGAAATTTGAGCGCTAATTCTAGGAAATTTTATTTTTTCATTAAATAAAGACCCTAAAAGTATGCTAATCAATTATAGCCAATACACAAATCAGCACAAAAAACAAACTCCTTTTTATTAACTACAAACACATTAGCAAATTTAATAAACTCACACATAGCATTGTATAACTTTATGTCTGCGTTAGTAGCAACTTTAAATGCAATTTACTCAATATAAAGAACAAAATTTAAAAATCTATAAATCTGTAAAACGGCTAAAAAGAAATACCTTTCAAATAATATACGTTTGGTCAAAATCGGGATTAAACCGTAGAACAAAACATCAGTCACAAGAACTAGGCGATTTCTATTAATATTACAGATTTCTATTTTTTCAATTATTTCTATTTTTCAAAAAAAACAAGTTATTATATTTCTTAAAAACGAAAAAGTTAAAAAAATATGAGTTGCAAATAAAAATTAACTGAAAATTATTTTCACAAATTTCTAGCCACTATGTGGTGAGGGTGTAATGAGTTTGTGCTGATGATTTTAACTACCAAAAAAATATTTATCCTTTTATTATCGATCGACTCAGATATACCAGCAATGTAACTGAAACTAGGCTAAGTCTTATGCCGTTTTCTTTTCTGACAAAAAAATGTCGCCCTTTTTTGCCCTTTTTTGGAAAAGTGTATTTTTTAAATATTCTGAATTAAGAGCAACCCTATATTATATATCAATCGAAAGGTCTCAAAGTGCTGTTTTCATAAATGCAAAAAAATCTTGATTATTATCCTCTTGGAAGTCATAGGGTGAAAATATTCAAAAAAGGGGAACAGTGGGGAAATATTCTCACACTATGACCTGAAAGAAGGCAATGGCTGGAATTTTTTGTGATTTACGAGGGCTCTACTTTGATACCTTTCGATTGATGTATAAGATAAGGTTACTCTTAACTCAGAATATATAAAAAAATACACTTTTCGAAAAAATGGCAAAAAAAAGGGCGACATTTTTTGTCAGAAAAGTAAACGGCATTAGTTTCTATATCCAAGACCATATCGCGTTCAGTACGTTTAAATCGACTATAATTTTCATAATTGTGCTTGTATTTTCTTATAATATGAAACGGGTTAAGGATTTATAATAAAACTAATAATTTTAAATTTATTTTAATAAATTCTATTAATCGATTATCGTAAAAATTGGTGATTTTTTTTAATCGTAATCGCGATATCCCCAATTAACTGCAATTTTTTTAATCATATAACGATAAAATAATAAATATTTTTGTATTTTCTTACGTTCTGAATTAGATTAAGATTTTATAATAAGACCGTGCAATTAAAATTTTTTGATATCCGAATAATCGATAATACTAACGGCGATTTTTGTAGTTGAAATCGGGCTGAAATAATAAATATTTTTGTATTTTCTTACGTTCTGAAATGGATTATGGATTAGTAACTATAATATGATTTCAAATTTATATTAATTGAGAATAATCGATAAACGCAAATATTGGTCATTTTTTAATCGTAATCGCAATAAAGACAACGTTTGTATTCGCGATAAAAAATGTATTTCTTAAAAAATAAATATTTTCGTACGTTCTGATATGGGTTAAGGATTTATAATAGAATTATTGAATTATATTTTTTTTTTAATTTCGATTAATCAATAATCGCAAATATTGGTGATTTTGTTTAATCATTTTCGCGATTATGAATTTTTGCGATTATTTGCAAACTGTTTTTTCTTTTTCTTTCTACACAATTTAAATAAATTTATAAATATATCAATCACTCTAGTTTTGTACTAATACAATTAGGTTCCTATATATTTATAATTATGATACGATTTTCCACAAAACTCCTAAATCGATTCATACACTTTGAAAATTTTAATAAGCTTCAACCGCATTACAAATATTTTACCTTTCACTTGGTTTCAATTCATTATCAGCCACATATTTAAGACCATGCAATGTTGTATTGCGACAAAATTCATCCGTATTTTTTGTTAAAATTTCTTTAAATTTTAAATCGTCATATTTTGCATTGATATTAAAAATTTTCTTAAATTTTTCTAACAATTTCATCGCCAACGATTATTTGAAACCCATTTAAAACCACAATAAAATCGGAAATACCTGAAGGATATTAAAAACATCCACTTTTTATGTAAAAAAAATACTGATTTAATTAAATTAATTGAAAGTTCCAAAGTTTTTGTCGACATACGTGTGCTTGTTATTGATACAAACATTCAATTAAAAGAGTAAGAAAATTATAGTAGATCTAGACCGGCTGTATAATATACTATACTATATGTTTCCAGAAAGGGTTTTAGATCCAACTTTGCTGAGGCATGACTGAATATAGAAATTAAGCATAAAACAAAATTTAGGTGTATTGTTGTTATTTTGAAGCTTGCGGATATGAAAAAGTTATTATCTTCTGTTATTTTTTTTTATATAGGGGCTGGACCGATTATGATCAATATTTAGTAAAGTCACATATTTTTGGCAAAAACATGTATAAACCAAATTTGAAAAAAATCTAAGCAATATTTTTGTTTTTTTTAAGATTTAAGTTAAGATTGGATTCAGAAATGGTCCTACAGAGTTTTTTTTGGAATACCAATTAGTGGGTATATTAGGGTACATACACCAAATATATAAAATATTTCAGTTGATCTGATAGGGGTTATTTGTATGGGGGTTACGTTGTAACACGTACCGATTTACACCAACATCAATAGCCTTCCTCCTATGGTCGAAAAAAGCTTATATACTATGGACACACAGACGGATGAACGGACGGACGGAGATTGCTTAATCGATTCAGAAAGTGTATAATAAAAGGTGAGTCTAGCTTAAATATTTTTGGTAGTTACAAATAAACAGCACAAACTCATTATACCCTCACCACATGGTGGCATAGAGTATAATTACAATACTAGTTACCTGGTTAAGTGTGTTTAATAGAAAAGTTCAGTTTTTTTTTTTTAAATATAAACATAAGATTAGTTTGGGTTTCTCTATTTGGTATACTCGCAAACATCTCTTGCACCTAAAGTCTGAAAAAAATTCGTTGGCCAAAATCACGCAAAAAACAAAAAATATACCGTTTTTGGTACCTTTTTCTACTCCCTAAATATGAGATTGACCAGCCTAAAAATATACGGGCCACTTATCTTTTCTTGTTCTACAACACATCTATCCAGATGTCCCCCATGAGACCTCCTTTGTAAGAGAGTAAAAAGAGGTTCGAAAATCGGTAATTTTGCTGTTGTTTTACAATTTTCTATTATGATAAAATATTTTCTGTTAAGACAACAGAATTCTACTCTAATTCAACCTGAAATGCAGTTACCCAGCAAAACTTTCCATTACCTGTAATGAGCTTTAGAATAAGATATCAAAAGTGTTTAGTAGTTATCTTTCCATTACGAAACCCATTATTTTAACATTGGGGGTGTCATTGAAGGAAAGTGGCACCTTCCTAGGTACTGATACAAATAACTAGTTACTTTATAGATAACAAGAAGGTTTCGAGTAATTTGTTACATGTAAGGTGTAAAGTAAATTTCTGTGAAAACAACACATTGGCACTGCACAATATGTTGTACTCGTAAATAATGTAATGTAAAATTTAACAGCTTCTGTTGATGGCTATCGCCGCGATATGATTGTTTCATTAAATTTAGCTCATTATTTAAAGTTTTTAACAAGGTTCAGAAAATACACATATCAAACACACAATGTTCTGTTGTAAAGCATTTTTTTTTTATAACTGCTAATGTATTATTTTAGATTTTTTTAATAACTTTGGTTGAAATAATTTTTGTCGTTTTTATAGGGGTGTATTTTTCCGATCGCGAGTGCAAAATATTTAAATTTTTGATGTACGCGTTCAAGAACATGTTCTGTTTTTTTTTTAGCAGTACACGTGCAAGAACACGAACTTAAAATAAAGCTACACTCGAACCTATGTGGTTTATGTGTGTTCGAAACAAAAAAATACCTGATAGAAACATGTTCCTGTACATAACGAAATATTAAAAGGAAACACAGTCATGATTGTGTTCGGCACCGTATCAAATTCAAATTGTTGATCGGAGCTATGTTTGTTTACATATACTCTATGTACGAGTTTTTTATTCAGTGTGTGTTTTTTTCTGAACTCTGGTTTTTAATAATACAAAAGTGGTCATTGTCAGTAAGTATTTACATAAATCATTATCTTGAAGTCCTTAAATTTAGCTTGAAATAACTCAAAAGGCATGGGGTTAATATTACCATGTAATGTAAACGGTAATAACTAATCATTGCTAAGGTTTTGCTGGGTATTAACATCATCGCAATTCGTTAGCTGCAATGAATCAGTTTTCAGTGTGAATCAACAAAGAAAATACGTTTTTTAGGCCTCATCCACTTTGATAAAATATGGCATGGATACATTCCATGGTCACCGGCGCACATATTTTGAGAAGGTGGCCAAAAATCATTTTTTTTTTTTTTTGTTACCGATTTTAAAGTAATGTTATTCATTCGAAAGTAAATACTAGTAAACCTCGGGAGCCAAAAAATTGCGACTCTATCTCAACTATATCACAGCGAACAGGGTCTTCGAAAATGGGCTTTCTCAGTATTTTGCTAAAATTAAAAATTTCTTTGTAAATTTTTATTTTTGAATGACTGTAACTTTTTTGATTTAAAAGATTTTGAAGCGGAGTAAATTTTATATAATTTTGTGGCTTCCATACTATTAATGTTAACAATGTAAAATTACTGAGTCATTCCGAAATTAAAAAAAAAAATTTTTTTTTAAAAAGGTCCAAATTTTCCGAAAATCTCCTACTTAATAGAGCATAACTCCTGCCAGTCAAAAGCAGTCAGAAAAAATCTTACACTCTTCTATAGTCCGAACCCTCCCCTATACTCCTATACTCCATTATATACCCGCCAGTTTCCGCCCGTGTGCACCAGAACAATTTTTCTGACCCAAGGTTAGATATTTTCTGCAAAATTTATTAATACAAAAGTTGTCCACTATGTGGTTAGGATATATTAGGTTTGAGGTGATGTTTGTAACTGCCAAAAATATTGGACCTTTATCCATCTTTTTTTATACGGATCGACTCAAAAACACTTTCTGAGTCGATTAAACGATGTCTGTCCGTCCGTCCGTCTGAGTGTTATGAATACAAAAGTTGGTCGTACCGGTGCACCGGTGTATTTTTTTGCGTGTCGGTAGAGTTGTCAGGAGTTGTTATATACTTATAAAAAGGGTTGAGATATAATGCGCTTAATTGTTACAGGTACATTTACATAGGTATCTTTCAAAAACATTAATAGTCTGAATTAGAGTTATATAGTTTAAATACCTGACAAAATGGGAAACAATTTAAATAACAGGTAAATGGTAAAAAAAAAAAACTATTGCGACATAGCCCTTTAAGATATGAGCAGTTATGCTTCACCTTTTAAAAGGGGTTAGGATGTGGGTTTTTTATGCTTCTAAAAGTGGTAATAAAAGATAAAAATTTGTAAATGGCAAAAAAAAAACTATTGCGACATAGCCCTTTAAGATATGAGCAGGTATGCTTCACCTTTTAAAAGGGGTTAGGGTGTGGGTTTTTATGCTTCTAAAATTGGTAATAAAAGATAAAAATTTTTATTTTACATAATTGCAAGAAAGAGTATTTATAATAATGTTTCCACAATTATTATTCATTACAATTTGTGCTATGGCTAAGTACTGTTACAGAGATCTGGCAGATATTTATTTTCAACGAAATGATGTAGACGATGTAATTTTGCACATAGTGAGCAACGACTTCTTTAAGAATTGTAACCTAGAAGACATTGAAATGCACAAAGGAAAAATTACTAATTTTGCATCGAATTTGAAAAGACGGTACATTGAATGCTCTCATAGCAAGGCAAAGATGTACAAACGTTACCAAGACTGGTTAATAAAGGAACTTATTTCTGAGAGTGCATCTACAACTGCCAACGAAGGTGGAAAAAAGGGTCGACCAGCAAAACCAATTGACGGATGTATTGAAAGATCTCGAAGGCGCAAGCTGGAGAATATCAATGAAGAAATTTCTCAAAGAATAATTAAGGATTCATTTTTGCACCAAATTCAACCAACCCAAAATAAAAAAAATAAAATTGAAATAATTGAAAAAATAGTAGAAGCGAGCCCAAGGCGCACAAAGAGGATTTTGAAATGCATTCCTCCACCAATTGAAGATAAGAAATTTACGCCGGAAGAAGCGTTTGCCCTATTTTTGGATTTGAAATTGACCAAAACTCAATATAAGGAATTGCGGAAGCGAACCAATGAAAAGAATTGTGGGATTTTTCCAGAGTATCGAAAATCTGCTATTAGTGTCACTTCAACATCAGCAGAAATAAAATTGCAAGATCTCCTTGAACATACTGCAGAACGATTGCTAAATACGCTTGATACTGATCATTTAAAAAAATTGGTAATGGCAGCATTACTTTCATTTCTAAATGGGGATGTGATGGATCTTCTGGTCAGAAACAATACAAGCAATTTAATGCCGAAAATTCTTCAGATGTTAATTTATTTATGGTATCTTTCGTTCCATTGCGCTTAACAAAAAGGTATAGCGTCTTAGAGCCGTCAACTAGTAGAGCAACAGAAATTGATATATGGAAAAATGAAATTCCTTCTTCAACAAAGTATTGCAGACCAATAATATTTGCATTCAAAAAGGAAACCAAAGATGTCATAACTGAAGAAGTTCAAAAAATAAAAGATCAAATTAAGGAACTTCAACCAGTAATATTTAAATTTGATGACCAAGACATTGAAGTACATTTTAAAATGTGTCTCACAATGATTGATGGAAAAGTTGCACAAGCTTTAACTGGAACAAAGTCAACGTCAAGCTGCATTATATGCCAAAAGACATCAAGTAAATTAAGCCAACCCCCACCAGAAGACGATAGTTTTAAGGAAGCCTACGAATTTGGAATGTCCCCTCTTCATGCTAGAATACGTTTCATGGAGCATATTCTTAAATTGGATTATGATTTGGAATTTGGTCCGTTAGGCGAAACAGTGAGAAAAAACAAAGAAAATGAAGAAAAAAGAAAGCAAAAAAAAAACAAATTCAACAAAAATATCTACAGCTGGGCCTCGTAATCGACCAACCAAAACAAGGGGAAGGAAACACAAATGATGGAAATACTGCAAGGAGATTTTTTTCCGATCCGGAAACTGCAGCATCTATCACAGGTGTAGATCATGAATTAATAAGACGATTCAAAATCATATTACAAGTTCTAGCATGCAGCAGAAAGATAAATGCAAAAAAATTTGGAGAGTACGCCAATAAAACAGCTACACTTTATAATGAAAAATATTCTTGGAGATATATGCCATCCACAGTTCATAAAATTTTGTACCATGGGGAATAAATAATTCAAAACAATATGCTACCAATAGGAGATCTATCTGAAGAAGCGCAAGATAAAAGGAACAAACACTACAGATTCTTTCGCGAGCACAACACAAGGAAAATGTCCAGATGTTGTACTAATGAAGACCTTATCGCTATTTTGTTGTGCACTTCAGATCCATATATGTCCAACACTCGACTAAAGGGGAAAACTAACTCTATTGAGTTAGACGAAGAAGCTAAACAACTTCTAGAAGATGAAAATCAAGGCTATTTAGAAGAAATTTTTACTAAAATTGGTTGATTTAAAGTACTTTTTCATTACACTAACAATAAGTTACACTTTTTTTTATATAGTTAAAAAATTTTCTTGATTTAAAAGTTCTTATATTTCATAAATTTACCATAAAAATTGATATAGAAATATTTAAAAAGACAATAAAAAAAAATTTAACTAAAGCAATAACATACGAGTTTTTCATTGAAACTTCTCTATCTTGAACTAATATAAGGTAACTTTTACGTTCACTGCTTAATAAATTATATTTTAACTCGGGATCTTTCAAAAAAAAAAAAAAAACAACCTTTGGCCCGTGTGCACATTAGGACTAAAAAGTTTACGGGGGCCAAAGTTTGGCATTTTCTGAAAAAATTAACTTAAAAAATTTTTAAAAAGTATTAGTTGTAAAATTAACTGAAAAAATAAGACATTATATTAAAAAAAACCTTTTTTACCTTTTCACACTTCACTTTTGTACTAAAATTCAACTACAAATGAAAATGTATTTTAAACCCTCCGTAACTTTTTGATTTTCGGTCGAGAATTACGTTTTATAGCAAAACTTAAAGGCTAAAGTCTCACCTACCAAACCAAAAAAACCGCATATCAAAATTCCAATCCAATCAAAAGTTAGAGATTTTTGACCGCCTTCTCGTCAAATGTTCCATTGTGCGGCGGATATATACAATTATTTTTATACACACAGAACAGATTCATTATGGCAACCGAATTTGTTGCCAATCAAATTTTTGTAGTCCTGTGTACTCTCACATTATTCTGTTACTTAATTATACTTTTTAATTAATTATACTTTTCAAACAACCGCATATTCGATTATATCAATTGTCTAATTTAGTTGATACTATGGAATTTAGATTTTATTTATTGGTTGCCGCAACCATTTCTTGGGGTAACCTATTCCAAAAAGTATATTAGCGGCTGTAATTATAAAAACAAAAAAAAACCTTTTTTTACTATTTATTAATATTAAAATAAGAGATTTAATATAAATAAAATAAAAAATATCTTATATGATAAAAACAATTCCATGTTACATATTGTAAAATTTTATAATAGCATTTAACAACCCATGTACTCGTAGAAATAAAATCTATAATATTAATAGGCTAGGCGATTTCTTGTTACCGATGTTTTGTTCTACCGTTTTGTCTCGATTTAGACCAATCACATATTATTTGAAAGGTATTTCTTTTGAGCTTTTCACCAGATTTACAATTTTTAATTTTTTCTTTATTTTGAGTAAATTGCATTTCAAGTTGCTACTAACACATACATAAAATTATACAATGCTATGTGTGTGTTTATTAAAGTTTTTAATGTCTTTGTTAATGAGTTTGTTGTCTTCATTCACAATAATAATAAACCAAAATAGTGTTGGTTTGTGCATTGGCTAAGTTGAAAAATTAAGTTGCCTAGCAATTGCACTCGAATTTCGAGCGCTGGAATCTGCTAGTATATATTTTTATACCCTATACCACTATATGGGTTGGGTATAATGACTTTGTGCTGCTGTTTGTAACTACCAAAAATATTTGACCTAGACCCATCTTTTTGAGTCGATTTAGCGATGTCCGTCCGTCCGTCCGTCTGTGTGTCCATTAAACTACAGGTCGCATATATGAATATATTTTAATGAAATTTGGTATATAAGCTTCCACCGGCCATAGCATGAACGCTATTGAAATTTGTGAAAATCGGTCCATGTTCAGATCTAGTCCCCATACAAATGGCCCCTATGACATCGACTTTAATTGTCATAAAATCCAAATTAACTTATAGATCTGGGTCAAATTGGGTTTGTATATGTTTATTACTCCCATTAGTCAGTAATCCAAAAACAAAATTTGTAGGACAACTCTTATTCAAAGTCCCTCATATGAAGCTGCTTCCCGATCTTCACTTAAATCTATCAAAAAAAAAAATATTGCACAGATTTTTCTCAAATTTGATATTTATAAATTTTTGCAAATATGGTCAGGATCTGATCATTTTTTGACCTTGTCCCCATATAAATATAGCATCCGATATGAACTTTTTCATATCTGAAGGTAAACAAATTAATAATGCCACTCAAATTTGGGTTTTGTTTATTTTCTATATCTAATTAGTTGGGCCTAAGAGATAGGGTCTCTAAACGCATGGTATAGGGTATAGTATAGTCGGTGTAAACCGACTATAATTTTCTTACTTGTTTTAAGTTTATTTGTGTTAATTTTGATTCTATGTGTTTGTCCCAAGTAAGGCGGCGGTCAAGCTGCAGCCCCAGGTATTTTACATCAGAATGTTGCGGTATTTGCTGATTGTTTATTCGGATTTGAAGGCATGTTTCTCTTCTGAGCGTAAAGGTAACGTGGATATATTTTTGTTCATTTACTCTTATTATCCACCTGTTTAACCAGTACTCCAATTGAACAATATGTCGCTGTAAAAGTGTAGATGCTGTTGAGGGGTCCTCGTGAATACTCAAAATTTCCTGTCATCTGCAAAATTGAAGTTATCGTGTTTTCATTAGTTGGCATGTCCGCTGTATAAAGAATGTATAGGATCGGACTCAGAATTCTGCCCTGTGGAACACCAGCTTTTATATTCTGAGGGTGGCTTACAAAGTTTTTCTCCTATATTGAGAATTTCCTGTTTATTATATAGCTTTCCATTAGTTTATGAACGTATGCGGGCAGCAACCATTTAGTTTTATGAACTAGACCCTCGTGCCAAACTTTATCAAAAGCTTGAGAAACGTCAATAAAGAGAGTAGATCAGTACTTTTTTCAAAGGCTTTACGTATAGCGCTGTCTCACCAATCGACTTGCTGGAATGACGTTATTTTGATCTACAGCTACAGTAAGCTTCTTTACTAGTATTTTCTCGAAAAATTTTGACATATTTGACAATAAACTGATTGATTGACCTGTGTGATCTTTACCAGGCTTGGGTACCATGGTAACTAGCCAAACTTTCCATTCTGAAGGATAATATTCAAGGCGTAATATAGCGTTACATATAAAAAGAATTTTTCTCAATGCTTTTCGTGGTAACACCAAAATCATTTTATTACTGATCCCATCGATCCCCGATGCTTTCTAAGGGTTTAGATCAGTAATGGCCTTTTCGACTTCTCTAATCTGGTTTCTAATAGGTGGCAATTCATTTATTGAACTAGTATTTATATTCGGAGTAAAAGTTTTTTTTTTGAAATGATCTACAAAAAGAATTCCTTTTTCCATATCATTTCTAGCCCAACCTCCATTTTGTAGCAAGCCATCTTTTAAGGTTCTTTATAGCTCGCCATAACGAATATCAGTTCTTGAAGTCGGTTCTAATATTTCGAGATATCTGTTTAACCTCCATTTTGTAGCAAGCCATCTTTTAAGGTTCTTTGTAGCTCACCATAACGAGTATCAGTTCTTGAAGTCGGTTCTAATTTTTCGAGATATTTGTTTAATTTATCATTTCTCTGCGTTACAAGCAAGTTTCTTAATTTTGCTGTACATTCTTTCAATTTTTGCTTAATTTGAGGAAATCTTTACAGTTTCCACTCTCTTAGAATTCTTCTTTTATTTTCATTTAATATCCATTCGATATCTACGGAACAAGTTATATACTGCCTTCTATGTCGGGGGGTTTCGCAGCAAGTTGAGGAGATAGTTTGAGGATTTGTTCAAAGTTACAAATAGACAAGTCAATATCATCTGGTATTCTTAGTGATAACCCTTCCGTACAATGGGTAGTGAGAAACAGTTTATATTTTAACCAATCTATATTATTTGTTGGCGTTGGGGTTGGTGTTAGAAATATTAAAAATAACGGGTGTGTGAACCGATGAGAGTTCCAATGAGGATTCAGCATTTACAAGTTCTATCGCAATGTTCTTCGTTACTCCAAAATTAATGAAATCGGGAATATTTTGCCTATCGTCTAATATGTTGGTTCTCCGCTTGAGATAACATATATGCCCATATTAGAAATTATGTCAAGCAGAGAACGGCCCTACGGGACCCCTAGAATGTATGCTTAACATTGTAATCGCCAGCAGCAAAACGAGGGCAAAGTGATTCAATAAATCTTTTGTATTGACGTTCCGTTATAGAAGATCATTGTGAAGAATATATTGATGAGATTACTGGGTTGTTATCAAATTCCTCAAATCTTCACAATGATCGCAATCGAGATTTAATAAGAATGGCTCGTAGAAGTCAGATGAGTTTTAGACACAAACATTATATCAATTTGCGATTCGTTTGGCAATAAATTTGGTAGCTACAATAAATCTGTTCTGCGTCTGAAAATCAAACTTGCTGTTCTAACGGAAAAGACTTTCAATAAAAGCCATAATTATCATTAAAAACTGCTAATACGCTTCATTCGGCTTTTGGTGATGAAAATCCAAACGGGCCACTGTAAAAATCATACATAACCAAAGGGAATCGAACCTTCCGCCTCTTACTTTCTACTAACAATTGAATTGAACAATAATAAGTGCTAATTAAAACTTTAACTTTATTAAATTTATTGAAATACAAAACATTAATTTTACAACAACCAGCAAAGAAAATATTTTAGATTTTTCTGAAAAATTATTCCAACCAATAAAAAATATTATTTTCCAGACCGTTTTCCAAATCATCAGCAATCAAATAGGTATCTGGCATTTTTCGCTTATACAAGTTAGACTCGTTGTCGTTGGCATTTGTCGAGGGAAATATATTTTTGTAACGTTTTTTTAATAATTTACGTAAATTTTTCACTTTCGGCAAATATGCGGATCGTTGTTTCAGGCCAGTCTCTAAATTTTTAAAATCATCTTTTGTATTTGTATACTGGATAAATGAACGGCAAGGACGTATAATGGCATAGTAGATTAATTCAACTATAGATATAAAACTAAAGCCGAGAAAAAGACCTATTAACCCGCCAATGCTAGCTGAAAGTGAAATTAAAGTGAAAAGAATTTTAATAAACAGTATGAACATCCCTTAATAAATGATTATTTTAGCTACACTAAATAAATCAGAGGAACTTACACAAAAAATCAGTTAAACCAATAAATTCCGTTTGGATGTTACTGCGGAATGAGTGTTCCCTGAAGAACATATGCACAATGGCAACATTATTCTCCACATACAACTGACTCATATTCTCGATATTTGGATTGATTATATCAAAGCCTTTGTGTGACAGTTTTGTCGAATATGATTCCACTTGAAAGTTCAAATCAAAACAACTTGGTAGACAATCATCCAAACATGATTTAATGGTGGTATTCATGCGCAGACGAACTTTCGCCTCACACTGTTGATCATATATGCTGCACACTGTAAAGTTGCTGTAAATTTTGGGCATAAAATAACTAACGCAGCCACAGTATTGCTGTGACATCTCCGCTATGCATTCCATTTCACAATTACGTTGTGTATAGTGAGCGAAAAATTTCAAATTTCCTTCAGCATGAAATAAACATTGACGATATTTCGCATCTATCGATCTTAAACGATGACCAGATTCCGTTTTATCGGGCTTAATACGCAACTTTGTCTCCTTGCCAGGTTCTATAAACATGCCAGTCTCTCGAACATTGGGTGATTCATTAGGACTATGAAGGGCAAACTTAAAACCCACACTTGATGATGATGAACAATAGTATTTATCCTGTTGGACATCTAATGTTACCGACAATCCAAGTGATTCTCCCACACCAGGCACTTTAAAGGGATAGAAATGTCTTGGTAACTCCTTTGGGTAACCCATTTCGGAATACCAATTAACGGGTTTGTGTTTGCTATAACTTGGTAAATTATGAAAGGATATGGGTATGCTGAAAATAAAATTGAATTTTAAAAATGTACTAGATTTGCAAAAACAAAACACAATTTTTACTTACTGTGAAGCATACATAAATTTTGGATGCAACATATTGAATACACAACAGAATCCCTCATCCGTTACTAAAGGATAAAAAATATGACTACAATTATAGTCGCGGCCACCAAAATGACAGTCAATCAGCATATCCTCACAGGATTGTGAAATCTAGTTTTGAATAATTTTTAAATAAGAATTCTTATGAAAAAGCTTCGTCCGTTCATCTTACATTCATTATAAAACTCTCCAAATTATTCCAATTTGTTATAGTTTGCACTACGGTGGTATTAACTTCACGTTTACATAGTAATTGCAACATTTCATATTCCGGTGAATTTCTAAGGGTAATGAAAAAAAAGAGTTAGCAAATTCACATTTAGTTTTGTTTAGTTAAATCCATCATAAATACATTGAAAACTTTGCAGCTTTTGTATCTACAGCTTGATTAAAATTACAGATTGTCACTGCCGGGAATGGTTCATTCGTAATGAATGTTGGTTCGGGATTTATGCCAACAATAACCGGTTTAGTGGCCCATTTCTCGTAGACTCCCAAAATCAAATAAAATGCAAAGCAGACGGCAGTTGCAATGGAAACACCGAAGAAACATCTGAAACAAAAGAAAGTAATATTTCCATCTCAGCCTTAAATTTTAAAAAATTATGAACTTATACTCCTCTTTTATTATGTCTAGAAGAACAGAGCCAAATCGATTTTAGTCACAAGCCGTGATATAAAACCGAAGACATTTCTGTACCCTATACCTCTACGTGGTCAGAGTATGTTTGTAACTGCCAAAAATATTTGACTCAGATCACTCAAAATCACTTTCTGAGTCGATTTAACCATGTCCGTCCGTCTGTCAATCTGCCCGATCGTCTATATGTCCATGTAAACCTTGTAATCAAAATACATGTTACCGATATGAATATATTTTGATGAAATTGATATATAAGCTTTTGTCGCCCATAGACCAACCGCTATTGAAATTAGTGAAAATCGGTCGGTACATTCTTAGACCATGCAAATAACCCGTATGAGATCGATTACAATTGTTCTATTATCATATATATATATATATATTGATAAAATTTTGTGAATGACTGCGTATTATACCCACATTTTTTTTTTATCAACTCTGGTAGAAAAATTTAAAAGTTTCCATTGTTTTGGCACTACTAAAAAAATTTGTTAGATCATTTCTGTTATTGCCACGAGCCTGCCTGCAAAATTTCAGATCGATTGGGTCACGGGAAAGTGATCCAAAAATCGATCCAAAATTTGTTCGACAAGCAGACACTACGAGTTAATATAAAGGGAGTAAAAATTCACCAACATCTAAAGCAAGTAATGCTAAAATACCTAGTTGTTAATAAAAAAAAAAAACAATGTAAATTTAGCAAAAAAAAATTTATGTATTAATTTATTTAAAGAGAAAAACACAAAAATAACGTTTGATGTTGTATTTTTTGTGTAATATTTACTTATCCATACATACACATATTAAATAATACAAATAATATACATATATTCTATATATGTATATCCATAACAACTGCATTTTAGAAATAAGTCGGTATATTATTTTAATTACATAAAATTCTGCAATATTTTGTTGTGGGGAAAATACATTTCTTTTGCATTAACAGAGTGTCACTTCATTTTGCTCAGCGTGACTATGCCGCAATAGATGGCGCCACAATTTTTGTTTGTTCTAATTAGCTTTGCAATAGTTATTTCTATTTTAACATGAATGTTAATATTTTCAACTGGATATCATACAGAACAATGTTAAGATTATACACGGGCTGGTCTTTTATTTCATACGTATTTTCATTATTCTTTTACAAATATGAACATAAGTTTGGCATGTTAACTTTGTGTTGTCTTTATAAAATAGAGTTACCGGGTTCATCAATGAGTTTTTTGCTTTCAAAACAGTTCTACATAGTTATATAGAATTATTATTCTGCTTTACCTACAAAATATCTGATTGGCGATTACATCTAATTTTTAAAAATTGTTTATCATTACTAAAGCATTATTATTCACGTAAATACAAAATTGCACTTTTTAAATTTTTCATTCAAATTTAAGGAAATATTAATTGAATTTCAGAAAATCATATCAAAACGTCGGAAATAATAATTTTAAATTTAGAAGACATCAATTGCATCTTTAATATATAAATTTTATTCGTTAAACACAAATTGAAATTCAAAAAAAAAAACACCAAATACCTGTGTTTACATTTAAAATATTTTTACATTTAAAAAAAATATTGACATTCAGGAGAAATTAATAGCTTTTCAGTACCGCGATTCAGTAACTTCTTTTAACGAAAGTCGAATCGTTAAAAAAAAAGAAAATAGCAAAATTATCAGTAAAATTTTTAAACGATATTCTCTATTGTTAAAGTCAGCTGTTGTTGTTATCTAAACGACAACCATTTTTGTGTTGTTTATTCAATCGATAAAAACTTAAATTTTTAGGTTGAAATGTCGTCATACATAAATAAAAATCATAAAATAGTGAAAATATTTTGCTTTAATTAAAAAATTTTTTATATAAATTAAAAAATTAAATAGCATATTCAATTCATTATTTCATTTTCAAATAAATACACAGAAATATTAGTAAAAAAATAAAGATATTAAACATAAACATAAAATCATCCTGTCAAACACGAAGTAAATTGTTTATTTTCTATTCTTCTTTGTGTTTTTCGCTTATTTTGACAGAGATGCCATTCGTTTACAATTTAAATAAATAGAAAAATATATTTGTCGACTGTCGTTAAGATGTATGTACTTAGTGAATCACTTAATCCTTAGTGCAAACAACAATAGCTGTCGATATATTTTGCGATTGTCGGATCGTTGAAATTTACAGAATCGGACTACAGAAAACATTATTTTAATTCAATGAATTTTAGAAAACCTCAAATGATATTTAATAATTGCTAACATAAAAATTATTATATAAATAAACGCAATTTGATGAGAATGTTATTTATATATAAATTTTCACAATTTTTTTTGGATGAAAATTTTAAGTTTTTCAGAAAATAAAGATAACAAATTATTTTATTTAAATTTGATTATTTATTATTATAAATTTATTCTCTATGTTTTCAAAATGTGGCAACATTTTAATAAAAAAGTTGAGAGAGCTTTTTTTTTTTTGGTTATTATTTTGTTACTCCATCCGACCTATATGGCCACAATGATGAAATATTTGGCCACTCTACACAACCATTACCCTTGCAATGGAGGTTAGGGCGAGCTATTTAATTAGCAAAAACTAAATTAAACGAGAAGTTATGTCATATAACCGGAAACGCATGCATATAGGTATATAACCTTAATGCATGGCGATCAGCAACCACGATGACCAAAAAGCAAACACCGAAATAAATCTGAAATAATAGAAAAGACGAAAACCAACCCAAAGAATTTTCTGAAATAATTTGGTATTAAGTTTAACAAATTGTTTACTTTTTCCAATATTTTGTTTACATTTATTATCAATACTCAAACCGAGGTGGAGGGTACCAAAGATTCGGCACAGCCGAATTTAACACTCTTACTTGTTTTTACTTATGTTTATTTTTAACTTAATTTTTTTATGTTCTTTACAATGTTATATTTATTGTATGCAACAAATTTTTTTAAAGTAAGTACTGTTTATAACGTCTTTTCACTTTAACGAACAGGCCTGACAACTTACTGGTTCGTTAAATCGGAAAACTACTGTACCATGCTTACTAAGTTGCAACTAATTGGGTATAAAAAATTAGCATAAATCAAATCTGAGTGGAATTTTTTATTAATTTTTTGCCTGCAGATCTAAAAAAAAGTTCATACCGGATGATATATTTATATGGGGACTAGGTCGACTATGACTAAGAATGTCTAATGGGGTTTATTTTTGGACTATTGATTGATGGACGTAATAAACATACACAAACCCAATTTAACCGAGATCTATATGATAATTTGGATCTTATGGTAATTTAAGTAGGTCTGAACAATTCACCGCTTTTGACCAATTTCGTCTTAATATATTCATATTTGCGACCTGTAGTTTGATTAGAAGGTTCACATGGACACACAGACGGACGGACGGACGGACATCGCTAAATCGACTCAAAAATTTATTCTGAACCGATCGGTGTAAAAAAAGGTGGGTCTAGAAAAAAAATTGCCCATCTAATTGTTCCAAAGTTTAATAACTCAATTTCCGATTGTATTAACAGACATTTTGTAGCAACTAACCATTTTTTATTGTAATAAAATAAAGAGTCCGCCAAATAACTTTTTTTTTTTGAAAATGCTATAAAAAAAAAACTACTGAATATTATCTCAAACTTCTTTTTTGATTTGAAAGTACAATCCTTCCGGTTAATAATGGAAAATAATTTCATTCAAATGGCTGCCCCGGCTGGCCATGCAGTAGCCTACACGATCGGTCCAATTTTTAAGCACATTATCGATTGTGTGCAGCTGTATTTCACCAATGGTTTCACGAATATTGTCCTTTAAAGCGTCAATTGTCTCTGGCTTGTTGGCGTAACACTTATCTTTGAGGGCACCCCACAAATAATAGTCCAACGGTGGCATATCGCAGCTCCGAGGTGGCCAAACGACATCAGCTCTGCGGCTGATAATGCGATTTTCAAAAACAGGACGCAAAACATCGAGTGTAGCTTCGGCTGTGTGGCACGTAGCGCCATCCTGTTGAAACCAAATGTTGCCAATATCCTCCTCTTCAATTTTTGTGAACAAAAATTCATTCAACATGGCCCGATGACGATCGCCATTGACTGTAACGGCCACTCCTTGCTCATTTTCGAAGAAAAATGGCCCAATTATGACTCTGGACCAAAATCCGCACCAAACAGTGACTCGTTTTGGGTGTATCGGCTTTTCAATGTATGCGTGCGGGTTTTTTGTGCCCCAAATGCGACAATTTTGCTTGTTTACATACCCGCCAAGATCAAAATGAGCTTCATCTGAAAAGATGATTTTTTTTTTTGGCAAAATCGGCATCTTCTGTAAGTCGATCGCAGGCCCACTTAGCGAAGCGAAAACGCATTGGATAGTCAGTTGGCTTCAACTCCTGAACCAATTGGACTTTGTATGGCGTCACACCAAGGTCTTTATGCAAAATTCGTCTCAATGGTGCCTACGAAATGTTCAATTCTTGAGAACGACGGTGAATTGATGTTGATGGCGCTTCACGCACACTTTCTGCAGCAATATTCTCGGATGTACGCACTGTTTTTGGCTTTTCACGCTTTGGTTTATCGATGAGGATGCCAGTTTCTTTCACTTTTTTTCCACAAGATAACGAACATACGGAGCTGACGGTGCTACTCTTCTTCCAAAATCCGTACGCAATTTTCGCACACATTATTCGTTGTTTAAGCGTTGTTCAAGCGTATACACAACCATATTCGTTCAGCGGAAGGATAAAACTAATTATCTGTCAAATCAGACATGAGCTAAGTGTTACCATTCACGAAATAAGCACTAGTTGAAAAAAAAAAAAAAAACGTTAGATGGCGGACCCTTTATTTACAATAGAATTGTAATTGCAATCAATTCAAAATTCGGTTATTATCTTCAGTGCAATGCGTTGACAATAAATTTGGTAGCCACAACAAATCTGTTTTCCGCGTGTAGTTACAAACATCAGCACGAACTCATTATAACCTGACCACATAGTGGTATAGGGTATAAAAAGCATCCAAAGTAGTGAGAAGTGATAGTTTTCATTCTTGGATCCGGATGTTGTGCAAATTTGGATTACTATCAATTAATATAATATGGATTTGTAAGTAAATTTTAACTGCAAAGGAGGTGGTGATAAATCACTTCTTCTAAATAGATATTTTGATATTTATATTTACTAGTATAACCCAGCACTCGAAATTCGAGCGCAAATTCTAGGACATATTTTTTTATTAAATTTTTGTCTTCCAATGTTATTTTAATCTACATATGGGGCATTCCATGTAAAAGAGGAAAACATCATAAATTTTAAATTTCAATGGATTATTGGTAATTCAGAAATAAGTTATAAGTAACGGTTTATATTTCAATAATCTGTTGATTTTTATACCCTATACCACTATGTGGTTTGGGTATAATGACTTTGTGCTGCTGTTTGTAACAACCAAAAATATTTGACCTAGACCCATCTTTAATTATACCGATCGAATCAGAATCACTTTCTGAGTTGATTTAACAATGTCCGTCCGTCCGTCCGTCCGTCCGTCTGTGTGTCCATGTAAACCTTGTAATCAAACTGCAGGTCACAAATATGAATATATTTTGATGAAATTTGGTATATAAGCTTCTATCAGCCATGGGATGAACGCTATTGAAATTGGTGAGAATCGGTCCATGTTCAGACCTAGCCCCCATACAAATTACCCATATGAAATCGACATAAATTGCCATAAGATCCAAATTGTCATATAGATCTTACTCAAATTGGATTTGTATGCGTTCATTACATCCATTAATGAGTAGTCCAAAAATGATCCCTTTGACCCCATATAGAGCTGCTTCCCGATCTTCACTTAAATCTATTAAAAAACAAAAATATTGCACTGATTCTTCTCAAATTTTGTTTGTATATATTTTTGCAAAATACAAGAGACTTTACCAAACATGATCAGGATCGGTCCATTTCTGGACCAAGTCCATATATAGATATAGCATCCGATATGAACTTTTTCATATCTGCAGCCAAAAAAAATTAATAAAAATCCCACTCAAATTTGGTTTTTGCTTATTTTCTATGTCCAGTTAGTTGGGCCTAAGAGATAGGGTTCTGAACGCATGGTATAGGGTATCGTATAGTCGGTCTAGACCGACTATAATTTTCTTACTTGTTTTTTTTGAAACAATAAAGAGAATAGTAATTTTTCTCTCCGAAAACTTCGATATCATAGAAAGTAATTTGAGGAACAAATTTTGTTTTACCTGCAACACTGTTTTTGGTAGTTTTTACAGTTGTTGAAAGTTGGCGAGTCTGTTTTAACGAAAGTGTGAGAAAAACTAATTAGCTGCATAAAAATAAATTGAAAACGTGTGTTACATTTTGTGTATTTCTTCTTTTAACAAATGCTTGTTGTATGTCCCACCAGTCTCGGTAACAAGTATAAAAGTTGTTTTCCCGTCTACAAATATGAGTTAATGAATTAAGTTTTTTCCTAGAAGTAAGAATAATTATGCCTATTACTATTTGAGCACGTTTGCGTAGTTTAAATGTTTTTATTATAATTCCGAGACTGGTTTTATATGTGTCCCACCAGTCACATTTGACTGGCTTACACTGACATATGATGGAATTTTGTTTGGAAGTTATCCACAGGTCTAGGGACCGCTTAATAGGTGCTTCGTTTTCTATTTTTATTTGTTATATTTTGTTGCTAGTTGTAAACTTTGCGTGCATAAAGATGAATACTGCAGAGAGGAAGAGAAAATCTCGAGAGAAGATGAAGGAGGATAGAGAAAAATGGAAGATATCACAAGAAAAACAAAAAGAGTGGGATAAGAAACGGAGGGAGAAAAATAGGCATGAATGTGAGAAAAATTAAAACAAAAAAGAATCTCTAAGAGAAAAAGAGAAATTGCGAAAAAGAAAACAAAGAGAAAATAGGAAATTAGCTGGGGTACAGAAACAAAACAGTTCAAACCTAGGGTCGTACAAATGCCGGTAAGAGCAAATTTTTTGAATTCAGGCCTATACACGTGAGACCCTTAAACGAAATGCCACATAATGTTTGTATTTGTGTTCATCACGCAAACTATAACTTATTGCTAGAGGCTTTAAGCAAAGTTGTTCCAATAATACTCGGTTTTTCCACAGAATTTCTGAAACAAATTACTTATGATATCTCTAACGAAAAGTGTATGACTGGCGAATGTTTGAACTGTTTCGAAGTTCCAGATATTCTTCCTCTAGCATTTGATACGACTTTTGCAGTGACATGGAAAATCAGTCGAAAGAGATATCAAATTAGAACTCGCAGTGGAACTATAAAAGATCTTTTAAAAGAACTCGATACCAAAACACCCAAGTTCAAGTCTCACGTTTTTGCTAAAAATGAGCAATGTAAATTCTTCGATTCAATAGTAAAACAAAGTATTCAGGAACAAGTAGTACTTCAAATCGACTTTGTAGAAAATTTTTCGATCTTGCCCACTGGAACCATGCTCAAGTGACACTATTTACGGCATGTACATGGGCTGACCAAGGTCAAAAGAAACATTCATTTGTAATTGTTAGCAACGAATTATCTCACAGAATTTTCATTTATTTTTGTTATGAAAAAGAGATTTATTTTATTTTTATTGATAACTAGTGTAATTTTTCCTTTTTGTTAATTTAATTGTTAAGTTGTTAATTTTTGTTTACTTTCTTTTATGTTTTCTACTAAAAATTATAAAAAAAAAGAATTCAAAACAATAATAAAACTGATTTTCGTGAACTCCAATTTTACGTATTTTGTACTTGTACCACCAGTCACAAAGACCTGTCCCACCAGTCACGATTTCATTATTTTTTTAAATCATTTCTACGAATGATATAGGTCCGATTTGTAATGGAAACTAAAGCGTAGGATATATATTTTATATCATATAAAAGTCTCACATGAAAAATATTTGGTTAAGCTAAACTCCATTTCTGTGTAAACAGTAGTCAAAGAAAGGGATTTTTTAGTGTCCCGCCAGTCACAAACATTTAAATAATAATAGTTCAGAAGTGAACAAGATTTTTAAGTTTGTTAAAAAGTAGTTTTATAAATTGGTCACTTAACTTAACTTAACTTTATATTTTACTATTTTATAAGTTATGATGACGAAGTTATAACGCATATTTGATCTAATTCTGTAGTCAAAAGTCCCACCAGTCACAATGGAATGCCCCATATATAGAACTATAAAAAATTTATGAATATTTAAATGAGCCTAAAGATATGTTAATCAATTTTAACAATTCATAATTCAACCCTGATATATAATTTAAATCATTCGCATTAACAGGGTGTAACGAATTATTATAAATATTTTATTTTATTTAATTTAATATATTTTTAAAACAGATTACACATAAAATTCATCATTCACAGCTTCTCCTCCATATGAACTATAACTATGTCAATTTTTACACTCCTTCGTGCCCGCATATTGTTTAAAAAGGGAACTAAACATATACCTTCACGTATTAATATATAGATGAGTAGTTCATGGTACGTTTTTAAATTTTAACATTTAAGGTTTGCGCACAAAAAAACTATAACATACATTTTCGCTTGTAAAAGTGTACTTAATTAAAATTTTTTATTTTGTTTAATTATGTTAGCCTTGCCTTTTACTTTAAAATGGAAATGTGAAGGAAAAGTACGTACAAAAATTATTAGAAATTTTAAGCAATCGCTTATAAGGTAAAAGATTCACGGCAACGAACGTCTTACTGTTAAGAGAAGTCAGCGAAGTGGCAGAATAATGGGCTATACTGACCCTAACACTTTTTAAGAAAACTCGGAATATTTCGGAGAGAAAAGTAGCTCAAAATATCAATCTTTCTGTCTGTCTATCCACACAGATAGATCTGTGTGTACATATAAAACTTGTAATCTAACTACAAGTCGCAACTATAGGACGAACGGTATTGAAATTGGTGAAAATCGGTGAATGTCATTCTAACCGACTATAAATTTCTTACTTGTTAATATTATATTGGATGAGTTCAAATTCTCTTTGATATTGTATAGATTTGAAATTATAATTTTTCAGCAACATCCTTATATTATTTAACATTGTCATCACTGTTAATTTTTATTAAAAGCCATTTAATCCTACCTTTCACTTGATTTCAATTTGTTATCCGCCACATATTTCATACCATGTAATGTTGTATTACGACAAAACTCATTTGTGTTTTGTGTGAAAATTTTCTTAATATTTAAACTATTTAATTCCTTATCAAATCGCCAATTCTTTTGAAATATCCTTCTTCCATTTCCGCACAATTTCATTGGCCGACTTTATTTTAAAACTTTTCGAGACAGCACTACAACAGGAAATACTTAAAAGAATTAAGAAATAACCCTTTATATATTCTATAATATAGTTTAATTTAATTAAAACGGGTAATGTTATTCTAAAATTGCAGGCTGCAATATGGTGTTATTGACAATAAACATTAAATTACAATAATATTTATTTGTTAAGGGACATTTAGACAAGGGAGAAAGTTGCTATGACCCAGCAAAAAATATGAGAAGTGCTTCAAGACGAACAATTTTTTATTATTTACTTTTTTTTTTTGTATACCAAATTTCAATTAGTTCGTATGTTCTGCCTCATTTGAAGTTCTTTTTAACAACTTCTCAAAATGTCAATAGAATGTTATTAAAATAAATAAATAAAAGTTCGTTTAGATTAAGTGACAGGGAATTACTTTTTCAGTAGTGTTTTAAATTGAAATAAAATGTTATTTAAAAAAAATTCGTCAACTTTTAACTCAAACCCAATAATCAAGTACGTTTTGAATGATCGTTGAATCGGGGAATATTTTGTTATTCAAGAATCTTTTACATATTTTCATTTAAGTGTAAGTCCGGCCATTTGGATGTGGCTTTTCACTTTTTCACGCTGCAATTAAATTTTTTCTGCGAAAAAACATTATTTTATAAAATACATGAAATTTATGAAAATAAAACCTAAAAAATAACCAAATACAATGAATCAGCTGCTAATTTACCCATTATAAAGTCAATCATTTTTAACATTATGACCACTAGATCAAATTAATTGGTGATTGATCAAAGTAGATCTACCTCACTCCTATGAAAAATACATCAGTGCTTAAGCCAAAAAAAAAACTAATGCTAAAGGTGAATTCTAGATTTAGCTTCGCAGGTTCATTGATTTGGTCAAATAATTATTTTTCAGTTTAGTAGTACTATTTTCGACATCTGTGCCTAATTTCATATCAATATCTAAAATAGTTTAATAGTGACGCTCGTTTTTGCAAACAACTAAAATTTAATTTGATGATTTTAACAATGTCTGATTATGTTGAACAAAGAAGTTCAATTAAATTTTGTTTGCGAAATCAAATTTCTGCTGTAGAAACATTAAGGATGTTGCAGAACGCCTTCAGTCATAAGGCTATGTCGAAGAAAATGTTCACAGTTCCAAGAAGGCTAAGAAAGCGTCGAAAACAATAGCGACTTGGACGAGAAAAAAAACTAAAACTGACGAACAATACGTTGAGCATAGTTAAGCTGCGTTCACACTATGTGTTTTGCTTGTGTTTTTCTTATTGTTTTAGCACGTGCAATTTGTACACATAGTGTGAACCCTTTCAAAAACTGTTTATGTACAACACATTTGGCAAAACATATGTAAATTTTTCAATTAGAGCAGGTTCTATTTTGGCATGACAACCATATTAAAATACAATACTGCTTGTGGCGAAAGAAAAACAGAGTAAATTATAAAGATAAATATTGAAAGAAAAATAAATTGTTTAATATTAATTAACAATTAAAAAATATAAAAAATATATTACTTTATTTTTAACAATAACTTTTTGTAAATTCACAAATTAAATCAGCTGTTGTTTACATTTAGAGGTTATGTCATACGGAAATACATATGTACGTTTGATCGCAAAATGATGAATTGTATATAAAACGCCAATTTTGACACACACGCCGAATTACGTATGGATCGTAAAACTGAATTTACATATGGAAAATACACATAGTGTAAACACACCTTTAGAGATTTTGCTGATACTGCTGGCATGTATCAATCAATACCATATTTAAAGATATTTGGGGCCTCAAATCTCGATTGGTTTAAAAAACACAATATTTTTTTGGAAAAAGAGTATCGTGGTCATATTTCTGCAACAACGCTTTCTGACTACCAGAACGAAATGAAAAGTATCATGGGTGATGAGTCTTGCACCTTTGCCAACGAGCCTGAAACAACCGGCCAATCCAGTGAATATCAAGCAAATTCAAAAAGCTCGATTATCGTGGTATGGTGAATTATGATTTCCTTCCGGTGGTCGAAACTATTAATAATGAAGATTATTGGAAAAAAGAGCTCAACTCTTGGTTTTTGCACCAAGATATTGCACCGTCTCACACTGCATTGGTACTTCTAGACCAGGCGCGATTTTTTGTTCCAAATTTTTGCCTGCGGCGCTTTTATTTATAAAACTTAAATATTTTAAACAAAAGATAATAATAATTTCTTTGTTACCTTCCAAAAATCTGAAACTATTGTAGTTCCTGGCAATATCCAATCCTTTATTATTGCCAAAAGAGTTTCTTTATTTCTGGATTCTACGGGAACCAAGAAACACTTGTTGGTTCCCCGTTCCACGCCACCAAATACCCATTGGCCTTCAACACGATGCCCACGGTAATACTTCCGGCGTCCAAACTTGCTTTCGTCGATTTCGACGACCGTATTTGGGCCACCTATTTTGTTTTTTTCAACGATCATCGCTTGGTAGAGTACTTCTCTCGCGAACATCGCGCAATCGACAATGGCTTTGTTGCCCAATCGAAGTTCAATTCTTATCAAATCTTGTGATGCACCGTTTAAGTATAAATGGTGCATCGCCAAAATTTGAAAAATTGAAGCATGCGATTTTGCAAAATAAGTTCCTCTGCGAATTGAAGTTTCGTACTTGCACTTTTTTTCTTTTGCTTGCGTTCGCTACATTCAGCATGGCATCTGGAAATATATAGGCTGAATAAACACTTTTTTGCTGAAATTATATTGCCCAAAGCCTAACCTCCAAATGTAGCCGTCGCAGACGTTTTTTTTTTTTGCACAATTTCAGTGGGTGTCCGCGGCTGCACAAATAATTCCCTTCTTTTGGAATCAACATTAAATTTTGTAGCATTTCCATACCGTTTTGTGGAATGCTTCCATCACTCTGACATTCAAAAAGCTCAAAAAGTTTTATTATGTTGAATTCAGCCATTATAAAGAATAAAAACGAGAAAAACGCGGGAAATTTAACTTTAAAATTCAGATATTGTCACGGTACACACAAAAAAGCTTACCAAAATTTGACTCCTTTTTGATTTTTGAAGGGCGATATCTCAGAACCTGGGGCTTTCCGCAACTTTTTGACGTCAGATTCGTTTCCAAGACCCCCGATATTACTTATACACAGAAAAAAAACTTACCAAAATTTAAATTTTTTTTTGCATTTTTGAAGGGCGATATCTCAGAAATGGGGTCTTTCCGCAACTTTCTGACTTCAGATTCGTGTTCAGGACCCCTAATATTACCTATATACCGATTTTTATTAAAATCGGAGAGGTCGGTGGTAAACGACACTTGTTCCTTAAATAACGACACTAATTTAACAAAAAATTCGTAATTTGTCAGTAAGAAAACAATCTGTGTCAGTGGAATACGTTTGTGGTTTCAAGATATATACGCGTTTAAAAATATTATTTTAAATTAAGTGTACTTATAAAATAATAATAGATATACCATAAAAATGAATAAAAAGAGAAAAATTGATCAAGAGTGCCGCGTTTTTAAGGAAGAGTGGAAAAGTAAATATTTTTTACTGCATCGAAAAATAAGGCCATCTGTCTCATTTGTCAGGAAAGTCTCGCAGTTTTTAAAGAGTATAATATTAGGAGACATTTTACTACTAAACACTCAGAATATGGATCCGACTTCACTCCCTTAGTCAGAAAAACAACTGCTGACAAGTTAGCCGCAAATTTATCTCTGCAAGGAAATTTTTTGTGCGCCAAAATGCTGAAGAAGAAGCTGCTACAAAAGCTAGTTTTATTATTGCTTTGAAAATAGCCAAAAACAACAAACCATTTTCGGATGGACAATTTATTAAGGAATGCATGCTTGCAGCAAGTAGTTTTATATGCCCTGAGATGAAAAATAAATTCGAAAGTGTAAGTTTATCACGACGAACTATTACGCGACGTATTGAATGTATTGATGATTATTTAAATCAGCAACTATTATCAGTACTGCAATCATCAATGTGATATTCGATTGCTCTTGATGAGAGTACTGATCATAAAGATACTGCACAATTAGTAATTTTCATACGTACATGTAACGCTAATTTTAAAATTGTTGAGGAACTATTGTCAATGGAATCGCTGAAAGGACAAACAACTGGAGCTGATATATTCGAAAAAGTTGAAAATTGTTTAGTGAAATATAACTTGCCCTGGAGTAAAATTATAAGTGTTACGACTGATGGAGCGCCAAGCTTAACAGGTACAAACATTGGATTATTGAAGAGAATTCAGGATAAAATAAAAGAAAATTGGCCAAATCAAAACATTATACCAATACACTGTATTATTCACTAACAGGTATTATGCAAGAAAGTGCTAAAAGTGGAACACGTCACTATTACCGTAATTAAACTCGTTAATTATATCCGATCTAGGGGACTTAATCATAGACAATTTATTAATTTTCTACAAGAGATCGAATCAGAATATACAGACGTGCTGTATCACAGTCAAGTTCGATGGTTAAGCTTGGGTAAGGTGCTAGACGAGTATGGGATCTTAAAAATGATATAGTTATCTTTTTGGAAATGAAAAATAATAAAAATTTTCCAGAATTAAAAGATCCTGATTGGCGTTTAGATTTTGCATTCACCCTCGATATTATGACTCATCTCAATGTATTTAACACCGCATTGCAAGGAAAAAATTTGTATGCTCATGAAATTATAGTTACCCTAAATTCATTTCAGTTAAAGTTACGACTATTTTCGCAGCATTTATCAAATAAAAATTTGGATCACTTCCCAGCTTTGAAAACAGTTACCAATATACCTGAAGAGAAATTTAAAGAATATAATTGCAATGTAACAATTTTAAATGAAGAATTTACGCGCAGATTTGGTGACTTTCGAAAACTTGAAAAGAGTTTGTCAATAGTTAGGGTTCCATTTTGTATTGAAATTGATAAAGTTTCGAGTGAAATTCAACTAGAAATAATAGATTTGCAATGTAATCCTGATCTTAAAGAATTACATCGTCAGAACGAGATTTGTATTTTTTATAGTTCTCTCGATTCAAACAAATATGCAAAAATTCGAGATTTTGCCAGTAAAATGCTAGTTATTTTTGCTTCGACTTATATATGTGAACAAACATTTTCCATTATGAACGTCAATAAAAACTCTGTACGATCATCTATTACAGATGCACATTTGAAAGCAGTTTTAAGGATTTCTACTACAAAACTTGAACCAGATATTGAGAACATGATGGCATCCTCGAAGCAGTTACATTCATCTCATTAAAATAATTACTTATTTGTTAATTCTATATTTTTCATACTAGCATTTATTAATAAAATACAATTTTTTTTTATTTTATATGATATGCATTTTAATTAGCTGCCCATTATTCCAATTTAGATAACCGTGCGGCCCTTGACCATAAGAGTTTGCCCAGGCCTGTTCTAGACCATTTCGTACAATATACAAGTCATATTATTCCACAAACATCGTATTCGTGGCTATTCAAATTTTAAACTCAAAAGACCACTTCGGCGATACCGTTTTGAATCTATTGTACATATCATTATAATTATAGGGTATTCCTTTATAGGCCATGAACTTGATTTGCCATGTTATAACAAAAGTCATCTTTTCATTTGAACATAGGAGTTGATATATTTCTGTAGTTGATTTTATTTTTTTCCGTTTTACTGGGGTATGGATCAAAAAACTTTTCTGTGAAAATAACGTGGTGTATTTTACTTTTAAAAAAGTTAATGTGTAAGTGCGAGTACATATGTATATCTTAATGAAAATAAATAACAACTTTTAACTCGTATATTTGGGTAAAAGTTAAACTTTTTCGTCATATGTCGTTACTAATGTCTGATCGTTTCTGCAAATGTTGTTTAGATCGCTGATTTAAAAAATAAGTTTTAAAAGAAAAACAGTAAAATGAAATAAAATTTGGAATTCTTTTTATTAATCTGCATCAAAGCTTAATATGACTGATCAGTTGATCAGTTATTAATAGTTATCTTGTTTGTGTGCTTACGTTAAGGTGCTATTACATGATGTGTTTTTTACATATGTACTCTCAAATTTTCCCACAACAAAAGTTGTACACATCGTGTGATACATATGAAACATTGTTTATGTACAATACATGAGGAAAGTCACATGTACATTTTTCAATTAGAACAGGTTCTATTTTGGCAAGACAAACATATGAAAATACAACACTGCTTGTGGAGAAAGAAAAACAGAGTAAATTATAAACATTAATATTGGAAGAAAAATAAATTGTTTAATATTAATTAACAATTAAAAAATATATAACTTTTTTTTAACAATAAATTTTTGTAAATTCACAAATTAAATCAGCTGCTGTTTACATTTAGAGGTTATGTCATACGGAAATACATATGCACGTTTGATAGCAAAAATTATGAATCGTATGTAAAAGACAATTTTGACAGACATGAGGAATTTCATATGGATAAAAAAAGTGACAGTACATATGTAAAAAACACTTCGTGTAATAGCACCTTAAGTAGCTTTTTCGAACCTACATAAATGTTGATTCAATCGTAATTATAATGTGATAGTATAGATGTAATCTAATGCTTTTTACGGAAATGAATCTGGAGAAACGGCCCTAAAATATGAGAAACCACTTTGGAGCCTAATAGTATAAACTATCCTCTACCCAACCTGTCCTATATGTGAAATTTTTTTTTAACCACTTCGCTCTACGAGGGTTCTAAAAACGAAGGTTCGAAGTTTTATGGTGGAAATTATAAATATTAAATTTTATAATATAAATAAGTGAGTGTTAAATTCGGCCGAATTTTTGATACCCTCCATCTGTTACCACGGTTACCATTTTAATACAGTTACTAAACCTTTAACCCTTTCACGACCAAACCTAAACTGATAGATTCGTACTTAACGATCCAACATTTCTAAACAAAAGTGTCGTCAAAAATATTTTTTTTTAATTCCTTCAAGGAAAAATCCATGGGCCATATATATCCCATTGGTCGTCAACGGTCAAAATAAGCAACTAATTTACTCCGCTCAAAGCAAGTAAAGGTGAATTCATCGTCGCGAACCGTCGTTTGTTGAATTATAACGAGCTACCCGCAGCTGTATTCATTGTCTGTAGGTTGAGTTACTGCAGAAATTTTTTTAAACAGCTGTTCAGCTGTCTGAATTAGAAGTGAAAAAGTTTTATATATTGGCAAAATTACTTTTGATCACAGAGATGCCAAAGCACCACATAAAAAATAAACATTTCTTAAAAATCTTATAAAAAATCAGCTGTTTACATTTAGAGGTTATGTCATACGAAAATACATATGCACGTGTGATAGCAAAAATTATGAATAGTATGTAAAAGACAATTTTGACAGACATGCGGAATTTCATATGGATAAAAAAAAGTGACAGTACATATGTAAAAAACACATCGTGTAATAGCACCTTTAGGCTAATGGACACGTGCAGTATTAAGGTGCTATTACACGACGTGTTTTTTACATACGTACTGTCACTTTTTTTATCCATATGAAATTCCGCATGTCTGTCAAAATTTTATTTTACATACGATTCATAATTTTTGCTATCACACGTGCATATGTATTTCCATATGATATAACCTCTAAATGCAAACAACAGCTGATTTAATTTGTGAATTTACAAAAATTTATTGTTAAAAAAAAGTTATATATTTTTTAATTGTTAATTAATATTAAACAATTTATTTTTCTTTCAATATTAATCTTTATAATATACTCTGTTTTTCTTTCGCCACAAGCAGTGTTGTATTTTCATATGTTTGTCATGCCAAAATAGAACCTGTTCTAATTGAAAAATGTACATGTGACTTTCCTCATGTATTGTACATAAACAATGTTTCATATGTATCACACGATGTGTACAACTTTTGTTGTGGGAAAATTTGACAGTACATATGTAAAAAACACATCGTGTAATAGCACCTTTAATATACATACAACTGCAATTACTTCAACAATAGGAAGAATTACAACATATACAACATATATCAAGAAAAACAACAAACACACTGAAAAATTTTATTTTTTCAAAAGTTTTTCAAAGTTTCATTCATGACCCCTTTGACCGATTTTGACGATTTAAAATAGCAACTCCTTGGCGATGTTAATAAACAATTTTGTACAAAAAACAACGGTCTACCTTAGATATTGACGGCGTGATCGTGATTTCCACGGTCATCGCTAAATCAACTTCCCTTGTTATAATGATCAAGAAAATATATGGTTTTCGGGTCTCCGGAATTTATTTCGATGCGTTACAAACGGAATGACAAACCTATATATACCCTCTGCCACTGAGGTGTGGAGGGTATAAAATATCATCATCTAAATCGTGATGTAAATTTGTGTTCGTTGAATTTTCGCGACTTATGTGATCAAGATTTACATCTGTTTCATCTGTAATCAAAACTTTTAAAATATGTATGTGAATGATATAACAAATAAACCAAAAGTTATTGCTTGGATATCATTATGATATCATTTAGATTATAAGTATATAATTTATGATTCGAAAATGGCAGTTTTCAGAAAATAGTACATTCGTTAGCGGTATCATTATTTTGACAAGAAATGATATATTAATGATATTAAATCGAACTCACCAAATTTGACTTCCTTGTATATAATTGATAAATTGTGAAGTACTGCCAAGGCCACAATTACAATTATTGGGTTTTTTTCTGCAAAGTCGCATTTTTTTCAAAAATATACGGAAGCGACTTTTCCAAACTCCAAAAGCTCTTTCAACAACATTCCTAGCTTTAATATGAGCTTTGTTGTACTTTTCTTCTTTGATGTCTTTCGGATTTTGGACCGGAGTGAACAGGTAATTGGTGCACTTGTAGCCACCGTCTCCTAGCAAAAGCCTCATGAAATGACCATTTTCAAATTTTTCTTTTATTTTGCTTTCATTAAAAATGCGTGAGTCATGGGTGCTTCCTTTTCAGCTCGCAACGATATCTGTTATTTAAAATGCATCAATGCTTCACAAACAACCTTGATATGTACGAATAATTAGAAAATATGTATATAATATCGACATATATGGAAATGTAGTACGCGAGTATGGCTTATATCCAGCAAAAAATCATAAACTGGATTCCGACCACGGAAAATGGAATCTTTTCTGCTGGATGTAAACAATATTAACTTCACGTACATATCTGCACATTAAATGAAAAATTGCCTTTTCTATTAACATATAGTTTTGCATCATCACCTCCTACAGCTTGGATACGAATATCAATTGCTCCCATAACTTTTTTAAATCCTGCTATTTTTTGGAAATCGTCCATAACTTTAATCTGGTCTTCTGCTAACATTGCCATTTTAATATATGTTCCGGATTTTTTGGCAAATGTGGTGGCTACCTTTTGACAAATACGATTCGTTGTGGATTGACTGAAACCACGAAACTCTGCGCAGTCTTCTTGTACCTTGTTGCGCCCCAACACCTTAAAGCTGCTAAAACTTGTAAATACGCCGGACTTTATCCTACTTTCTTTTTCTGATTTCCTTTGAGATCTTCTTTAACCAAATTAATTTTTTTGCGTTTTCCTTTGTGACTGTATTTTTTGCGAAAATAAATGTCGTTGTATACCAAAAATGGATTTATTCTTTAAGCGTTTCCATTATTTTTAAGTAAAAAAATATTTTTTTGCACTTAAAAATTATTTATTTATACATACATACATATATTTTGTTTTGCTTAATTTGACACACATAAGCTGTTTTAATCTAAAAGAATTAACAAATGACCAATTACAAAACGATAAAAATTTTTTTTCAATTCAATTATATATTCTTCCTTTATTTACATATTTTAACAAATTTGATATTTACATATGAGATCTTATCTTAACATAGATATTGCAACAAATAATATATAGGATCTAAAGACATTAAATAGTTTTTATTTTATTTAAATGGTGCGTGGTAAAGAAGAAGAAAGCATATATTTAAAAAATTTCATAACTGCACTGTATTCTTAATCGGACCGGTTTCTGGCATTTCAGCCTTCATCAGCGATTTATTGAACATTGTGATAATTGTTATGTTTTAATTGAATAGATTGTTTCTATATGAAAATTTTTTCTACTTAGGGCGGCCGTGAGGTTTTTGAACCATGAACCTTCACATACACTCGTACTTGCACTTTTTGGTCAGCGCTTTAACACACTCACCTAAAGTCAGGCCTATGAGCAGTGTGGTTAGTTTCAGTTTTCGTACCATACCCTAAGTAGAAAAAATTTTCATATAGAAACAATCTATTCAATTAAAACATAACAATTATCACAATGTTCAATAAATCGCTGATGAAGGCTGAAATGCCAGAAACCGGTCCGATTAAGAATACAGTGCAGTTATGAATTTTTGAAATATATGCTTTCTTCTTCTTTACCACGCACCATTTAAACAAAATTAAAAATTGCATATTAATTACAGTAGTAATTGCAATATGTCTGAAAAATTACTATAAATCTAACAAAGTTTTTATTTTATTTTTTAATGATTTTTAAAGGAAAATGGGAGGGAAAAAACCTTTATATGATTTAATAAATTCAAATACTATCTGAAAATTTTTATATGCTTATAGAAGGTTTATTAGAAATAATAGACCTCTATAAGCATATAATTTTCAATTTGGTGATTTCTTTTTAATTTTACGTTACTTCTCTACATTCTCTTATCAGTGGGTAAGAGGAATTTTCAATTTTGGCAAAAGAATTGTTGTTAATCCTTGTCATGAAATCGATAATTTTTTCATAACCTGTTTCTTCATGAAGAAGATTTGTAGGATACCTCCAGGGCTTTTTATTTATCATTTTAAGACATTTGTTTTGTATAATTTGTAAGCGTTTGATGTGGCAGTTGGCAGCGTCACTCCAAATAGGACACGCGTATGTTAATATTGGCCTTATAACACTTTTGAATAGGAGATTTTTGTTTTTGGGGTTTAGAAATGACCTTCTCTTTAGTAGTGGCCATAATGCTTTAAATGATTTTATAGTTGTTTAAAAGTAAGCTTTTTGTCCAAGACAACTCCGAGATATTTGACATGATTAAGTACATTTATGGTATTATTTCCAATATGAAGATGACGTCTTGGCAATCTTTTGGGAGATTTGTTGAACGGAAAAATAATTGCTTGGGTCTTGTTTGGATTAATTTTGATTTTCCATTTGTGAAAATATTTACTGCAATTTACAAGTCCCTTTTCCATTTTCTTCAGGAGTGCACTTGTAAGTTTGTTTGAAGAAATTAACGCAGTATCATCTGCGTAGTAAGCAATTTTCATATATTTCGGGACTTTGAAATCGGATGTATATATCGAGTAAAGCAATGGCGACAAGACTGATACTTGAGGTAACCCTGTGGTAATGGTTTTTGGAGATGATGTTTCATTATTAATCGCAACTTTAAAGCTTCTGCCGTGAATGAAATCTGAAATAAGTTTGCATAAATATTTTGGTACATTTGCATCAAGAAGTTTAAATACTAGGCCATTATGCCAAACGGTGTCAAACGCTTTTTCGATATACAACAATATTAGACCCGTTGAACGTTTATTGTTTTTATTGCTGATTATTTGATTTTTAATTCTGTTTATTTGGTGAGTAGTGCTATGCCCTTTTTTAAATCCAAATTGTTCGTTAGCAACAATAGAATTGGTCGTTACAAATTCACTAAAGGTGCTATTACATGATGTGTTTTTTACATATGTACTGTCAAATTTTCCCACAACAAAAGTTGTACACATCGTGTGATACATATGAAACATTGTTTATGTACAATACATGAGGAAAGTCACATGTACATTTTTCAATTAGAACAGGTTCTAGTTTTGTATGACAAACAAATGAAAATACCACACTGCTTGTGGCGAAAGAAAAACAGAGTAAATTTTAAAGATTAATATTGAAAGAAAAATAAATTGTTTAGTATTAATTAACAATTAAAAAATATATAACCCTTTTTTTAACAACAAAATTTTTCTAAATTCACAAATTAAATCAGCTGTTGTTTACATTTAGAGGTTATGTCATACGGAAATACATACGCACGTGTGATAGTAAAAATTATGAATCGTATGTAAAAGACAATTTTGACAGACATGAGGAATTTCATATGGATAAAAAAAGTGACAGTACATATGTAAAAAACACTTCGTGTAATAGCACCGTAAGACGAGAATGTAGTATTTTTTCAAATATTTTACCTAAGTTACTTAATAAACTAATAGGTCTATAGCTATTTGGGTTATTTTTTGGCTTACTAGATTTGTTGATAGCTATAACCTTAGCGTTTTTGAAATGGTTTGGGAAATAGTTGAGTTTGATGCAGCTGTTAAATATTATAACCAGTAATTTTAGAGCTTTGAGTGGTAGTTTCTTTAAGAGCAGGTTGGGAACATTGTCAAAACCAGGAGATTTTGAGGGTTTTATTAATGAGACAATATTCATTACATCTTCTAGAGATGTATAAATTGCTGACTCAGAACTGGGATTTTCCTTCTTAAAATTATTTACTGTTGTATTTATTACTATATCCGCTGAGTGGTTGTAATTCGAAGTGAGGTTATTTGCTTTGACAAATGTATTTGCCAGGACTTCAGCCTTGTCATTATCAGATGTTATCCTTGTATTTCCAACCTCAAGGTGAGAGATTTGATTTTTTCCTTTTCCTCGCAAGTTCCTGCTTATTCTCCAAAATGATTTATCACCTGGTTTTAAATTGGATAATAATTGACACCATTTCTTATTGCGTTCCGAATTAATACTTTTATCAATCATGTTACTTAGAAACTTAGTACATTGATTATAAAAAGTTTGCTCGGCTATATTTGAAGATCGTTGGCTTTTTCTTTTAAAGCTTCTTCTTAGTTTAATATATTTCACAGTACTTTCTGGTAATGTGTAATTATTTTGTTGGGTTATTTTAGGTGTAGACGCATCCCTTGCTTCGAAGACTACATTTATAAATTTTTGTATTTCCTGATCAATTACTACCTTGGTATTGTATACATCCGAATTTAACGTGATTTTATTTTCTAAAAAATTCATATAAATGTTCCAGTTGGTTGCACTATAATTATAATAGTTGAGGTCAACCTGCGAGGCCACTGATATTTTAAGTGTACACATAATGGGGCGATGGTCTGATGGTATTTCGTAATCCATTGTCTTTACGTCTATATTTAAAGCGGTATTGCTTAAAATAATATCGACTGTGGATGCTTCGCGATTGTGTTGATGGGGGTTGGACTATTAGGACAGTGTATAAAAAAATTGCTTGATTGCTGTAGATTGTTGAGTGCTATTCCTGCAGTATTATTTGAACGGCAATTCCAAGAGCAATGTTTGGCATTTAGGTCACCAAAAACTATGTATTCTTTGGTGGAAGGTGTTAGGTTCAAGATATCAGCACAGAAGTTATGGGTATATCTTGGTGAATATAACGAAGATACAACAATAGGTCTATTATTTATAATAACTTCAATTGAGATGTTTTCGATTGATGAAGTGTTTGATATAAAGAGGTTTTTATGAGCGACAGATTTATGAATTAACAGAGCTACTCCTCCTCCTCTAGCATCTCTTCTGTCACTTCTATATAAATAATAATTTTTAAAAAAGGGTCTATGATTTTCTGAAATCATTCAAAGACGCTGTTTTAATATTTTCTCTTTCAATTAGTATTTCAAATTGTTTTAATTTAGAAAAGTTTGAAATGCCATTAGCATTCAAGTGAAGCATTTTGAATTCGTTTAAATTATTAGTATAATCCATGGGCGTATTTTACCATTGAGATTACAACTTTGATTTGTTGTACTTTTGAAGTGCACCTATGCAAATCATCCATAGCTGTAGTGAAAATATCAAAAAGCTCATCAATGCTAAATAAATCGTTGTTTGTTTTCAGCTGATTAGCATATGTAGCTTTGCTGTTATTATTGATGTTATTGTTACAATTTGTGTTGTTGTTTCTTAAATTAGGAAAATCTCCCACATTAAATTGAAATGTTATTTTGTAGTTGTCTGCTTTTATTCGGATTTTTAGAAGTAACTCTTGTTCTAGTTTCCAAATAGAGCGAACGTAACGGACAGTTGATATCGTTTGCAGAGTGATCAGTTCTCTCTTTTCCTTGTTTTTTGCAATTAAAGCATGTAAATACAGCTGGCCTTTTTTCATTTGTGTTAAACGAACACACGCTTGTATGATGTTGTTCTGCACATACATGCAGCACTTCGATGGCAATGGTCACCGCCATGGCCATACATCAAGCAGTTCCAGCATTGAGTTGGTTTGTTCTTGGATTTCGATTTGTATTTTTTCCAAGAATTTATAATATTAGAAATTGTTCGTACATTTTTTAAAGCAGTTGGATTAAAATTTTTACGAACAAATTGAACTTTATAAACTGCATTATTGTTTGAACTGAATTTGGTGACTATTTCAGTTACGGAAGAGGGGGATAGGTTGTAGTTTTTTAGCTCCTTGGAGATTTCCTCAGAGCTTATGCGGGCTAAACCGTGTAAAAAGGTGGTGTATAACCTATTTTCTTTGGAGCCATAAGAATGAAACTCCATCTTATTCTCTTTAAGTATTTGCTTGTAGCATTCGTACATTTTATTACTAGGAGCAAAAATTTTGGTACCAATTGAAGTACGTTTGAAAATGCAATCCTTACCAAGTAGCTTTTGTATTTCTGTAAATGAAGCGTTAGCTTCTACAACAATGGGTGGAGGTTTGTGTTCCTTAACATCGTTAATATTTGATAAGGGAGTTACGTCCATATCATTGAGGCCAGCAAGCAGGCTAAATCTGTTGCTTGAAGTTGACGCCATGTTCGGGTTAACAAAACCCGGAGGAAGTTTTGTCATCTTCTTATTCACAAGTTTTCTTTTTGATGAAGATTTGGCCCCTTGGGCCATCGCAAAATTTTTATTCCTGTTTTAAGCTGGATTGTCTACCACGTGAGTTCAAATAAGATCAAGAATAGGCAATTGCAAAAACAAAAATATACACTTGTTTTTAATTTTAAATAGTTGTACTCTAAGCGCTTTGATTTTTTACACAACCGTTCGTAAAGAGAGTTAGATTCGAACTGAAAACGATAAAAATATTGACAGGTAATTTATGGAAAAATTATTTTTATTTTTTTTATTTAAATTAAATGAATTCTTTCGAAGTTCCGTAAACAAGAGTGATATGAAATGACGCTCAGTGATAAGCCACTTGCCGCTCAAACTCGCCGCTCACCGCTCTGCCGCTTTGCCGCTCTTTGCGTGGCCTCGGCCTTATGCAATTTGCGACATCTGTGTTCCACAACAATCTAGTTGTTGACTGTTTGCACGACAATACTGCGTCGTCTAAGGGCCGCTTTATTTAAAAAAAACTAATTTTTTTGTCCATTAAAGTTGGCAACCTTGTCCCTTACTGCTCTCATTCATCAATTTTCGTAAGCGGGAATGCACCTAGTAGTGTATTTTGATCTAGGGAACTAAATAAATTTCTGAGTTGAAGAACATCCTTTCCTTCCGTAAGCTTAATATATGCAGCTAATCTATTTCATACCTTATAATATTACTAAACGATAAACTTTGTTACAGGGAACGTTGTGGATAGTTAATTAACGAGCAAGTTAATTAGTACCAAACAAGTGTTTTTGTTGCAAATTCCTGATGAGAATTATTTTTTTTTTTTTGGATTTCGTGGAAGTCGTACGAAAAAGAAGTATGGCAAACTCAAAAAAAGAATTTTTAGAACCCTCTGATTTAATTTATCCGATATATCTAAAATTAACCGGCAAATGCGAATTAAACACGAATGTTGAAAAATTGGAAAATTTAAAATACAATTCAAGCAATATTATTAAAAGAATATCATGTTTAATGGCGATGCATTTAAACGATCGTCAGAGGTTTACCCAACAAACTCAATACTTGCTGGCATCGCAAATTAACAGTATGTTAAAGTTTGGTGAATCTGCAGTTTGCGTTAACGGTTATACCGAATATCCCATGGTAGATAAGTATTTATCATTGCCCGAAATTGTCCGTGAAGGATACATAAAATACTTTATTGATGAAACTTTTTTTATAATTTCATACAATTTAAATTTATTTGTCGAGACGGTCATTGAATCTAATAACCAAAGTACCAAATCGCATCCTAAAGCTGCTCTAGTTCCGATACTGGACAACTATTTAATAAATTTTTTTATAGATTTGCAATATAAATTAAAATGTATTGGTTGCTTTAATTTGAATGTTTTGAGCAGTTTCATAGGTGCAGATATAAAATTGTACATGTATCCACCATTGATTGCAAAGCTGTCTGAAGCATTAAAGAAAAAACCCATGGGAAATAAATTCTAACAACGTTGAATGAATCGAATTAAATACTTGATGATCTGGAATTTGAATATCTATAAACTAAATTGTTTAATTTTTTTTAATCGTTTAATATTATATACATGACTAGTAGTTTCTAAAAGTGTACTTATTTTCTTCATTCACAACACAATACATAAATATTTTAAAAGCAACAACTCGCAGTTTTGTTTACCTACATATTTGAACTTAGATCTCCTTATAACTCATCCAATCCGCTTCACAAATTTTTGATATTTGAGTAATTTTTAGTCTTCAGTGGACTTTTGTGTAGGAAACATAACGGTTCCAAATTTACACCGCCATTAGAACATTTTATTGTGATTCTAAAAAAAATTTTTTTTTTTTGTCGATTTTAAGTTGTAAAATTGAATTGCTTGTCATATATTATTGGATTGGAACTTAACACGCATGTGATGAAAACTGAAATCAAAACGAAACAAAATTGGAAATAAATCAATTTTTCGATTTGCTTTCATATTCCATTTCGTTTTGTGGAAATATCGTTTTTAACTCAAGTGGACTTTGCTTTGCAGTTTGAAACAGATGTTTTTTTTTGACAATTTTTCAGCGCATTAATTTAAAAAATGTAAATACAATAAATTTACGTACTGAAATGTCTTAATATAATTTTTCAGTGGAAAACACGTAAATCCACGATAGAAAAAAAGGTTATTTAATGCCATCATCAGAAGGTTGAAAAATGGCTTTTGATACACAAAGTTTATTAGGTAAAGTATAAATAAATTCATAAAAACTTAGTACTCACATAAAGAACAAACATTGCCTTGAAGTTAAGCCAACAACGTTGTTGTAAACCAATCACCTTATTGTAAAAGTTGTTAAAAATAAATAGTCTCATTGAGATCCACAATCGTCTGTTTGTTGAAATCATGCTCATTCACAAAATAAACATTTTACCTGGGTAAACTTAGGATAATATTGTTTGTCATTATTTCGAACAGATTGGTATCGGGCGTCATTGTGCCAAGATATGACGTAAAATAAGGAGAAACCTCTAAAAAAAAAATTGAGAGTGGTTATTGTAATATTAAATTTATCAAATTGGTTACTTTTTAAAATACTTTGTTTGCATTTGTTATATCTCCAAATATTAATGTAAATGTAAAAGTCAGGTGGAGAGTATCACTGATTCGGCATTGCTGAATTTAACACTCTTGTTTTATTTTTGTTTGTATTTTTAATTACCTCTATTGTTACTTATAGAACCATTGAATTTTAATAAAGAAACACTAAATTGACTTTTATAAAAAAGATGTATTTTATTTATTATAAATATACTAGCTGAGTCCGGTCCGCGTTGCTGGCCCGAAGAAAACATCCGGATTTTATATTGCATCTAAATTTTAATACCGAGTGTCGGGCAAAAGTAAAGCACGAACTCCCTCGAAAATTTTAGCAAATATCTAGGTACAATACTAAAATTTGATTTCGCCATGCCCCTCCGCCCACAGATCAAAAATCAAATATCAGACTACAGTGTCACCCGAAAAGCTATTCAGAAGATTCTGTGCCTTAAATACATTGCATTTAATAATATGAATATGACTGAAAAAAAATATACGTTTTCTTGAATATTTTAACACCAGCGCCACCTACAGGTGAAAAACTTTGTCAGCAACTTTAGTTTTATGTACATAATATATGTTGCGAATTTGAGCTAAATTGGACCGTAAATAAATTTTTTGGGAAAATCTCGACCCCAGCGCCACCTATCGGGTACAAAAAAAGTTATGCAAATCGGAGAACCAAAGGAACATATGGTATGAATACGAAGTCGCTAGCATTAGTGGTTCAACAGTTATTAGAGTACCAACATACGCACTAACGTTTTTATATATTAAGATAACAAATTTAAAAGTTTATTAAAGTTACAAGTAATTGGCAAAATAAACATTTATAAATAACAACATACTGGTTCGAATCTCTCGGTAAAGTATGGAGTCTTTCTTCCCCAAGATCACAGCCCATTAAACACTGTACTTAAAACACAAATATATAAATAAGATTGTTTAATTTTTTAGTAATTTTAGTTCGTATCTATTCCTTTTAATTTTTTAGTATCTATAATATTAATAGGCTAGGCGATTTTTTGTGATCGATGTTTTGTTCTACCGTTTTATCCCGATTTTGACCAACCGTATATTATTTGAAAGGTATTTCTTTTTAGCCGTTTTGCAGATTTACAGATTTTAAATGTTTTCCTTTCTTTTGAGTAATTTGCATTTAAAGTTACTACTAACACATACATACATAAAATTATACAATAAATAATCAGCCCAATTCTAAACAAAAATTCCTCATGGAATTTCTCACTTTTCCCCTTTCACCTATTATGAATAAAAATTCCTTCGGAAAAAAATTCGATGGGAAAAAAGTAGTTATTCTCAATGCACTTGAATTCAGTTTTTTTCCTCAAAAAAATTTCCCTTGTAAAACAGTGCGTTTTTGACCCTATCCTAATCAAAATCACTCGCTGATTACGAAAATCGATATCAGAAGGGGGAAAATGCCCCTGGGCGGGCCCAGGAGTCCCCAAAAAGGGACCCAAGGTTGTACAAAAAATCATGTTGGTACTCAAACTTCCGGAAATTTTATGGAGATAAAAAAAGAAAAAAAATTTGGGGCGTGGTCCCAAGTGTCCCCAGTCCCCCCCTAACATTGGGGGCCTGATCCATTTTATAAGTGTGGTATTCAAATGAAAGGGAAATCCGAGAGCATTAAGAAAATCGATACCAGAAGGGGGAAAATGCCTCTGGGCGTGCCTAGGGGGCCCCCAAAATTGCGAAAAAAATCATGCGGGTACTCAAACTTCCGGGAATTTTATGGAGATAAAAGAAGAAAAACCTTTCCCCATCACGGACTAAAGTCATTGGAGCGCTATGGTTTTTGGAGCAAAACATTCTCCCTTCCTTGGGAAGTATTCCAAATTCCATTAGTTTTTTTATAAGTGAGAGGCCACCCTCATCCTCCGGTATAATAAAATTCATAGCGATGTGGTTGTGTCAACAGTCAAATCATGAATGAGGAACATCAGCAATTCGATTAAAAATGAAAACTATTAATGGTAATAGGTATAAATGTAGTAAAATGAAAATTATTAACGGTATTAGGTATAAATCTTGTTTAGGTACAGTGCTCCCAATTGTTTCAAATTTGAAAGACAGGGGATATTACAGTTTGAAAATGTTAATAAAAGATAAATAAAAAATTATTTCGAAAAAATCGCGCGATTCTATTACAAATGAAAACTATTAATGGTAATAGGTATAAATGTAGTAAAATGAAAACTATTAACGGTATTAGGTATAAATCTTGCTTATAAAACACATTTTTTTATTCTTGTGACGTACGCAGGAAAACTTTATTCAGCGAAGCCACCTGCCGCGTCCTACTGGCCGCCACGCAGGAAAACTTTAGTATGCGAAGCCAGATTTCAATACTTAATAATAAAAATAAGAAAACTATTGATTTTCCCTTTTACGGAATGTTTACATCTAATTTAAACATTTTCTAAAAGGGAAAACCATTACCTCTTAATTATAAAAATAAGAAAACTAAAATGAGAGATAAAGCCATTTTCTAATATTGCCAATGTCAGCTAAGGCCATGATGGCTTTATCTCCCATTCAAATGAAAAAAAATGACTTTATCTCCCATGATGGCTTTATCTCACATGGTATTAAAGCACCCCCTCGTAAATTCTGTCAAACCTGCATCGATAAAATTTTTTTTTTAAATATTTTTTTTACATTTTCGAAAAAATTACAAAAAAAACAACAACAGTATGCAAAAATTATTCTATTTTCTTAATGCTCTCCGATTTCCCTTTCATTTGAATACCCACACTTATAAAATGGATAAGGCCCCCAATGTTAGGGGGGGGGCCTGGGGACACTTGGGACCACGCCCCAAATTTTTTTTCTTTTTTTTTATCTCCATAAAATTTCCGGAAGTTTGAGTACCCACATGATTTTTTCGCAACCTTGGGTCCCTTTTTGGGGCCTCCTGGGCCCGTCCAGGGGCATTTTCCCCCCTTCTGATATCGATTTTCGTAATCTCCGGATTAATTCCAGGAGGGGGTAATTTTTCATTTTTTTTTTCGCGGTGCGCCCCATAAAGTGCACTTTTGCCCCAATTTCCTCGACGAGTGCTCGCATCATAGCTATGCTATTAATTATACCCTATACCACTATGTGGTTTGGGTATAATGACTTTGTGCTGATGTTTGTAACAACCAAAAATATTTGACCTAGACCCATCTCTAATTATACCGATCGAATCAGAATCACTTTCTGAGTTGATTTAACAATGTCCGTCCGTCCGTCCGTCCGTCTGTGTGTCCATGTAAAGCTTGTAATCAAACTGCAGGTCGCAAATATGAATATATTTTGATGAAATTTGGTAAATAAGCTTTTATCGGCCATGGGATGAACGCTATTGAAATTGGTGAGAATCGGTCCATGTTCAGACCTAGCCCCCATACAAATTACCCCTATGAAATCGACATAAATTGCCATAAGATCCAAATTGTCATATAGATCTTACTCAAATTGGGTTTTGTATGCGTTCATTACGTCCATTAATGAGTAGTCCAAAAATGATCCCTTTGGCCCCATATAGAGCTGCTTTCCGATCTTCACTTAAATCTATTTAAAAACAAAAATATTGTACTGATTCTTCTCAGATTTTGTTTGTATATATTTTTGCAAAATACAAGAGACTTTACCAAACATGATCAGGATCGGTCCATTTTCGGACCTAGTCCCCATATAGATATAGCATCCGATATGAACTTTTTCATATCTGCAGCCAAAAAAATTAATAACAAGTAAGAAAATTATAGTCGGTCTAGACCGACTATATGATACCCTATACCATGGTTTAGAGACCCTATCTTTCGGTCCAACTACTTCGATATAGAAAATAAGCATAAACCAAATTTGAGTCCGATTTTTATTAATTTTTTTGGCTGCAGATATGAAAAAGTTCATATCGGATGCTATATCTGTAAAGGGACTAGGTCCAAAAATGGACCGATCCTGATCATGTTTGGTAAAGTCTCTTGTATTTTGCAAAAATATGTACAAACAAAATTTGAGGAGAATCAGTGCAATATTTTTGTTTTTTAATAGATTTAACTGAAGATCGGGAAGCAGCTCTATATGGGGTCAAAGGGATCATTTTTGGACTACTCATTAGTGGATGTAATGAACGCATACAAACCCAATTTGAGTAAGATCTATATGACAATTTGGATCTTATTGCAATTTATGTCGATTTCATATGGGTAATTTGTATGGGGGCTAGGTCTGAACATGGACCGATTCTCACCAATTTCAATAGCGTTCATCCCATGGCCGATAAAAGCTTATATACCAAATTTCATCAAAATACATTCATATTTGCGACCTGCAGTTTGATTACAAGCTTTACATGGACACACAGACGGACGGACGGACGGACGGACGGACGGACGGACGGACATTGTTAAATCAACTCAAAAAGTGATTCTGATTCGATCGGTATAATTAAAGATGGGTCTAGGTCAAATATTTTTGGTTGTTACAAACAGCAGCACAAAGTCATTATACCCAAACCACATAGTGGTATAGGGTATAAAAATCAGACTCAAATTTGGTGTTTGCTTATTTTGTATGTCCAGTTAGTTGGGCCTAAGAGTTAGGACATGGTATAGGGTATCGTATAGTCGGTCTAGAGCGACTATAATTTTCTTACTTGTTTTTTATTTAATTTTTCTTTAAAATAAATTTTTTTTCGTTTGCACACACAAAAAAAAAAGAAAATTAATTGTCAATAACAAAACAACTGGCTTCAAAATTCGATGATGCCACTTATTAATTTTTTTGTTAACGCGGAATTTATAATTGGAGGATTTTTTCTCGAGAAAAGTATTTTCCGTGGGAAAGAAATTCCTTGAGAATATTCGTAATTGGGCTGAATAAAAATGAGTTTGTTTTTTGTGTTGATTTGTGAATTGGCTATAATTGATTAGCATACCTTCAGGGTCTTAATTTGATGAAAAAATTAAATTTCCTAGAATTTGCACTCGAATTTCGAGGGCTGGAATCTGCTAGTGTACATAAATGTATAAATACCCACTTAGAAGCTTATGATTAGTAAAATATCAATGTGAGTCCGATCACAGAGGAGATGCGTAAACATCTACTAATTAAAAATAATAATAATGAAATAATTAAAAATCTTTAATTACTAGATGGGACTCACATTGATTTTTTAAAATATTTTTTTTAGTTTATTTTATAAAAACAAACAACCAGCTCTCAAAATTAAAGTTTCAATATTTAGAAATATTTATATTTACTAGCTGAAATTCGAGTGCAATTTCTAGGCAACTTTATTTTTCAACTTAGCCAATCCACAAACCAACATTATTTTGGCTTATTATTATCATGAATGAAGAAAACAAACTGATCAACAAACACATTAACAAATTTAATAAACACACAGCATATGTATAATTTTATGTATGTGTTAGTAGCAATTTTAAATGCAATTTACTCAAAATAAAGAAAAAAATTAAAAATCTGGTGTACAGCTAAAAAGAAATACCCTTCAAATAATATACGTTTGGTCAAAATCAGGAAAAAAAAAACGGTAGAACAAAACATCGGTAACAAGAAATCGCCTAGCCTATTAATATTATAGATAATGGAATAAACTATTCCAATTGCAATTTTGTAAAATTCAACAGCAAGTGCCATCTATGTATCACTTATAGCAAACAACAACTCTAGTTGAATTATTTATGTTATACGTTTATACTGTGAAATTTTTAACGCTTTACAGCAAAGCGTTGTTGAATTTGCTGAAACAATTTTATATCATAATCTTTTCACCAATCCACTCACACATCACACCGTTTTTGTCTTAAGTAATTACTTCTTAAGGTGCTATTACACGAAGTGTTTTTTACATATGTACTGTCACTTTTCTTATCCATATGAAATTCTTCATGTCTGTCAAAATTGTCTTTTACATACGATTCATAATTTTTGCTATCACACGTGCGTATGTATTTCCGTATGACATAACCTCTAAATGTAAACAACAGCTGATTTAATTTGTGAATATACAAAAATTTTTTGTTAAAAAAAAGTTATATATTTTTTAATTGTTAATTAATATTAAACAATTTATTTTTCTTTCAATATTAATCTTTAAAATTTACTCTGTTTTTCTTTCGCCACAAGCAGTGTGGTATTTTCATTTGTTTGTCATACAAAACTAGAACCTGTTCTAATTGAAAAATGTACATGTGACTTTCCTCATGTATTGTACATAAACAATGTTTCATATGTATCACACGATGTGTACAACTTTTGTTGTGGGAAAATTTGACAGTACATATGTAAAAAACACATCATGTAATAGCACCTTTAGTGAATTTGTAACGACCAATTCTATTGTTGCTAACGAACAATTTGGATTTAAAAAAGGGCATAGCACTACTCACCAAATAAACAGAATTAAAAATCAAATAATCAGCAATAAAAACAATAAACGTTCAACGGGTCTAATATTGTTGTATATCGAAAAAGCGTTTGACACCGTTTGGCATAATGGCCTAGTATTTAAACTTCTTGATGCAAATGTACCAAAATATTTATGCAAACTTATTTCAGATTTCATTCACGGCAGAAGCTTTAAAGTTGCGATTAATAATGAAACATCATCTCCAAAAACCATTACCACAGGGTTACCTCAAGTATCAGTCTTGTCGCCATTGCTTTACTCGATATATACATCCGATTTCAAAGTCCCGAAATATATGAAAATTGCTTACTACGCAGATGATACTGCGTTAATTTCTTCAAACAAACTTACAAGTGCACTCCTGAAGAAAATGGAAAAGGGACTTGTAAATTGCAGTAAATATTTTCACAAATGGAAAATCAAAATTAATCCAAACAAGACCCAAGCAATTATTTTTCCGTTCAACAAATCTCCCAAAAGATTGCCAAGACGTCATCTTCATATTGGAAATAATACCATAAATGTACTTAATCATGTCAAATATCTCGGAGTTGTCTTGGACAAAAAGCTTACTTTTAAACAACATATTATGGCTACGTGCCAAAAAGCTATAAAATCATTTAAAGCATTATGGCCACTACTAAAGAGAAGGTCATTTCTAAACCCCAAAAACAAAAATCTCCTATTCAAAAGTGTTATAAGGCCAATATTAACATACGCGTGTCCTATTTGGAGTGACGCTGCCAACTGCCACCTAAAACGCTTACAAATTATACAAAACAAATGTCTTAAAATGATAAATAGAAGCCGTGGAGGTATCCTACAAATCTTCTTCATGAAGAAACAGGTTATGAAAAAATTATCGATTTCATAACAAGGATTAATAACAATTATTTTGCCAAAATTGAAAATTCCTCTTACATACTGATAAGAGAATGTAGAGAAATAACGTAAAATTAAAAAGAAATCACCAAATTGAAAATTATGTGCTTATAGAGGTCTATTATTTCTAATAAACCTCCTATAAGCACATAAATATTTTCAGATAGTATTTGAATTTATTAAATCATATAAAGGCTTTTTCCTCCCATTTTCCTTTAAAAATCATATAAAAAATAATATAAAAACTATTTAATATCTTTAGATCCTATATATTATTTGTTGAAATATCTATGTAAAGATAAGATCTCATATGTAAATATCAAATTAGTTAAAATATGTAAATAAAGGAAGAATATTTAATTGAAAAATTGACAAGTACATTTTTAGACTATTAGTCGTGTATATAATATTGAATGATTAAAAAAAATTTAAGAATTTGGTGCATAGATATGCAAATTCGAGTTCTATTTCTCCAGCTCATAAAGTAATTAATTTGATTCATTCAACGTTTTTCAGATCTGGTTTCAACTGGTTTTCTAATGCTGCAGTCAGCTTTGCAATCAACGGTGGATACGTATACAATTTTATATCTTCGCCCATAAAACTGCTCAACACGTGCAAATCAAAGCTTTGGATAGATAATTGTTTTTGTAAATCTTTAAAATATTCAATTAAATAATCGTCAAGTATGGGAACAAGAGCAACATTTGAATGCGCTTTGAATTCTCGGGATGTTCCTTCATTGAACGTTCTGATTACTAGCCTTAAATCGTATGAAATTTTAACCTGAGTCTCATCATCAATAAAGTATTTTATGCATTCCTTACGGCAAATAACTTTCGGTTCCTTGAAAAATTCATCTTGCATGGGGAATTCGGTGTAACCATTAACGGCAGCTGTGGTTGTTTCACCAAAGTTTAACATCCTGTAAATTTCCGATGCCAGCAAGTATTCAGTTTGTTGGGTAAACCCCTTACCATCGCTTAAATGCATCGCTACCAAACATGATATTCTTTTAATAATAATGCTTGGCTTGCAATTTAGATTTTCCAATTTTTTAACATTCGTCTTTACTTCGCATTTGCCGCCCAATTGTATGTATACATGATATTTTAAATCTGAGGGTTTTGTAATTTCTTTTGAGCGTTCCATACTTCTATTCGTAAGGGTTTTTAAGAAATCCAAAAAATACTTATTATCGGGAATTTCCAGCAAAAGCACTTGTTATGAAGTTATCTATTGTTACGAGTTATTTTAATTGGTACATTACCATAATTCGCTCACTAATTAACTGTCCAAAATGTTTTCTATAAAAAGACCGTTCGATTGAGAAAGTATAAAATATATCACTTTTTTGGAATGCTTTATTATGGTCACAGTTTGTTGTTTGTTTACATTTATCTCCATTTTGAATTGTAAAGGCGTGCGAAAGTGATGAAAAAATAAAATATACAAAAATGTAATGTGTACAAGCGAACAGCTATACAACATGTTTTCAATCACTGACAGCATCAAAAATAATAACAATGGAAAAACGTGTGATAGTGACTATGTATAACACACAGCCTAACACAGTCGTGACAACTTGACAGCTGTCAAAAAAGTAAACACGAACCGTATGGCTTTGTTTACCTTTTTTTTTCTTAGAATTGCTATAACAACTTTGAGAAAGAGATTAAAAAATAAAATATACAAAATATAATGTGTGCAAGTGAACAGCTACACATGTTTGTAACCAGCATAAAAACAATAATAATAGTGAGTATTTGCTATTGATAAACATTTAAAAAACAATAATATCGTATTATCTGTTTTGATATACAAATATGTATAAAAGGTGTATATTAAAACCCATAGCTTGTGATTTGTTTTACGTAAGACAATTACATTCAAGACTACTCAAGCCAGGGCCGAAGGAAGAAAGCAAAAATTACTATTGCTGGCACAACAAAAGGCGGCCAAGAAGGTGCTGGATAATGTAGCCGACATGCTGGATGGTGAAGATTCGAAATTTTTGCAATCGAAAAGAGGCAAAAACAACGAAAAGTAAACATGCTGCTGGTGATGATGAAAGGATGATGAAAGTAAAACAAAATGGTTTATTTGAAAAACTTTTTTGATACTTTAACATAATGAAATGTATATATTTTTTTGCATTTTTCGATCTAACTACACAACATAGATTAAAAAATAAAAAAAATTTTTTCAACTGACGTAAAGCACATTTATCAGCAGTACATTTGGCAATCCGATATTTTCTACCGAAAAACTTATACGGTAACACGAACACGTCGGCCATCAGTTAATTTTTCGGGTTTGCTGAAAATTAAAAATTTGATCCCATGTACAAGTTAAATGTTAAAGCATAAAAAATAACATAAATTTGGCAGTTTCAGGTTCTTATCCAAGTAGTTCCCTTATTTGTAATTTTGGCACCGAATTGCTAAATTGTTCAATTTCAATACGCATCATATTATAGTAAACCAACCACACAGCATCTAAAGACATATTCGAGTCTAAAAATATCGCACCTGCAACAGACTCAAAAACATCACCTAATTGATGCCTTTGGTATTTCAACGTCTTCATAATATTAACCTCTTCGTTTACACTATAACCATTTTTCGTATGAATACGCACAAAACGATCAATAGCTTCGTTACGACCTGAGACAAGTGTCTAAAATATTTGCGGTTTTCATGCCTTACAGCTAATTACGCAAATACGGTATTGTTAACTAAAGCAGATCTCAAATCGGTTAAGGCTCCAGGTGAATGCTGCCTAGGGTCTTCATACAAAAGCCTTATCAAATAATCCAATACAGCATCACCCAGAATTCTAAACACAATCTATTGGGAGTAGGAGGCATAAATAATGGCTTGCAACAAGTACGATCTTCCGCGGAATTTACATTTCAAAGCTTGTTCAAATTTCGTATAACCCAGCGCTTCTTCACCATTGGGTGTATAGTGTAGCAGTGGAGATTTGGACGAAGTCTAAGAGCCATAAACAGTAACAATAGTCAGGAAAAGTACTACTAGGTTCACTAGCTTCTTTAGCATCATATGCTATACTCCAAATAAGGTTTCAACGCAGTCAGCAACAGATTTATCTAAACGAGAAATAAAAATTAGTTTTATTTATTTCCAATATATTTTATTTATATTTCGAGTTTTAATGAAATTACCTGGAATACTATATTTTTTCTATAAATTTATTTACTGTAATGTGTTATGTTAAACACACTCACTTTAATTACATTATTTTGTTAGCAAATATCAGTTATAACGTAAATCTTATTTAACACACATATTTCAATTTATACTACAATTAACTGAAATAAGAACGCGTTAATTTGTCCACAGAAATTTCAGTTTGTGACAATGAATAAGCAGAAATAAATAATAAAAAAAAATATACAACGTGTATAAGGGTGACAGCATATTATATTAATATAGTTGTTTCCTCTGAAAGTGGTTGTAAAAATATTATGAAAATTTCTGTAATTCACAAAGAAAAATGTAGATGTCGCTAGTGTGTGTCTGGACTGGTTGGACGGTGAGCACTACGATGACAATGTTCACCGCCATGGCCATACATTAAGCAGTTCCAGCATTGAGTTGGTTTATTTCTGGATCTAGATTTGTATTTTTTCCAGGAAATTATTATGTTTGAAATAGTTCTTACGTTTCTTAAGGCAGTTGGGTTAAAATTTTTTCGTACAAATTGAACTTTGTAAACTGCATTGTTGTTCGAACTGAATTTGGTGACTATTTCAGCTACAGAAGAAGGGGACAGGTTGTAGTTTTTTAGCTCTGCGGTGATGTCCTCAGTTTTTATGCGGGGTAAACCGTGTAAAAAAGTGGTGTATAACCTATTATCTTTGGAGCCATAAGAGTGAAACTCCAACTTACTCTCTTTAAGAATTTGCTTGTAGCATTCGAACATTTCTTTACTTGGAGCAAAAATTTTTGTACCAATTGAAGTACGTTTGAAAATACAATCTTTACCAAGTAGTTTTTGTATTTCAGTAAATGAGGCGTTAGCTTCAACGACAATAGGTGGAGGTTTGTGTTGTTTAACCTCGTTAATATTTGATACAGGAGTTACGTCCATATCATTAAGGCCAGCAAGCAGGCTAAATCTGTTGCTTGAAGTTGACGGGATATTTGGGTTAAAACCCGGAGGAAGTTTTGTCATCTTCTTGTTGGCAAGGAGCTTTCTTTTCGATGAAGATTTGGCCCCTCGGGCCATCGCTAGATTTTTTATTCCTGTTTTAGGCTGAATTGACTATCACGTGAGTTCAAATGAGATCAAGAATAGGCAATTGCAAAAACAAAAATATACACTTGTTATTAATTTTAAATAGTTGTACTCTAAGCGCTTTAATTATTTACACGACCGTTCGTAAAGAGAATTAGATTCGAACTGGGGGGAGATATGTAAACATCTAGTAATTAAAGATTTTTTTATGTCACTTTTTTTAAATCAAACAGAGAGCGTCATCTATATATCACTTATAGCAAACAACTCTGGTTATACTTGTGGAGTTGTTGAATTATGTATATGTAATACGTTTATATTGTGAAATTTTTTTAGTTTTACAGCAAAGGGTTGAATTAGCTAAAGCAATTTTATATCATAGTTTTTTGACCAATACAATTATAAGTCACACCGATTTGTGTTACGGCTCACAGCGTAACATGTGAGCTCACTCGTTACGCTGTTTTTGTGATTGTATTGTGAAATAGAAATTTTCCCCCCTGCGCGTATATATGTTTACGCATCAAAAAAAGTTAGGTATATTATATATTTTTTAATTGTTAATTAATATTAAACAATTTATTATTATATTAATATTGATCTTTTTAATCTAATCTGTATTTTTCGAGACAAGCAGTGTTTATTTTTCATATGTTTTGTCATGTCAAAATAGAACTTGTTCTAATTGAAAAATTTACATGTGACTTTCAACATGTATTGTACATATACAATATTTCATATGTATGTATCACACGACGTGTACTACTTTTGCAGTTGGAAAATTTGACAGTACATATGTAAAAATACGTCTTGTAATAGCACCTTTACATTGTGTCCCTAATGTTCGACAAAATCTTAATTTTTGTATTTTATGTTTATGTTATACATAGTCACTATCACACGTTTGTCACCATTTTTCCATTGTTATTATTTTTGATGCTGTCAGTAATTGAAAACATGTTGTATAGCTGTTCGCTTGTACGCATTACATTTTGTATATTTTATTTTTTCCATCACTTTCGCACGCCTTTACAATTCAAAATGGAGATAAATGTAAACAAACAACAAACTGTGACCATAATAAAGCATTCCAAAAAAGTGATATATTTAATACTTTCTCAATCAAACGCTCTTTTTATAGAAAACATTTTGGACAGTTAATTAGTGAGCGAATTATGGTAACGTACCAATTAAAATAACTCGTAACAATAGATAACTTCATAACAAGTGCTTTTGCTGCAAATTCCCGATAATATTTTTTGGATTTCTTAAAAACCCCTTACGATAGAAGTATGGAACAACCCTCAAAAGAAATTACAAAACCCTCAGATTTAAAATATCATGTATACATAAACTTGGGCGGCAAATGCGAAATAAACACGAATGTTAAAAAATTGGAAAATCTAAATTGCAAGCCAAGCATTATTATTAAAAGAATATCATGTTTGGTAGCGATGCATTTAAGCGATGGTAAGGGGTTTACCCAACAAACTGAATACTTGCTGGCATCGGAAATTAACAGGATGTTAAACTTTGGTGCAACCACAGCTGCCGTTAATGGTTACACCGAATTCCCCATGCAAGATGAATTTTTCATGGAACCGAAAGTTATTTGCCGTAAGGAATGCATAAAATACTTTATTGATGATGAGACTCCGTTTATAATTTCATACGATTTAAGGCTAGTAATCAGAACGTTCAATGAAGAAACATCCCGAGAATTCAAAGTGCATTCAAATGTTGCTCTTGTTCCCATACTTGACGATTATTTAATTGAATATTTTAAAGATTTACAAAAACAATTATCTATCCAAAGCTTTGATTTGCACGTGTTGAGCAGGTTTATGGGCGAAGATATAAAATTGTATACGTATCCACCGTTGATTGCAAAGCTGACTGCAGCATTAGAAAACCAGTTGAAATCAGATCTGAAAAACGTTGAATGAATCAAATTAATTACTTTATGAGCTGGAGAAATAGAACTCGAATTTGCATATCTATGCTCCAAATTCTTAAATTTTTTTTAATCATTCAATATTATATACACGACTAGTACTAGTAGTCTAAAAATGTACTTGTTTTGTTCATGCACAACACAATAAATATTTTAAAATCAACAACTCGCAGTTTTGTTTATCTAAGTCAACTTGGATTTGGTTATAACTTATCTAATCCGCCTCAAAAAATTTAAGATTTTGGTATTTGACACAAATTTTTTGGCTTAAGTTGGCTTTGGATTAGGCGACCTATCGGTTCCAAATTTACACCATCATTAGAACGTTTTATTGTAACTCCAAAAAACATTGTTTTTTTTTTTGTTTTAAGTTGTGAAATTGAATTGCTTGTCATGTATTATTGCATTGGACCAAATATATGCTATTGGCAAAATAACTGAAATGATAGACATTATAGTAAGATGGATTTTTTTAAAAACCCGTCGCTTCAAATATTTCGCTATATATTATGATATACTTAAAATAAGAACTTAAGACATGTAGTTTAATAAAGCTAAGCTCTTGATTCAATAAGCAAATTTATAGAAAACTGAAACAAGTTTTTTAACTGTCTCAATAACGAACGCCCTTTGCTAATAATGCGATGCATTTAGCTGAAAAAATAAACCTTTTATTATCCACTTTACCGGTTCTTTATTATTTTGTAATACGAATTTTCTACAGATTAATCGTTGTAATAAACCTAAATAAAATTTTTTTGTGGAACATATTGCTTGAAGAATCAAACAACATTCCATTAAGATAACTGCAGACAAATATAACTTTATAACAAATCAGATTTTGCTGCGTATTAACATCTATAATATTAATAGGCTACGCGATTTTTTGTTACCGATGTAAGTTTCACAGTTTTACCCCGATTTAAAAAAAAAAATTTATCATTTGAAAGGTATTTATTTTTAGCTGTTATCCCTATTTACAGATTTTCATCATCTAGATAATTTTTTGGAGTTATGATCGTTTAAAGTTGCTACTAACACATACAAAAAATTATACAATGCTATGTTAATGTGTTGAGTTTGTTTTCTTCATTTAAAATGACTTGAATTGTGAAGCATACTTTAGGGTCCTTCTTAAATAAAAAAATTTCCTAGAATTTGCACTCGAATTACGAGTTTTGGAATCTGCTAGTTAAGAATTAATTGCTTTGTATTTTTTTTTTATTATTATTTAATAATTCTACAAACAATTTGATATGACAGCATAAGTTTGACAATTCATTGCAATGTAAAAATTTATTAAAAATAAATTATCAAAATGATAGAAATTTAGAGAATTCCGAAAGTAAGTTTTTCAATTGTCTCATTAATTACCTTTGCGCGCGATGTCTTTATTAATATATTATACAAAGGTGATTTTTCAAAATATCTTTAAGGTTGAAGTTGTTTTTAGCTTAACGATAAGCCTCTTATTAGACTAATTTTCTACAGCAAATATTTTTTAAATATGGTGTCTACTCCAATATGAGTGTGTCTTAAAACCAGTGTGGGCATATGGCCTTCAGTTGTGGGGTACAACGAGCAATTCTAATATGGAAATACTGCAAAGATATCAGTCAAAAACTTTTCGTGTTGTTGCAAATACTTTGTGGTATTTGCGTGATAATTTGTAACAATTTGTACAAATTATCACAAAATTTACGGGATCCTGTTCGTTTAATTCAAAAACCCAGTAAAAGAGAACATATCAGAGCGTAAAGTGACAGTTAATTTTTTGAAAACTTGCTAGTTTTTACTGGATATATTTTTGCCAGTAAGAATTAGCAAGCAAGAAAAAACATACATATCGCACCTGTACCTCTAAAGTGAGTCAACTCAAAATTGTTCAATTTTCACTTTTTGCAAGAAAACGATACACCGAGGTCATATCTATCCACTGTAAAAATCTTACATCTATTTTTCTAGTCTTTTGCAAAAAAATACAGTTGTAACTCTCTTTGCGTTATAAGAGTAGGTTCTTCGGAATCCATTAAAAATATATATTTTGAGTTGCACCCAAAAAAATTTTTATTTTTGATGATCACTGAAAAAATCACAAAAACAACTACTGTTGCATACTTATCATTCGCAATTCTTTACAATGAAACAACTGTTTTTAAATTTTATAGTAAATATTAAAAAAAAACCGTTTTTTGCCTCTACTGAAAATTTGTAAATTTTGAGTTGACTCACTTTAGAGGTACAGGTGCGATATGTATGTTTGAAAAACATATGATTGAGTTTTGTGGTAAATATAGCAAAAATACAAATATATTTTTGTGCAAAAATTTTAAATAATAATTCTGAGGAAATTAACGATAGAAGAAGTAAATATTCATATAACCAGGTTTCATTAATTTTAATCTTTTAAAACAGGCTCCTATCAAAAAATATGTGTATCTGCCAATTTCTTTCATAATAAATGTTTATTTTCAAAAGCAATAGGTAATGATATTAGTTTCAATGAATATTTTTACACGTTAAATCAAATAAATTCTAATTAAGGTGTATTTAATTTTTTTAATTTAGAGTTTCACTTCGTCACTTTCAAATGTGCTTACAATCAGCTGTTTCTATGAACTTGCAAATACTTATAAATTTCTGTTCGTCTACTATTTTGGATATTTATATTTTTGAGAACTAATTTTACTTACTCTCTGAAATTTCGGTTTTACTGCTACACATAGAGATCTTAAAATTCAATTTATTAAGGATGAAGTTAATGAATTTAGCACCCAATGTCATAAGGTGCTATTACATGATGTGTTTTTTACATATGTACTGTCAAATTTTCCCACAACAAAAGTTGTACACGTCGTGTGATACATATAAAACATTGTTTATGTACAATACATGAGGAAAGTCACATGTACATTTTTCAATTAGAACAGGTTCTATTTTTGCATGACAAACAAGTGAAAATACAACACTGCTTGTGGCGAAAGAAAAACAGAGTACATTTTAAAGATTAATATTGAAAGAAAAATAAATTGCTTAGTATTAATTAACAATTAAAAAATACATAACCTTTTTTTTAACAACAAATTTTTGTAAATTCACAAATTAAATCAGCTGTTGTTTACATTTAGAGGTTATGTCATACGGAAATATATACGCACGTGTGATAGCAAAAATTATGAATCGTATGTAAAAGACAATTTTGACAGACATGAAGAATTTCATATGGATAAAAAAGTGACAGTACATATGCAACAAACATTTCGTGTAATAGCACCTTTAGTATCTATATTGGACGACACGGTATAAGTTAGAAGTTTAAAAAGACTTCATGTCTTAGACCCAAGAATGATAGAATAATATATAAATATATAATAATAATAATATATAAATATTCTATCATTCTTGTCTTAGACCTACCCTTTAGAAAATAAAAATTACTAAAACCTATAATGTAAATATTATATGTATATATTGTATATATCTGTAAATAAATATTCATAGTATTAGTTTATTAAGCTTACTAAAGCTTAATAACGCTTGTTAAGTTAAGTTATATAATCAATTTACTTAATATTGTAAAATAGATTGTAAATAAAACAAAATATTAATATAAAATTAAGTCTCGAAACCCTACTTGCTAATCGCTTTTATAAACAATGATACAATTTAATTCGCAAAAACGCCGATCTAAAAATATGGTAGCACAAAATTGCTGAAAGCTTTTTCAACACTAAAAGTATGACAATTGATTACAATGTAAATAATCTAATGGAATAAAAGAAATTAAAATAAATCATAATTTCAAAAAGGTAATTAATTATCTTTATTACACACTGCAAAATTCGAAAACGATAAAATTTTTATTATGGTAAATATTGCGTACAGGTAATTTATGGAAAAGTTAAGCTAACATACCAATTAAGATAACTGCAGACAAAATATAATTTCAGAACAAATGAAATTTTGCTGCAAATTCGCGATAAGAATTAATTCCTTTGAATTTTTCTAAAAGTTATTTAATACTTGTACGAAAAGCAACATGGAATCCTCAGATTTAAAATACCAGATATCACTGAACTTAGTTGGAACATTCGAAATAAAGGGGCCTTATGCAGATTACAGCAAAATTATGAAAAGAGTCTGCTGTTTGGCTGCGTTGCATTTGAATGCCGAACAGAAGTTTACCAAACAAACTCAGTACTTGCTGGCGTCGATATTGTCCAGTAAGACAAAATCAATGACAACTAATTCCGATAATATGTTAGAGGGATCCGTTAATGTTAAAGGTTGTACCGAATTTCCCATGGAAGATAAACATTTAACAGATTCAAAAAGTATTTGCCGTAGGGAATATATAAAATATTATATGGATGATGTGACACCTTTTAAGATTTCATACTATCTTACATTAAGTATCCTGACGTTCGATGAAAGTAAAAGCGACGATGTCAAATTGGATGGCTACGTTTCTCTTGTACCCGAGCTTGATGACTATTTAATTGAATTTTTCAAAGATTTACAAAGACAGTTTGCCTCTATCGGATACTTTGACTTGGAGAGATTGCGAAGCTTCATAGGCGCGGATATAAATACGTTATGCGGAAAGAAATTGCATATGAATCCACCCTTAATTACAAAATTGACAGCAGCTTTAGAAAACAAGTTGAAAACCGATTTAAATGACGTGGATTAAATCAAATTAAATATTTTATATAATTATAAATCACATTTTATAATTTTTGTTGTATCGTTTAATTATGAAAAATATATCTTCATAGATATTAAGTAACCTCTTCAAATGTAATAATTATGTACATATATATAAAACTCAATAAACCTTTTAAAATTTAAAACAGCTTATATCTAACTGAACTGAGATATAAATATATAATCGATCAGTTTTTAACCAGTTGCGTTTTTGTTGTTTTAGAATTTAAAAATGTATTTGTAAGATTCTAAATAACATTAAAGTCTGAAAACTGCAAATATTTTCGTTAAAACTTGGTGGGACTAAAACTGTCTCAATATTAACTTTTTTCCTTGAAAGATAGTTTCGATCTGATTTTTTTTTTTAATTATAGATATTCATAGTTTTTATTAAAGTTTCTACATAATTCTAATTATACACTGTACATAATATTGGTTTGGATCTTCAATTATTTTTAATTGTTAAATTGAAAAAAATCCACAGATAAATCTAACAAAGGATTTTCCGAAGAACCAACAGTTGTTGATGTTTCCTTCATATGGACTGCCTCGACGGCATTATCGCTAGCATGATCAATATGGGGAGGCAAATGATTAGCTACCACAGTCGAGCTAATCGAAGAGGAAGACGATAAGGGATTATTAGCTACCGGTTGTTGTTGTAACATGGACGACGTATGGATTTTATTAATATCAGTTTGTACCAAATCGCCAACAGCTCTTAGGAGGGACTCCTCGGATGGCGGTAGTAATTTACCGCCCGCAGAGAGATTTAGTTTTTGAGCCGCCTCATCGGTGAGAGTATCGTCGAGTGTAATTGAGAGACTGGTGTAGTCTAGACTGCGAGAATTTATATTATTGGGTTGTGAGTGGTGATGATGATGAGCTTGACAATAGGAGTTTTCATAGTTAGTTTGTAGATCCGGATCTATTGGTTGTTCTATGGCCGAAACATCTAAAGCATATTGTCCCTCTGGTATACCCAACAACTTGGAGCAACGCTGATTGACGAAATGTAAACCTGAAGTGTTTCTTATAAGGCGGGAACTTCTCAGTTGTAATTGTTCTACTAGATTGTTCAGTTCATTGAGAAATAAATCTGCCTTTTGATCTTCATTAAGAGTATGAGATTTTTGTAGCTTTGAGATCAGAAATTTAAATAGAGACATATCTTCAGATGACTGAGAAGTCTCTAAATTAGGATTTTCAAAATTTGTAATAATGGATTCTGGTAATGTTGTGGTTGTGGCTGTTGGTAGTTTCATGTGATCTGGATGTTGGGTAAAATGTCTTTGTAATCTTTTACCCAAAAAGATTTTTTTACATGTAGGGCATATGGCTTCAGGAGGGACCTTTCTTTTTGAGGGCGTATGTATAGTATCGGTAGGTGTTTCTAATGGTAACGCCGTATCTGTAGACGATTGTAGGGAGTCCAATTTGCTGCAATGATAGTCAGAGTCTTTTAAATCATTCAATAGTATCTTTAAAGATTCTTGTGGTGATTCAGGTAATAAATCTATAGGTAATAGTTTGTCTTGTGTTTTTGTTGGCAATGGTTTTATTAAACGTCCTGAACGGGTTCTAAAATTATTTCTATCTGTTAATGTTTTATTGTCCTCTAAAGATTTTGTAGAATTATCTACTTTATTGTTTGTGGAAGACTTTTTTGTTGGGCTCTCTTCTTTGGTTCTTTTTTTGGGTCTTCCTAATTTGTTTGTGACCTTAAACTTTTTGTCCATATCAATCATTTTGAAATCCTGCTCCCGACTAGGGTTTAAACCTAACATTTCTGGTGCCAAAAATCTGTAAATTGTTTTTTGTTGAGTACTAAATTGTGTCCTTATGATTTCATTATTTTTTCGATCAATAACAATATGATCACGATTGGTCAATTTCAGAATATCATAAGCTAAACGATTTAATGCATCCCATTCTTTGGGTATCTTATCTTTATTAGATGCACAACATTCCTGTTGTAGCACATTGTCTTTTGCATCATCTACCTGGTCATCTTCAACATCATATTCCATAGATTTCACCAGTAAAACTCTTTTAATACGAGGTTCCTTACATTCTTCAGCCAACAAATACAAACGTTTAAAATCATCTTGCCTAACAATACGTCCATGCTTTTCTAATTCACTTATAAAAACATTTGATGATTTATCTACCAATTTCTTGGCATCATTTGTGGCAACTCCTTCAATACGTTTATATATGCCGGGAACCATAAATCTGGAGGATATAGGTTGCAAGCGATCCTGTTCGACAGTAAACAATAAGGCATCCTCACCCAATAAACTTTGACTGTCCGAAGTCAACAGAAAATCATCGGAAGTGGAATTTAAAAAATCCAAATTAATAGAATTTTGATTTTTAATTTCTTCCTGTTTCCTCTGTTTCGGTTCTTCTTCTTTATTTTGTTGTTCATATTCCAAATTCTAAAAAAAAAATATATTATCTTATCACTACCACATAAATTGTATATTTCAACTCACCTTATTAAATTTTAATAAATGCTCTATTTCATCAAATATATTTGTTTCCATTTCTTTTTCCATTGCCATATTATCGCAACCCTGTTCACAGACATCTTTATTAAGGAATGCATTTACGTCCAGCGTTATTGACATTTAAGTTTTTAAATAAAATTTTGTAGTTTTCCTTCTTCCAATTCTAATTTTTTGTTTCTTTTGTTATTTGCCTACAAAAAAATTGAAAACATATCGCTTATAAAAAGTGTGTATAAACAAACATCAGCTGTTCTTTGTGGATACTCACCATGGGTAAAGGTTGCCACATCAACAACATTAAAGATTAGAATCTGATAATAGTATGTAACGGTTAATTATATATTTTGATTTCACGATTTGTTAACTATAACTTTAAAAATTCTTAAAACTATATTGTATTCCATTATATGAATTTAAAAATGGTATTGTTTATATACTTTCATTATATTATTGTTTTTAAGTGTATTTTTATTTAAAAAAAATTATTTTCTCTCCTTAGATCTGATTTTTATTACGATATGGCATCCATTCATTAAAACAAACAACAACAAAACTGTTTACAATTAATTCCTGCTTAAGACAGTTCAGTTAATAATATATTAAAACCAAAAAATGCTTTTTGCTGGTTAGTTTAGTGCATAGTGTTTTATTTGTTGTGTTTGTGTTTACTCCGTGGCCGTTTTATTATAGACAATAGACGAGCACCACAAACATTTTTAAACAATAATAAATGTTTCCATGATATTTGCAAAGCTGTGGTGTAATCTTCAGTCCTTGGTAGCTTTGAGGTAGGTTGAATTGTTGCAGTTGTCGGTTATTATATTTTCTATGTTTTGTTCATTTGTAGTATGTAAAAAGTTTCATTGAAAATAATTGGGTCCTGCCATAAAATAAGTATTCATAATAACATTTCACATATTCGGGTGAGTGCCCAATATTTTATATATATAACTTTTATATTAGAAGTAAATTGTTTTAAAAATATTTTGAGATTTAAATCGAAATGTTTTCTAGAAAATTTAAAAGTGTTTTAATAATGTTTAATATATCTTGAACTAAACTAATATAATTTTTTTTTTGGGGCGCTTCCTTTTTCATCCACAATAAATAATAAACTTATTATTAGCCCGTTCAATCTATATTTTAAACATTTATTTATTTATTTATATATTCTTCCTTATTTACATATTTTAACAAATTTGATATTTACATATGAGATCTTATCTTTACATATAGATATTCCAACAAATAATATATAGGACCTTAAGATATTAAATAGTATTTATTGTGATTGTTATTAATCCTTGTTATGAAATCAATAATTTTTTCATAACCTGTTTCTTCATTAAGAAGATTTGTAGGATATCTCTAGGGCGTTTTATTTATCATTTTAAGACATTTGTTTTGTATAATTTGTAAGCGTTTTAGGTGGCACTTTTGAAAAGTAGATTTTTGTTTTTGGGGTTTAGACCTTCTATCTAGTAGTGACCATAATGCTTTAAATGATTTTGTAGATTTTTGTCACGTAGCCATAATATGTTGTTTAAATGTAAGCTTTTTGTCCAAGACAACTCCGAGATCTCCGGTCTTGTTTGGATTAATTTCGATTTTCCATTTGTGGAAATATTTACTGCAATTTACAAGACCCTTCTCCATTTTCTTCAGGAGTGCACTTGTAAGTTTGTTTGAAGAAATCAACATTCAAGCAATTTTCATATATTTCGGGACTTTAAAATCGATCCTTGAGGTAACCCTGTAGTAATGGTTTTTGGAGACGATGTTTCATTATTAATCGCAACTTTAAAGCTTCTTCCGTGAATGAAATTTGAAATCTGAAATAAATATTTTGATATATTTGCATCAAGAAGTTTAAATACTAGGCCATTGTGCCAAACGATGTTAAAAGCTTTTTCAACATCTAACAATATTAGACCCGTTGAACGTTTATTGTTTTTATTGGTGATTATTTGATTTTTAATTCTGTTTATTTGGTGAATAGTTCTATGCTCTTTTATACCCTCCACACCTCAGTGCCAGAGGGTATATATAAGTTTGTCATTCCGTTTGTAACGCATCGAAAAACTAATATCCGACCCCATAAAGTATATATATTCTTGATACTTATCACAGCTCGAGTCGATATGGCGATGTCCGTCTGTCCGCCTGTCTATTGAAATCACGCTCATTCACAAAACAAACCATTTAACTGGGTAAGGTTACAATAATATCATTTGCCATAATTCCCAGCAGGTTGGTATTGAAAATGGGCTAAATCGGGCATCATCGTGATTAGATACGAGCAAAAATATGTAGATACCTCTAAAAAAAAAACATAAAACCCAGTGTGTTTGTTGTAATATTTTAGTGGTTGAACATAATCGTTGTAGAATAACATTCACTGTTAAAAAAGCCACAAAAAAATGATGCAACAAACACAACTATCGTTATCACGTTATAATAAAAAAAAATCGCCAATATGAAAGAAAAAATGAAAACGAAAAATGGAAAATGAAAAATGAAAAATGAAAACGGGAAAATGGAAAATGAGAAATGGAAAATAAAAAATGGAAAATGGAAAATGAAACATGAAAAATGGAAAATCGAAAATGGAAAATGGAAAATGAAAAATAGAAAATGAAAAATGAAAAATGGAGAATGGAAATTGAGAAATGGAAAATGAAAAATGGAAAATAAAAAATGGAAAATGTAAAATGAAAACTGGAAAATAAAAAATTGAAAATGAAAATTGAAAATTGAAAAATGAAAAATGGAAAACGGAAAATTAAAAAGAAAAATTAAAATGAAAAGTGGAAAATGAAAAACGGAAAGTGGAAAATCACAAATGTAAAATGGAAAATAGAAAATGAAAAATGGAGAATGGAAAATGAAAAATGGAAAATGAAAAACGGAAAATGGAAAATGAAAAATAGAAAATAGAAAATGAAAAATGTAGAACGAAAAATTAAAAATAGAAAATGAAAAATGGAGAATGGAAAATGAAAAATGAAAAATGGAAAAGGAAAAATGAAAACTGGGAATTAAAAAATTGAAAATGAAAAATGAAAACTGAAAATTGAAAAATGGAGAATGGAAAATAAAAAATGAAACATGAAAAATGGAGAATGGAAAATTAAAAGTGAAAAATAAAAATGGAAAACGGAAAATTAAAAAAGAAAAATTAAAAATGAAAAATGACACACATATGTAAAAGTGGAAAATGAAAAATGGAAAACGAAAAATGGAAAATGACAAATGGAAAATGAAAAATGGAAAATAGAAAATGAAAAATGGAGAATGGAAAATGGAAAATAAAAAATGGAAAATGAAAAACTGAAACTGGAAAATTAAAAACGAAAAATGGAAAATAGAAAATGAAAAATGGAAAATGAAAATTGAAAAATGAAAAATGGAAAATGAAAAATGAAAAATGAAAAATGCCAAATGGAAAATGATAAATTAAAAACTAAAAATTGAAAATTAAAATTTAAAAATTAAAAATTAAAAAATAAAAATTTAAAATTTAAAATTAAAAATTAAAAATTAAAATTTAAAAATTAAAAAATAAAAATTAAAAAATAAAAATTTAAAATTAAAAATTAAAAATTAAAAATTAAAAATTAAAAATTAAAAATAAAAAATAAAAATTTAAAATTACAATTTAAAATTTAAAATTTAAAAAATTAAAATTTAAAATTTAAAATTAAAAACTAAAAATTAAAAATTAAAAATTAAAAATTAAAAATTAAAATTTAAAATTTAAAATTAAAAATTAAAAATAAAAATTAAACATTAAAAATTTAAAAATTAAAAATTAAAAATAAAAGTTAAAAATTAAAAATTATAAATTAAAAAATAAAAATTCAAAATTCAAAGTTCAAAATTCAAAATTCATTATTTAAAATTTAAAATTCAAAATTAAAAATTAAATATTAAAATTGTATTATTTATACTACAGACCGTTGGTGTATTCTATTTTGATTTTTGGTGTAAGCCTGCTGGTCACCTTTATTAAAAAAAAAAAAACAATTTCTTTTTTTTTTACTTGTGTTGCGCTATGTTTCGAAACGGTTTGTGTCCTCTTCGGGCGACTTATATTATTTCTGTTTCTAATAGTCAGTGTTTTTTCCTCATCATCTTTTTGGTTTGTTTTTTTAAAATTATGTTATTATGAACATAAATTACATATTACTAGCTAATTCAGATAAAATTATTTTAAAATTCGCTTATTTTAAATAATAATAATTTTTAGCCAAGAATCATTTGCATTTTTTTTAATTATCGTATAACTTCTAAGGTTTCAAAACATTCTAAGAGGGATCAAACTTTTGGTATTATAACGCCGGCTGTGTTAAATAATGAATTTCGTTAGTGTTCTATGAAGGACTTGGGAACTTATAGGATTTCTACTCTAGTAATCAAATAGTAGTTAATTCTTTCTACGGAACACATGGTCATTATTTTTTATAAAAAAAATTATAATAGAATTTTGCACAAAAAAAACAATTAACTTTAAATTTAATTGGTATTCGGAATTAATGTTTCAGTATCGGCAATAGTTTCAAAGTGGTAGCCGTACTCAACATTGGGTGTAATATTGAGTTTAAGACGCAGGTGGAGGGTATCAAAAAATCCGGCACAGCCGAATTTAACACTCTTATTTGTTTTAAAACCAAATTATTGGGAAATAGTTGAGTTTGATGCAGTTGTTAAATATTATAACCAGTAATTTTAGAGCTTTGAGTGGTAGTTTCTTTAGGAGCAGGTTGGGAACATTGTCAAAGCCAGGAGATTTTGAGGGTTTTATTGATGAGACAATATTTATTACTTCTTCTAGAGATGTATAAATTGTTGATTCAGAACAAGGATTTTTCTTCTTAAAATTATTTACTGTTGTGTTTATTACTGTATCCGCTGAGTGGTTGTAATTCGAAGTGAGGTTATTTGCTTTGACAAATGTATTTGCCAGGACTTCAGCCTTGTCCTGATCAGATGTTATTTTTGTATTTCTAACTTTAAAGTGAGAGATTTGATTTTTTCCTTTTCCTCGCAAGTTCCTGCTTATTCTCCAAAATGATTTATCACCTGGTTTTAAATTGGATAATAATTGACACCATTTTTTATTGCGTTCCGAATTAATACTTTTATCAATCATGTTACTTAGAAACTTAGTACATTGATTATAAAAAGTTTGCTCGGCTATATTTGAAGATCGTTGGCTTTTTCTTGTAAAGCATATATATTTCACAGTACTTTCTGGTAATGTGTAATTATTTTCTTGAGTTATTTTGGGTGTAGATACGTCCCTTGCTTCGAAAACTACATTTATACATTTTTGGATTTCGTGATCAATTGCTACCTTGGTATTGTATATATCCGAATATAACGTGATCTTACTGTCTAAAAAATTCTTATAAATGTTCCAGTTGGTTGCACTATAATAATAACTAGCAGATTCCAGCCCTCGAAAATCGAGGGCAAATTCTACGAAATTTTATTTTTTCATTAAATAAAGACCCTAAAGGTATGTTAATCAATTATAGCCAATTCACAAATCAACACAAAAAACAAACTCATTTTGATTACAAACACATTAACAAATTTAATAAACACACACATAGCATTGTATAAGTGTATGTATGTGTTAGTAGCAGCTTTAAATTGCAATTTACTCAAAATAAAGGAAAAAATTTAAAAATCTGTGAATCTGCAAAATGCCTAAAATGAAATACCTTTCAAATAATATACGTTTGGTCAAAATCGGGACAAAACGGTAGAACAAAACATCGGTCACAAGAAATCGCCTAGCCTATTAATATTATAGATAATTGAGGTCAGCCTGCAAGGCCATTGATCTTTTGTGTGGTTCATAATCCATTATTGTTACGTCTATATTTAAAGCGGAATTGCTTAAAATAACATCGACTGTGGATGCTTCGCGATTGTGTTGATGGGGGAATAGGGTTGGACTATTAGGATAGTTAATAAAAAATTGCTTGATTGCTGTAGGTTGTTAAGTGCGCTTCCTGCAGTATTATTTGAACGGCAATTCCAAGAACAATGTTTGGCATTTAGGTCACCAAAAACTATATTTTCTTTGGTGGAAGGTGTTAGGTGCAAGATATCAGCACAGAAATTATGGGTATATCTTGGTGAATATAACGAAGATACAACAATAGGTCTATTATATATAACTTTAATTGAGATAAGAATTTTTTGATGAGATGTTTTCGATTGATGTGGTGTTTGACATAAAGAGGTTTTTATGTGCGACAGATTTGTGAATTAACAGAGCTACTCCTCCTCCTTTTGCATCTGTTCTGTCACTTCTATATAAATAATAATTTTTAAAATAGGGTCTATGATTTTTTGAAAAAAATGTTTTATTCAAAGACGCTATTTTAATATTTTCTCGTTCAATTAGTAGCTCAAATTGTTTCAATTTAGAAAAGTTTGAAATGCCATTAGCATTCAAGTGAAGCATTTTGAATTCGTTTAAATTAGTACTAGAGGACCCCTGCTGCTCCGCAGCATTATATTATATTATATTAATTTTTATAATATAATACCAAAATTTGCCAAGAGAAGTTAACGTACAGTAATGCCAAAATATGCCAAGATAAGTTAACGTACAGTAAAATTAAAGTTGATTCTCCACGCATAACTTTCCTCAAACCCAACGAATTTAAGCAGTTAATAGCTCAAAAGAAGGAGCTTGATCCACTGAGTGTTCTTAGACCTATGTCAACAGCCTACATTAATTAGAACTCTAGTTATAGAGGTTTGAGAGAAGAAAAATATTGAAAAAAATCTTGAATGCAAAGTTTATTCATAAATTCTTTTAATATATAAGATAATGCATGGGCATATTTCACAATTGACATTACAACTTTGATTTGTTTTACTTTTGAAGTGCACCTATGCAAATCATCCATAGCTGTAGTAGCTGTGGTTAGCATATGTGGCTTTGATGTTATTTGTTGTATTATTGGTATTATTGATGTTATTATTACAGTTTGTGTTGTTGTTTCTTAAATTAGGGAAATCTCCTACCTTTAATTGAAAGAACAATGACGGTCATTTGACCGGTCATATGACTGTCACTACTGACTGAAGTTTCGGTCATCGCGTATAACAAAGTTTCTATCATTTTATCAAGGCCAATATGCAAAAACTGACAGAAACTTCAGTGGACATGTGATTTTGCATCTTACTCTAACCTATGCAGGTATATAAACCATAGAATATATATCTGAACTGTTCACTCTACCGCTGTTTACTAGTCACACTTGATGAATATATACATCATCATTAACCGGTCACACTTGATGGATGTACTTATACATCATCGTTGACTAGTTACGCTTGATTATAATGAAAAACGATATATTATTTATATATTTATTGTATTATAAATCAAAAATGCAAAATTAAAAATAAACATTAAACATTAAATATTAAAACTCAAAATCATAAACCAAAAACTAAAAATTAGAAAATAAACATTACATATTGAAAAGCATTTAAATGTAAAAGCATATCCTCTTTGCGGGAACAATCTATGATTAAGTATTTGAAGGCATTCGGGGGTATATGGCCACAGGCGAGAGCAATGTTCAAAGCCGTTTCGACTTTATCACCAGTAAGAACCGATATTTTAATACCAACCCTTTGCAAGGACATCAAATTATCCGCTACTTCATTTTGGAGAGCATCTTCAACAGCGTTGATGCCCAATAAATCTAAATCTGTAAAGATATATAATGAAAAACAGTTATCCACTTACTATTCTCAAATCTTTTCGATTCTCTAGAGAACTATGGGCATCATTTAAGTCTGTTATGAATTGATTTTACTCATAAGGTATTTTTCTTCTAGCCACGGCTAGTGTTCTTAGACACAATCTAGCAAATTCATTAATATGTATGTCCGTCTTGGCTACCATCTATCCCGAATTGCTACTGCACAATGGAAACACATAGCTCTCAGCTCCTTTGGTATGTGTCCATTTGGTGCCATTTTCATCTTTGACTATTATACTCATCCGATTTCGATCAGAGGTAAATGCCAATATATGTAAACGATCGAAATTCATCTCATGTGTGGGGCATGACCCATAAAAACCAAACCTAAATGAGCACAAGCTTTGACCAAGGATTTTTCAACGGTACTTGAAATTGTACCACTCGTACGATATACAACACCTGGTATTGTAGCTGAAATTTAAAAAATAGTTTTTGGAAAGTTAAAAATTTATTTTCAGCGAGAAATATTGTCCCTATTACTTCTCATAATTTTGGTGTCATCAAATTTGTAATGAATAATACCCGGGAATTCACAAATGTTACGAAAAAAATATCAAAAAACAAAACAACTACATCAACAATGGTGGATATTTACATCATCAATGACAGTCATATGTTTTTCAAATGCACAATTATTGCAAGTGTGTTAGTACAAAAATTGTTTATGTGTTAGTTTCGGTCAATCATTTCTTGTAGGGTTTGCTGTTGTCTGCTGTTATTCTGACTTTTAGAAGTTACTCTTGTTCTAGTTTTCAAATAGAGAGAACGTAGCGGACAGTTGATGTCGTTTGCAGAGTGATCAGTTCTCTATTTTCCATGTTTTTTGCAATTAAAGCATGTAAAAACAGATGGTCTTTTTATACCCTACACCACTATGTGGTTTGGGTATAATGACTTTGTGCTGCTGTTTGTAACTACCAAAAATATTTGACAGACCCATCTTTTATTATACCGATCGAATCAGAATCATTTTCTGAGTCGATTTAGCGATGTCCGTCCGTCCGTCCGTCCGTCCGTCCGTCCGTCCGTCCGTCTGTGTGTCCATGTAAACCTTGTAATCGAACTACAGGTCGCAAATATGAATATATTTTGATGAAATTTGGCATATAAGCTTTTATCGGCCATAGGATGAACGCTATTGAAATTGGTGAAATTCGGTCCATGTTCCGACCTAGTCCCCATACAAATGACCCCTGTGAAATCGACATAAATTGCCATAAGATCGAAATTATCATATAGACCTCAGTCAAATTGGGTTTGTATATGTTTATTATATCCATTAGTTACTAGTCCAAAAATAATCCCTACAGGACAATTCTTAGTCATACGCCCCATCTAGAGCTGCTTCCTGATCTTTACTTATATCTATCAAAAAACAAAAATATTGCACGGATTTTTTGGTTTGTATATACTCTCTCAAAATATAAGTGACTTCACCAAATATGGTGAGGATCGGTCCATTTTTCGACCTAGTCCCCATATAGATATAGCACCCGATATGAACTTTTTCATATCTGCAGCCAAAAAAATGAATAACAATGCCACTCACATTTGGTTTATGCTTATTTTTTATATCCAATTAGTTGGACCAAAGAGATAGGGTCTCTAAACCATGATATAGGGTATCGTATAGTCGGTCTAGACCGACTATAATTATCTTACTTGTTTCATTTGTATTAAATGGACACACGCTTGTATGATGTTGTTCTGCACATATCATACACGCAGCACTTCGATGACAATGTGCACCGAGATAGTCTAAGAGTCACGGTGTGGAGGTTTGTGTTGTTTAACATTGTTATATTTGATACGGGAGTTACGTCCATATCGTTGAGGCCAACGAGCAGGCTGAATCTTTGCTTGAAGTTGACGCGATGTTCGGGTTAACAAAATAACAAAACCCGGAGGAAGTTTTGTCATCTTCTTGTTCGCAAGGAGCTTTTTTTTATGAAGAATAAGTACTTTTTATGAATAGGTACTTTTTTCAAAAAGTTAGTTTTTAAAAAAAGGTTCTTTTTGTTTTAAAACAAATTACTTTCTAAAAAAGGCTCACCACCCATATATACAGATGTCATTGTTCAATCCAAGGCCCTATGGATGATGTTGAATCCAAGACCCTCGGGCCAACAAATAACATTGAGTCTTCCGCGAAAATTGACCTTATTCGCTTTACCCGTAAATTGTTAACAAGTTTTTATTGAGTATTAGCCATTTGCGCCCCAACCTAAAACAGGCTTGGTCTACAGTTGATGAGTGTGATAAAATAAGTAAAAGATATATTTTAAAGTTAATGAAGTCGATGGCAAATCGGCTCACAGAAGTCTTAAAGCGCAAAGGATATCCAACAAGTTACTAACTTAAGCAATATTTAATATAAATTTGGTGTTTTTGTTTCAATATTTCAAATGTACGAAAACTTTTTGTTATTTTTTTTTTCTTTATTTTACGTTTTAAAGAAACTAAGAAATATCTTAGTAATTTATTAGAAGAAAATAATTCAGCTTAGTTAATTTTTTTTTATTTTTTTCGTATGTTTATGTATATGGCCTCGAATGTGTGTTTGTTTGTCTGTTAACTGTTTATACGAGGCTACACTTTCTTCCTAAAATTTTTTACAGTGCCCAACTGCCAATTTATTAAATACCAAATGGGCACCTCTCAGACAACGAAATAAATTTGTAATATAACATATCTGAAGTAGTTTTAAAGCCAGTGTAACAAATCTTAGTGTGAGTACTTAGCTTATAAGTTTGAATAAGCTAAGTGGGCGTGATAGCCTATACAAAGCAAATATTTATCACTATAGCTGGAAAAGTATAATAATTCGAATTTTTAAGCTTTGTGTAAGGTCAGCTGTTATTATTGTGAGAAGTCTTACAAAAAATGGTTGGATGGTACCTCCAATACAAAGTAAAATATGTGAATTAGTCTAAAAGCTAGAGTGTTGAAACTGTGTGTGAGTCCATACATTATTGATGCGAGTAATCGAGTCAAACATGGCGTGATGAAACTAGTGGACATAGTATTTCCCATACAAAGTAAATATTTAATATCATATCTATTGAGTACCAGGTTGGAGCCAAAGGTGGCTCAAAAATATATTTTTTATCTCTCGCCCTAGGCAATCTTTTTTGTGTCGCCCTCTCTACCAATGAAAACAGGTATATAAAGAAAATAATCTTGCACCATGAAATTGTTCTTATAGTGAATTTAGGGTATAAAATAAGAGTTTAAATATAATATTAATAGATATGGGTATTTCCATGAAATGGTCCACCGTGACTTAACCAAAATGGAAGAAAATGTTAAATGGTGCTATTGGAGAAAAGTTGATGATCGCTTAACATTAGCTCCATTGGCGGATTTGTTACATGAACTGGAAATTCAGCTGCCAGCTTTTAAACTTCATTATTTTATAAAGCGCGCTGAGCAAAAATATTTTAATGACAAAAAGAACAAGTGAGAAAATTATAGTCGGTCGAAACCGACTATATGATACCCTATACCATGCGTTTAGAGACCCTATCTCTTAGGCCAAACTAACTGGATATAGAAAATAAGCATAAACCATATTTGAGTGGGATTTTTATTAATTTTTTTGGCTGCAGATATGAAAAATTTCATATCGGATGATATATCTATATGGGGACTAGGCCCAAAAATGGAACGATCCTGACTATGTTTGGTAAAGTCTCTTGTATTTTGCAAAAATATATACAAACAAAATTTAAGAAGAATCTGTGCAATATTTTTGTTTTTTGATAGATTTAAATGAAGATCGGGAAGCAGCTCTATATGGGGCCTATGACTAAGAGTTGTCCCAGGGATCATTTTTAGACTACTCATTAATGGATGTAATAAACGTATACTAACCCGATTTGAGTAACATCTATATGACAATTTGGATCTTATGGCAATTTATGTCGATTTCATAGGGGTCATTTATATGGGGGCTAGGTCTGAACATGGACCGATTCTCATCAAAATATATTCATATTTGCGACCTGCAGTTTGATTACAAGCTTTACATGGACACACAGACGGACGGACGGACGGACGGACGGACATCGTTAAATCGAATCAGATAGTGATTCTGATTCGATCGGTATAATTAAAAATGGGTGTAGGTCAAATATTTTTGGTTGTTACAAACAGCAGCACAAAGTCATTATACCCAAACCACATAGTGGTATAGGGTATAAAAATTTACGTGATGGTGAATTAATTTTGCAAATGAGAAGCTCACTTCAGCTACCAACAAGTTACTATTTTTACTTGCGTTGGCTGCGAGGTGAAACTGAATCTTTTGCTGTCATTAGTGACAAACTAACCCACAACAAATATGACGTCTATTGTTTCCTTACAAAAATTGTGCACAAAATTCAAAGTCAATACAAAGAAATTTCCACGGTTTTCATATAATCTGATGGCAGCACCAGTCAATTCAAAAATAAATATATTCTCACAAGCATTCCTTCTTTTGTTAGTGAATTTGGCTGTAAGCATTTAGAGTGGAACTTCTTTGCGACTTCGCATGGCAAAGGCGCAGTCGATGGAATAGGCGCTGTGGCGAAGCGAAAAGTTTGGCAAGCGGTTAAGGCAAATAATATTATTTTACCGGATGCCTTTGCATTTTATGAATGCGCTCGCAAAATCATCAAGGGAGTTCGTCTGTTATATACCTCAGCAAAGGAGATTGAAGATTTCTCTCTACCATTAAATGAAAAGTGGAAAATTGTCCGCTGTATTCCAGGAATACAAAAAATGCATTGCCTTTCCTACCAAGATAATGAATGTATAAATGTTGCTCGAACAGGATACTCACTTAAGGAAAAAATTAAGTTGGATTAATTTTGTAGTATATTTTTATTTTTTATGTTTCATTTTTGAATAAAAGTTTAATTTTTTTGTTACAAACTTCTGAAAATATATGTAAAATTACTAAAATATGTATGAAGGTAAAAAGTGTCACGTGCGTAATGTAACGTGCGTAATCAACAATTTATTTTTTTTCTTAGCCAACCCATGCATAGTTGTTTTTGAACAAAACATGATTATAAAGGTCCATTATTAACCTTTATAAAAACATTTTTTCCGAAATAAAAATCTCCTAAAATTTGCTTACTTTTGCACTTTTTCTTACGGCTCTAAAAGGCACTTCAATTTTTTGTCACGTGCGTAAGTCAACTTTGATTGCATGGAACTTGGGTACCCAGTGCTCAATTTTCCAATATATATACTTTCTGGAAAGAACTCATCACATACAATGTAACGATTCTAAAATTCCATTCTAAAATTCCAATCCATTTCTATTTTCACAATATTCAAATACAATTAAACGTGTACAAATATCACGTGCATAACCATGGAAACACCCATATAGTTATTTATTATTAAAATAGTGAAATGATTAAATAAAAAACATTATTATAAAATTTTTTAAAAAACTTGTTTTTTCAATTTTTACTTTTTCCTTATTCCATTGTCCACCTCGTTTTTCTGAATAGATTTATTTTAACTTTGTTATTTTTATCTATGTAAATAATCTTAATATTAATAGGCTAGGCGATTTCTTGTGACCGATGTGTTGTTCTACCGTTTTATCCCGATTTTGACCAAACGTATATTATTTGAAAGGTATTTCTTTTTTGCGGTTTTACAGATTTACAGATTTCAAAATTTTTTCCTATATTTTGAGTAAATTGCATTTAAAGTTGCTACTAACACATATATAAAATTATACAATATGCTATGTGTGTGTTTATTAAATTTCTAAATGTGTTTGTAATAAAAATGAGTTTGTTTTCTTGTATTGATTTGTGAATCGGCTATAATTGATTAGCATACCTTTAGGGTCTTTATTTAATGAAGAAATAAAATTTCCTAGAATTTGCACTCGAATTTCGAGGGCTGGAATCTGCTAGTCACAATAATTAGAATCCATTTGTGAATAATAAATAAAGTATTAGAAGACTTCGCATACTGTAACTTACAATTTACATAACTCACAACAGTTTACCTTTTCGCGTCTTTTGTTTGGTGACGCCAATGTCGATATTAATGTCTAGGGCTATTTCGTCTTCAATTGACAGTGTTGCCAAGTCCACAAGTTGTTCTTAAGGCATTTTTGACCGATGATAAGTTTAATTAATTTCTGTTTGGAAAAACTTCTTCCACCACTTGTTACAGTATCACGTAACCTTATAAACTTTATAACTTTATATAATAGATAAAGATATTTGAATAAATATCGGACAACTTTTTTTTCACAATTAAAATATAGGACATCTTGAAGCTCATTACATAAGTGCACTGCTTCTATATCTTTGGAGCCATCATGACTTATTGCAGATTCAAGCTTAGCACATGATGCATATAGGAGCTGTTTTGTTACGTTTTGTAGTCTGTAAATGGCAAAAATGAATCCAAAAAGATCCAAAAAGATTAATTTTTGGAGAATTTGAGGATTTGCTTAAAACTATCACTACCGGTTAATAGCAGTATCGAGGACAGCAAAGTAAAAATTTACTTTAAATAGTTTCTCAGGATTCTGGATGAAATTATCTTACCCTTCGTATGAAATTTGTTAATTTTTTAATCGAATGCGAACTGGTTCTAATTCAAAATCCGCTAGAATGACAATAGAATAACAATAAATTGCCAAATCCGATAGCCCCCCTTAAATTCTTTTAAAACAAATTCGTATTCTATAATTGTTGGATAGCGGAATGAATATTTAAGTTTTTTTCTTTGAGCTGTTTGCTAGTTATATTAATTTCAAACCATATCTTGTGTCCTTTTATAAGTTGAACAACAAATGTGAATCTTGAAATTCAAACTGATAATTATAATCCTTGTGCTTCTGAACGAGCTGCTGTCCCAGCAGTGCAAATAAAACATTTATCATCACAAATATCTATAAGGGCATCATATATGTTTTTTCGTTCGTAACAAAGAGGCTTCAAAGCACCAATTCGGCTTTCCCATTATGTATTAATGGTTTTAAGGTCAGCAACTTTACATGACGCACCAACCCATCCCATCTGCGTGACAAACCTGAGAAAAACTTATATATACATTGTACGACATCAAAAAATTTACTACTTCTATACAGCACTACAAAATTTAATCAATGCATATTGCAGGGCCCAAAAAAGCTCTAGAATTGATGTTCAATATTTTTTTCTGCACTCCATTTTCCCGCCCTTTCATGTTACTTCCGTTATCATAACGTTCTCCACGTAGCTGCTGAATATTCAAAGACATATCTTTTAGCTCTTTTAATAATTGTAGTACTTTCGGACATACTGAAGCTTGTGGAATTCGCATCGCCTTACTTCTTTTAAAAATATTTTAATATAAGTTATGTTATTCATTTGAAAGTAAATACTAGTAAACCTCGGGAGCCAAAAAATTGCTACTCTATCTCAACTATATCACAGCGAACAGGGTCTTCGAAAATGGGCTTTCTCAGTATTTTGATAAAATTAAAAATTTCTTTGTAAATTTTTATTTTTGAATGACTGTAACTTTTTTGATTTAAAAGATTTTGAAGTGAAATAAATTTTGTATAATTTTGTGGCTTCCATACTATTAATGTTAAAAATGTAAAGTCACTGAGTCATTCCGAAATTTAAAAGAAAAATTTTTAAAAAAGGTCCAAATTTTCCGAATCCCATTATACACCCGCCAGTTTCCGCCCGTGTACACCAGAACAATTTTTCTGACCCAAGGTTAGATATTTTCTGCAAAATTTATGAATACAAAAGTTGTCCACTATGTGATTAGGATATATTAAGTTTAAGGTGATGTTTGTAACTGCCAAAAATATTGGACCTTTATCCATCTTTTATTATACGGATCGACTCAAAAACACTTTCTGAGTCGATTAAACGATGTCCGTCCGTCCGTCTGAGTGTTATGAATACAAAAGTTGGTCGTACCGGTGCACCGCGGTGTATTTTTTTGCGTGTCGGTAGAGTTGTCAGGAGTTGTTATCTTAATATATAAAAATGATTGTGCGTATGTACGTCTGACCATCACGGCTGAACCACTGAAGCTATCCACTTTATATTAACACCATGTGTACGTGTTATGCTCCGGATGGTTTTTGTTTGTGTTAGACCCCCGTAACCCCTCTGCGAGGGCGTGGTAAAAGAGGGGTGGTGGTCGAAAAATTTTCAAATATAGTCAATATGCGTGTCGTTTTTATATTTTTCGCGGTCGCTAATTCGAACGGTCATAATACCAGGTTGATAGAACCACTGGAAATGAGCGGGGCGAGTGGGCGGAAGTAAAAAATTTAGAATAATGCCTGTATTGGTGTAATTTTAATACTGCCTAAGGTATGCTTGAGTTTTTGACATTTTTACTTTCCGAAAATTCCAACTGGGCGGGGTAAAAAGGCGGGGCAAAATCTCCTCCTTGCTTTGCTGTAGCGCCTTATAAAAAAAGTTTTAAATTAAAAAATCACAAAATTTTAAATTGAAATAAAACATGAATTTGTTCCCCCAAAAAACGTGAACATAGGGAATTTTTTCACCATGAACAAATTCCCCAATCCCATACAAATTTTTTGGGAGTAAGTTAATTTTTTTGAGGAATGGTTCATCGGGGACTTAGTACTCAGCGCCTGGTAAGCATAGTGAACCATTTTTCAAGTCAAAGCCCTTTGGATACCGGGTAAAAACAGCTAGTATACTTATAAAAAAGGGTGAGATATAATGCGCTTAATTGTTACAGGTGCATTTACATAGGTATCTTTGAAAAACATTAATAGTCTGAATTAGAGTTATATAGTTTAAATACCTGACAAAATGGGAAACAATTTAAATAACAGGTAAATGGTAAAAAAAAACTATTGCGACATAGCCCTTTAAGATATGAGCAGGTATGCTTCACCTTTTAAAAGGGGTTAGGGTGTGGGTTTTTTATGCTTCTAAAAGTGGTAATAAAAGATAAAAATTTTTATTTTACATAATTGCAAGAAAGAGTATTTATAATGTTTCCACAATTATAATTCATTACGATTTGTGCAATGGCTAAGTACTGTTACAGAGATCTGGCAGATATTTATTTTCAACGAAATAATGTAGACGATGTAATTTTGCACATAGTGAGCAACGACTTCTTTAAGAATTGTAACGTAGAAGACATTGAAATGCACAAAGGAAAAATTACTAATTTTGCATCGAATTTGAAAAGACGGTACATTGAATGCTCTCGTAGCAAGGCAAAGATGTACAAACGTTACCAAGACTGGTTAATAAAGGAACTTATTTTTGAGAGTGCATCTACAACTGCCAACGAAAGTGGAAAAAATGGTCGACCAGCAAAACCAATTGATGGATGTAGTGAAAGATCTCGAAGGCGCAAGCTGGAGAATATCAATGAAGAAATTTCTCAAATAATTATTAAGGATTCATTTTTGCACCAAATTCAACCAACCCAAAATAAAAAAAATAAAATTGAAATAATTGAAAAAATAGTAGAAGTGAGCCCAAGGCGCACAAAGAGGATTTTGAAAGGCATTCCTACACCAATTGAAGATAAGAAATTTACGCCGGAAGAAGCGTTCGCCCTATTTTTGGATTTGAAATTGACCAAAAATCAATATAAGGAATTGCGGAAGCGAACCAATGAAAAGAATTGTGGGATTTTTCCAGAGTGTCGAGATTTAGTTTCTGCCAAAAGAGAATGCTTACCTTCACAATCTGCTATTAGTGTCACTTCAACATCAGCAGAAATAAAATTGCAAGATCTCCTTGAACATACTGCAGAACGATTGCTAAATACGCTTGATACTGATTATTTAAAAAAAAATGGTAATGGCAGCATTACTTTAATTTCTAAATGGGGATGTGATGGATCCTGTGGTCAGAAACAATACAAGCAATTTAATGCCGAAAATTCATCAGATGCTAATTTATTTATGGTACCTTTCGTTCCATTGCGCTTAACAAAAAGGTATAGCGTCTTAGAGCCGTCAACTAGTAGAGCAACAGAAATTGATGTATGGAAAAATGAAATTCCTTCTTCAACAAAGTATTGCAGACCAATAAAATTTGCATTCAAAAAGAAAACCAAAGATGTCATAACTGAAGAAGTTCAAAAAATAAAAGATCAAATTAAGGAACTTCAACCAGTAATATTTAAATTTGATGACCAAGACATTGAAGTACATTTTAAAATGTGTCTTACAATGATTGATGGAAAAGTTGCACAAGCTTTAACTGGAACAAAGTCAACGTCAAGCTGCATTATATGCCAAAAGACATCAAGTCAATTAAGCCAACCCCCCAATTTGGAATGTCCCCTCTTCATGCCAGAATACGTTTCATGGAGCATATTCTTAAATTGGGTTATTATTTGGAATTTGGTCCGTTAGGCGATACAGTGAGAAAAAACAAAGAAAATGAAGAAAAAAGAAAGCAAAAAAAAAAACAAATTCAACAAAAATATCTACAGCTAAGGCTCGTAATCGGCCAACCAAAACAAAGGGAAGGAAACACAAATGATGGAAATACTGCAAGGAGATTTTTTTCCGATCCGGAAACTGCAGCATCTATCACAGGTGTAGATCATGAATTAAAAAGACGATTCAAAATCGTATTACAAGTTGTAGCATGCAGCAGAAAGATAAATGCAAAAAAAATTTGGAGAGTACGCCAATAAAACAATTCATCAAATTTTGTACCATTGGGAACCAATAATTCAAAACAATATGCTACCAACAGGAGATCTATCTAAAGAAGCGCAAGAAAAAAGGAACAAAGACTACAGATTCTTTCACGAGCACAACACAAGGAAAATGTCCAGATGTTGTACTAATGAAGACCTTATCACTATTTTGTTGTACACTTCAGATCCATATATGTCCAACATTCGTCAAAAATGGAAAACTACCTCTATTGAATTAGACGAAGAAGCTTAACAACTTCTAGAAGATGAAAATCAAGGCTATTTAGAAGAAATTTTTACTAAAATTGGTTGATTTAAAGTACTTTTTCATTACACTAACAATAAGTTACACTTTTTTTTATATAGTTAAAAAATTTTCTTGATTTAAAAATTTATATATATTGTAAATTTACAATAAAAATTGTTATATTTCATAAATTTACCATAAAAATTGATATAGAAATATTTAAAAAGACAATATAACAAAATTGAACTAAAGCAAAAACATACGAGTTTTTCATTGAAACTTCTCTATCTTGAACCAATATAAGGTAACTTTTACGTTCGCTGCTTAATAAATTATATTTTAACTCGGGATCTTTAAAAAAAAAAAAACAACCTTTGGCACTTGTGCACATTAGGACTAAAAAGTTTACGGGGGCCAAAGTTAGGCATTTTCTGAAAAATTTAACTTAAAAAATTGTTAAAAAGTATTAGTTGTAAAATTAACTGAAAAAATAAGACATTATATTAAAAAAAACCTTTTTTACCTTTTAACACTTCACTTTTGTACCAAAATTCAACTACAATTGAAAATGTATTTTAAACCCTCCGTAACTTTTTTTATTTTCGGTCGAGAATTACGTTTTATAGCAAAACTTAAAGGCTAAAGTCTCACCTACCAAACAAAAAAAAACGCATATCAAAATTCCAATCCAATCAAAAGTTATAGATTTTTGACCGCCTTCTCTCTTTCCATCTCAACTTTTCTTTTTCGATCTTCATAACTTGATAGCCCTTTCCTTTTGTTTCCTTCCATGAACCTAAATAAAGAAAAAAGAAAATTGTACAATATGTATTTTTATCTAAAAGTGTTTCTTACCTGAGTAAGCAAAATAAAACTATGAACAAGGATATTGAAATTATGAAATTACTTACACTCTTAAAACTATGAAAAATATTTTCAAATGAATTTATTTTTAACAAAAACATTTCCAAACCCAACTATAAATTATACTGTATAAATATAGAGAGAATTTAAAATTCTGTGAAAAGCCATGACCACCTAAGAAATACTCAATTTCAATTTAAAATTTGAATATTTTGTTTCTATGTACAACTATAAAAACAAGTAGCTTTAATTGTTTGGCGCCCTCACCAGTTTTTCTTCTCTCCAAATATAAGATCACTTGATCCAAAATTTTTGAGTTTTTAATAAACGTATAAAATAAAAGAGTAACTTTTTATTTTTCTCTCTTTAGCGCGCTCAACAGTTCAGCGCCCTAGGCGACCGCCTAGTTCACCTATATGGTGGAGCCACCCCCTGGTGGGAGCCTTAAAAGTTTGTATGAATCTAATCATTTTTAATATGAGTGTTTAAACTAAAATTGGGCAGAATCGAATCCGGAGGTGTGTTACCTTCTATACAAAGTAAGATATCTAGAGTGCTTTGATACTGAGCTCCTTAAAAATGAATGTTATTTCATACGAGGGTTACTACTAAAATTCTCTCCTTCATAACAGATTTTTTGGCATTTCCAATTCATTCTTCCGTCAAACTCTCCATATAAGACTATCACCATGAACTGACGACTTTAAGTGTTAAAAAAGTTAATGAACATATTCACAACTGGTAACAAGTCACATGAACTTTTCACAAAAATATATTTTTATAGCAGGATGTAGAGTAATTTTCATTTATGATTTTGTTGGCAAACATTGATGAACTTGTCTAATTATTTGATTCTCTTCTTAAATCCCAATGAACTTTATTGGTTTCTATGCAAAAAACTAATCCACTTGTGTGATGACATTGTACATATCAACTTTAGCAGCAAAGGAAGTAACAAAAACAATTGACCCTAATCTAACACAACCATATTTTAATAAACTAAAGTTCAAGTATGCAAGCAGGACAACCCAGCATACCATATGAGCTCTAAATGAGCACTTTATGACTCTTTTTTTCTGAGCGCTGACACTCATAAAGAGCTCATAAAATACTCACGAACACTCATAAAACACTCATATGAAACTGGTCATTCATTAAAGAGCTCTAAATTTTATGCATAAAAGACTCTTTTAAGACTCTGTTTCGCACGCATTATGAGCTCTTGTTCCAGTGCATAAAAGAACCTTTTTTGAATGTTTTTTGCACGCATTAAGAGCTCTTGTTACAGTGAATAAAAGAACCTTTTATGAGCCCAATTTAGCACGTATTAAGAACTATCAATAGCTTCCTAAAATTACAAAAAAAAACAGATAATTCAAAATATAATTTTTTATTATATAATATGTATATAATATATATATCATTTTTACTTATATTTATACATTAATAATAATAATTAAAAATAATAATAATTAATAATAATAATTATTAATAATAATAATAACAATTAATAATAATAGTAGTAACTAATAATAATAATTTAATAATTAATAACACAATTTTAATTAAATAAATAAATTAAATAATAGTTAAATAAATTAAGGGGGGACATTACATTCGCGGCAGAGAAAACAGACCTTTTTTCAAAATTCATAACTCAGTCAAAAACAAACATTTTTCTATTATTGTAGAGAATTGAACAAATTACAAGAAAAAAAATTCAAAAAAATATATTTTTCACTTCAATATGGTTTTATAGAGCTCCAAACTGGCGGCAGAGAAAAAAACGGGGCCTCGTGTTTGCAGCGCCGGGAGTCGCAAAAATTTTCCGTTCTGGAGAAAAATGACTTTTTTAAATCTTAACAAAATTGGTTATCGTATGACACGAGCTTTTTTTAATTTTTTTTTTTAATTTTTGGTGATGTTCCAAATTTAAAAGTGTGTTTTTTCGAAAAAATATTGACTTTAAAAATTCATAAATACTCGAAAAAAATTTAAAAAAAAGCTCGCGAATCAAGTTTAAAACAAGTAAGAGTGTTAAATTCGGCTGTGCCGAATCTTTGATACCCTCCACCTCGGTTTGAGTATTGATAATAAATGTAAACAAAATATTGGAAAAAGTAAACAATTTGTTAAACTTAATACCAAATTATTTCAGAAAATTCTTTGGGTTGGTTTTCGTCTTTTCTATTATTTCGGATTTATTTCGGTGTTTGCTTTTTGGTCATAGAGTAACAAAATAATAACCAAAAAAAAAAAAATCTCTCTCAACCCTTTTTTAAAATATTGCCATATTTTGAAAACATAGAGAATAAATTTATAATAATAAATAATTAAATTAGGGATGCCAAACGCAAAACACCAAAAGTCCCAAACATTTTAAATAAAATAATTTGATGTTATCTTTATTTTCTGAAAAACTCCAAATTTTCATCCAAAAAAAATTGTGAAAATTTATATATAAAAATAAAAATAACATTCTCATCAAATTACGTTTACTTATGTAACAATTTTTATGTTAGCAATTCTTAAATATGAGGTTTTCTTAAATTCATTGAATTTAAATTAATATTTTCTGTAGTGCGATTCTGTAAATTTCAAATTCAACGATCTGACAATCGCAAAATATATAGACAGCTATTGTTGTTTGCACTAAGGATTAAGTGATTCACTAAGTACATACATCTTAACGACAGTCGACAAATCTGTTTTTCTATTTATTTAAATTGTAAACTAGTGGCACCTCTGTCAAAATAAGCGAAAAACACAAAGAATAGAAAAAAACAAATTACTTCGTGTTTGACAGGATGATTTTATGTTTATGTTTAATATCTCTATTTTTTTTACTAATATTTCTGTTTATTTATTCGAAAATGAAATAATGAATTGAATATGCTATTTAATTTTTTTATTTATATAAAAAAGTTTTTTAATAAAAGCAAAATATTTTACCTATTTTATGATTTTTATTTATGTATGACGACATTTCAACCTAAAAATTTAAGTTTTTATCGATTGAATAAACAACACAGAAATGGTTGTCGTTTAGATAACAACAACAGCTGACTTTAACAATAGCGAATATCGTTTAAAAATTTTTCTGATAATTTTGCAATTTTCTTTTTTTTACGATTCGACTATCGTTAAAAGAAGTTACTGAATCGCGGTACTGAAAAGTTATTAATATCCCCTGAATGGCAATATTTTTTTTTAAATATAAACATTTTTAAATGTAAACATATTTGGTGTTTTTTTTTTGGAATTTCAATTTGTGCTTAACGAATAAAATTTATATGTTAAAGATGCAATTGATGTCTTCTAAATTTAAAATTATTATTTCCGACGTTTTGATATGATTTTCTGAAATTCAATTAATATTTTCTAATTTATAATTGGAAATTTTAATTTCAGTTTTTATTAGAATTGATAATTTCTTAAATTTGAATGGAAAATTTAAAAAGTGCAATTTTGTATTTATGTGAATAATAATGCTTTATTAATTATAAACAGTTTTTAAAAATTAGATGTAATCGCAATCAGATATTTTGTAGGTAAAGCAGAATAATAGTTCTATATTACTATGTAGAACTGTTTTGAAAGCAAAAAACTGATTGATGAACTCGGTAACTCTATTTTGTAAAGACAACAAAAAGTTAACATGCCAAACTTATGTTCGTATTTTTAAAAGAATAATGAAAAAACGTATGAAATAAAAGACCAGCCCGTGTATACTCTTAACATTGTTCTGTATAATATCTATTTGAAAATATTGACATTCATGTTAAAATAGAAATAACTATTGCAAAGCTAATTAGAACAAAAATTTTGGCGCCATCTACTGTGGCATAGTCACGCTGAACAAAATGAAGTGACACTCTGTTAATGCAAAAGAAATATATTTTCCCCACAACAAAATATTGCAGAATTTTATGTAAATAAAATAATATACCGATTTATTTCTAACATGCAGTTACTATGAATATACATACATACATACATATATATAATATATGTATTTTATTTGTATTATTTAATATGTGTATGTATGTATATGTAAATATTACACACAAAAAATACAACATCAAACGGTATTTTTGTGTCTTTCTCTTTAAATAAATTAATACATAAATTTTTTTTTTGCTAAATTTACATTTGGGCAATTCACAACAGGTGTTGTATATTGTATGTTATATTGAAATACACAATACAATCATTTGTTGTGAACACTCAGTTGTATTTTCATATTGTAAAACGCTTTCTTTAGTAATTTTCGATCCAACGAGAAAAGATCGCTTCGTCGCTTCTGCTATTTTGTATAAGAGAAAACACTTGTCACTGTTTGCTTTTTGGTCGTGAGATATACCCTGGAGTTTTAGTTACGTACCTCTTGCATTTTAATTTATAATAAAAAAAAAAAATGTTAAATGTTTTGGTTGGTACTGAAAGAGAAAATACATACTAAAAATGTAAACATTAATTTTTATATAATTAAACTTATCGATGTATTTGCGTTATTTGCATTATTTGCCATATTTTATTTTATTATTATTTATGCTGATAAAATTGTATGTATTTGTATTTTCTTTTTCATAAAAACTGGCATTCACTTGGAACTGATATATTATGATACAATATACAACATTTACTAAACATAGCAAATGAAGTTGGATCGTGTATCATATTTTTCAGTGAAAATTACCAACAACAATTTTACACTATTGTAAAGTGATCCACGATACAACAGATACAAAGATACATTAACCATTGTGAATTGCCCAATTTTTTTTTTTTTTTTTTTATTAACAACTAGGTATTTTAGCATTATTTGCTTTAGATGTTGGTGAATTTTTACTCCCTTTATATTAACTCGTAGTGTCTGCTTGTCGAAAATATTTTGGATCAATTTTAACCACATTCCCGTGACCCAATCGATCTGAAATTTTGCAGGCAGGTTCGTGGCAATGACACAAATGATCTAACAATTTTTTTAGTGATGCCAAAACAATGGAAACTTTTAAATTTTTCTAGCAGAGTTGATAAAAAAAATGTACAAAGGGTTTGTTTTTATTATATTATTACCACAACGACCACGAAAAAAACAAGTCCAGCTATGACAACAATGCAACATTTAGAATAACAACAAGAATAATATAGAAATATCATGTTCTTCATTTTTTTTTACTTTTTCAGAGATTTCCCTGGACCTGCTCCACCGATTTTAATGATTTTTGAAATAGAAATCTTCCCATGAATTTGGTGAATCATTCTCACTAAAAATGATCACCCTAGCTGTCCTATTGAGGGCGTGATCGTGACAAGAACAACATAGAAAATTATATTTTTTCAAGACTTTTTTTAGTTCTTCATTCAAATCTCGGGCCCTAATCGACTGATTTGGACGATTTTAAATAGCAAACTTTTCAGGATTCTAATGAATCATTTTTTATGTCAACGAGCACACTAGCTGCCCGATTGATGCCGTCATCGTGATTTCCACAGACGGACATCGCAATATCAACTCCGGTTGTTATAAGGATCACAAATATATATATTTTATGGGGTCCAAAATTTTTTTTCTAATTCTTACAAACGGAATGACAAACTTATATATACCCTCTGCACACTGGAGTGGAGGGTATAAAAATACAAGAATTTCGTCAAAAAAAAGAACCCGCTAGTGCCGCAACCAGTACGAAAAACATGGTTTCGAGGTAAATGCGTTCAAAGTTTGTGAACAAAGAAAAAAAAGGTTACCTTCAATCTGCCATGCCTGCTTCGTACTGTATGCCTTTCCACTATATGAGGTATAAAGATGCCTTTTTTTTTCAAGAAATTCAAAAACAAAAAAAAAAAAAACACCCTTCAAGTAGGTACAAAATAACAACCACCGAAAGTCAGGTAGCAAGTAAAACAAGTATGTATATACCAGCTGCCGTACGTAGGTAGTGCGAAAATTAAAAATGTGCCCTCACTAATGCGGCTGTAACTTTTGAACCCGTAGGAATTTTTCCATGAATTTTTTTTTCTTAGAATCTTAAAAATATTTACTAAAATACAAAATTACAAAAAAAAAGCCGATTTCAAAAAACGGCCAATGTCATGTCCCTCCTTAAATGATAGTTAAATAAAAAAAAATAGAAACAAGTAAGAAAATTATAGTCGGTCGAGATCGACTATACGATACCCTATACCATGCGTTTAGAAACCCTATCTCTTAGGCCCAACTAACTGGACATAGAAAATAAGCTAAAACCAAACTTGAATGGGATTTTTATTAATTTTTTTGGCTGCAGATATGAAAAAGTACATATCGGATGCTATATCTATATAGGGACTAGGTCCAAAAATGGACCGATCCTGATCATGTTTGGTAAAGTCTCTTGTATTTTGCAAAAATATATACAAACAAAATTTGAGAAGAATCAGTGCAATATTTTTGTTTTTTTAATAGATTTAAGTGAAGATCGGGAAGCAGCTCTATATGGGATCAAAGGTATCATTTTTGGACTACTCATTAATGGATGTAATGAACGCATACAAACCCAATTTGAGTAAGATCTATATGACAATTTGGATCTTATGGCAATTTATGTCGATTTCATATGGGTAATTTGTATGGGGGCTAGGTCTGAACATGGACCGATTCTCACCAATTTCAATAGCGTTCATCCCATGGCAGATAAAAGCTTATATACCAAATTTCATCAAAATATATTCATATTTGCGACCTGCAGTTTGATTACAAGGTTTACATGGACACACAGACGGACGGACGGACGGACGGACATTGTTAAATCGACTCAGAAAGTGATTCTGATTCGATCGGTATAATTAAAGATGGGTCTAGGTCAAATATTTTTGGTTGTTACAAACAGCAGCACAAAGTCATTATACCCAAACCACATAGTGGTATAGGGTATAAAAATTAATTAATTACAAATATTTTCAATACAATTCTTTTCTGAGCGTAATTCGTTCTGTTTTTTGCAGTCTGGAACCATCTAAGACTGCAATTGCTGAAAATTTTTTCATCCAAACTAAATTTCCTTATGAATGCTCCTCTAATAACTGATGTGATTGTTATTGTTAGTAAACATTTTTTTCACATGTTCCTTTCCAGGAATATTTCATCGCGACTTCATCACAGAAAATTTTTTTCCATACTCCACGAAGGAACTTGATAGGATCTGAGGGGCAGAAGCTATATACTTCATTCTCCTTAAAATAAAATAAAACATTAAATAATTTAATAAATTATAAATAAAATAATAGATAAAATAATAAATAATAAATAAATAAATAAACAACTTACCAGCTTGATGCACAAATCTTGTGAGCATTGTAATTTCAACTCAAACTCCTCCAACTTAACTACCGTTTGGAAGGGTTCCTTTGGTAATATAGAGTCCACTTTCTAAAATAGGTTCACATTGAATATTTTCTTCAACAAAACTCTTATTTTTATTAATATTTGACATTACAATCGATTCACTTAATTTCTTTGAACGAAGCGCACTTATTATTAATTTGCTTTCCTTACAACTTGCTCGTTTCATTATATTTATTTATTATTTTATTTTTTTTTATTTATTATCAAAATACAAATTCTTCAACTTTGTTCTTATATAAAATTTTCACAACTGAATCAATTTGTTTAACTTGTTTAACTTCTAAGTATAACAAATTTTCTGCTTGGCAAGAATTTACCGTTATTTGTCAGCAGAGAATGCAGAAATCACTCACAAAAGACTCAAAAACCGCGCAGAAAAAACTCGTAAAAGACTCCTAAAATCGTTAATTTATGAGCTCAGATATACACGCGCAGAAAACACTCGTTAAAGACTCATAAAATCAATAAGTTTTTGAGCTTTCAAATATACGCGCAGAAATACCTCGTAAAAGACTCATAAAATCGATCATATGTGAGCTCAGAATTATGTGCACAGGAAACACTCATAGAAACTCATAAAATAGATCATATATGAGCTCATATATAAGAGAGCTCTGACAAATGGTATGCTGGGAAGAAGTACCCAAACGAAAGATAACACAACATTTTATACCCTATACTACTAAGTGGTCAGGGTATAATGAGTTTGTGCTGATGTTTGTAACTACCAAAGATATTTAACCCAGACCCACCTTTTATTATACTGATCGACTCAGATTCACTTTCGTCCGTCCGTCTGTCTGTCCGTCCGTCTGTGTGCCCACGTAAACGTTGTAATCAAACTACAGGTCGCAAATATGAATATTTATAAATTTAGTATATAAAATTTTATCGACCATAGGACAAACGCTATTGAAATCGGTGCATGTTGAGACCTAGTCCCCTTACAAGTAAAACCTATCACACCGACAAAAATTGTCGTGAGATCCAGATTATCAGATATATATCGATAAAATTTGGTGTATTTGTGTGTATAATACCCACTAATCAGTAGGCCATAAATAATCCTTGTAGGCCCATAAATCTGTCAAAAAACAAAAATATTGCATAATTTTTTTTTAAATATGGTCTATATATTTTTTTTTTTTGAGAAAAGTAAGTGCTCTGACTAAATACGGCCATGATTGGTCTATTTTTTTCTCCAATTTACATCAGATATGAACTTTTTCATATCTGCTCGCCACAAATTAATAACGATAGCATTAAAATTTGATTTATGTTTATTTTCTATATCCAGTTATTGCTTCAGCATAGTTTGATCCAAGACCCTCTTTCAAAGTGCATGGTATAGGGTATCGTATAGTTTGTCTAGGTCGACAATAAGTTTCTTTCTTGTTATTTTTTTTTATAAGCTTGACAAAAGTCAGTTTTACTGACCATCAACAGAATTCGCCTGCAATTTGAATTGGGATTTAGTATGAAGACACATACACTGGGGGAAATAATTATAAGGCCAAAATATCTAATTATAATGTTCAATGTTCAAATAGAATTTACTGTTTATATGCATTTTTTTTGTAACCATGTGCGGTAACTAACTTTAAAATTATTGATGCTAAATAATTTGCTTCTTCTTTTTCCTCTTTATTAAAAGTTATCTAAATGTGTAAGCGGAAATAATTATAGGACCGCATGGAATTAAATAGTTAGAAAAAAAATATAAATATATCTTATTGATTTGTATATAAACTGTTATTAAAACAAATATTTTAAATTTTTAATAAAAATTGATATTTAACAATAAATACTTAATATAAACGTTAATTTCATATAGATAATTTCAAAATATGCCACGTGGTAAAGAGTTAACCTCGAAAGAACACTCTAATATTGCATATTGTTGTGAAGGATTGATAACGTGAAAAAAAATAGCATCTCGTTTAAAGAGAAGTAAAACTGTAGCCATTAATTACTGAAATTCACACGAAAATTATGGTAAGAAAGGAAAAACCGGAAGGAAGTCGACTCTAACAAACATAAAAATTCGGGAAATCAAACACTGAACCATGTACCATGTGGCCGAAAACATATCAAAGTATTGTTCGACGGTGACTCCCATGCTATTATACAGCATTTATGAAAAGGTCATGGCAGATTGTTGGAAATGTTCAACAAGTTACAATATCATTCGCCTCGGCCAAAGAATTGGATGTTCAACAAATGCAGCATATTTTATAATATTATTTCTTGTGGCCGATATACAAATTAGTTACAAACCGATTTTGACCAAAAATACCTCATTTAATAGGTATTTCATTTTAGCTGTCCACCATATTTACCGACTCGCACCGTCTGGAACATGTTTTTGGAGTAATGCTCATTTAAAGTTGCTACTAACACATACATAAAACACATACTGTGCGTGTGTTTATTAAATATCAAAAGACCTATATTGAATTGTGAATTAGCTTTAATTGATTAGCATACCTGTAGGCTCTTATTGAATTACTTATTAAAAGAACAAATAAAATTTCCTAGAATTAGCACTCGAATTTCGAGCGCTGGGCTCTGCTAATATTTTATAATTACAGCAACTCAATGATTCTCATTTACTACCTGTGGATAATTGGAATACGATTCATTCCCCACTTAAAATATCTATACCCCAAATAAGACCAAAGGAGACCTTAATAATCACCAACTAGTATAACAAATGCACCCAATAGTTTACCTTCAAGAATTTATTCGAGATATTATTACTTTATTTCTATAACTATAAATTAAATAAATTATATATAAAATTATTTAAAAGTTTAGTTCAAATATTGCGGCTACTCCAATAAATGGTTGTAGCCATCAGTAAATCTGAATTCGATTGTTTGAACTAAATTCAACCATTCATACAATCGAATTTACTTAAAACATCAGTTGCCTTAAACTTTGTACGGCTATTTCGAAAATATCATTTAGTAATCACAACAGAATAATATGGTAGTACATGGGACTACATATCAAAATTCGGTTGGCAACAAATTCGGTTGCCACAACGAATCCGTTTTCTGTGTGTAGAAGCTTCAAAAGTGCCATTATTGCAAAATGAGTAAAATAAACCATAATGATATAAATAGATTAATAAATTCAATGCTTAACCGACTTCAATAAAATATAATCAACCGTGGTTCCCATACACATTATAAGCATTTAAGAAATACTAGCAGAGCCCAGCCTTCGAAATTCGAGTGCAAATTCTAGGAAATTTTATTTTTTCATAGAATTTTTTCCTTTCAATGTTTTTTAAAATCTATATATATATATATAACAAATTTAAGAACATTTAAATAAAATTCATTAAATTATGAATTTTTAAATAAATTTTAAATGGGTTTGTTTGTTAGTAAAAAATTTTATAAGAGCCTAAAGGTATGCTAATATATTTTAGCCAATTCATAAACACACACACAGCATTGTATAATTTTTTACTTGAAGCTTAAACAAGTGTTTTATCTACATATGTGTTAGTAGCAACTTTAAATGATTATTACTGCAAAAAATGTACCAGATGCTGCACATCTGTAAAGGTGGTGCATATCTATGAAGAAATACCTTTCACATGGTATACTTTTTGTCAAAATCGGTTTGTAATTAAGAGTTTAGGAGATGTCACAAGAAATCGCCTTGTCTATTAATATTATAGATATATATATATATATGTTGTATTTTATGTATTTTTAAAAAATGTTAAAGTTTGGTCTTATAATTACTTCCTTTGAATATAAGGTTTAAGTTTCGTTATCTCCAAAATGAATTAAATAATGTTTGTAAGTAAAAAATTTTATAAAAGCCTAAAGGTATGCTAATATATTTTAGCCAAATCATAAACACACACACAGCATTGTATAATTTTTTACTTGAAGCTTAAACAAGTGTTTTATCTACATATGTGTTAGTAGCAACTTTAAATGATTATTACTGCAAAAAATGTACCAGATGCTGCACATCTGTAAAGATGGTGCATATCTATGAAGAAATACCTTTCACATGGTATACTTTTTGTCAAAATCGGTTGGTAATTAAGAGTTTAGGAGATGTCACAAGAAATCGCCTTGTCTATTAATATTATAGATATATATATATATATGTTGTATTTTATGTATTTTTAAAAAATGTTAAAGTTTGGTCTTATAATTACTTCCTTTGAATATAAGGTTTAAGTTTCGTTATCTCCAAAATGAATTAAATAAAGTTCTTTATTTATTTATTTTTTTTTTTTTTTTGAGAAAATGCATTTTCTTTAAACTAAAAAAATACCATACATGATCAATACTGCATGAAAATTTTTCGAGTTATTCAAAATAGAATTTTGGTTTTATAATTATTTCCTCCTGTGTATAAAATCATATTCTGTAGGTGGACGGTATGACCAACAAAAAGAGAACTGAGCAATGCTAATGGCAGCCACTTAAAGTAACAACAGAAAAAAAAAAAAACTGTTATTCCATTGTATGTTCATTAAACGAGCACAACTTCTGCTTTTTTGTAAGTGTCTGTGTTCAGATGTGATATACAGGAGTAGTCGTCCTTCGTTTTTAGTAAATCCTCAAAAGATTAGTGAAATTCTTATTTTCAACTTTGACATATGGAAGTTTATATTCGAAACAAAAACCTTATAAATAAAAACTTCTCATAAATATGTATCAACCTAATATCCATACAAATTTGCCAAAACATTCAAAATGAACAATCAGACCTTTAAGTTTATTGATAGAAAGTTTCTTCTTCGTCTTTTTAGAAAATTTGGTGTTTGTTGGCTTACACTTGTCAATTTGTGGCTTTGGTTAAAAAAAATTTCATGTCATTCATTCACCATCTTCTAATAATACCATCCCCCTACCCCCTCTCCTCTAAATGTGAAAATTTTATTGTGTTGGAAACTTCAACTCTTGGAATAGTCAAAGAAGAAAGAAATCATTTTCTATCGTTTAGCCATAATTATAGATAATTGGCATTTAATTGAACTGTCATAAAATTTTGACATTTTAAGGAAAAAAAAAAAAAAAAAAACACCGGAGAGATAATATCATCATACAATTTCTATTGATTTTGGTATGAGAAGTTACTTTAGGTTAATGGCACGAGCTTCTGATATAGATTAATTAAGTTATTTTCAAGAATTTTCTTAAATTGAGTCAAATTAAAATGCTAATTAATTTATAACTTTGAGACGTTTATGTTTAATTTAAAAATAAAAATTGAAATAAAATCTTAAAAATGCGATAAGCACAAAAGTTTTCAGAATATTAATCAAGGTGTACGGAATAATTTCACCAGCCATTATGAGTCTACGAATATATACACAGCTAACAACAATTAGGAAAATTATAGTCGGTCTAGATCGACTATACTACATCCTACACCACGACTTTCCAAAGTTGCTGAAGTCATAATTGAATACAATCATTTAATTTTTACGTTAACAATTTGCTGTTCAATCAAAAAAGTTTATTAGACATATCTATAATATTAATAGGCTAGGCGATTTCTTGTGACTTATGTTTTGTTCTACCGTTTTATCCCAATTTTGATCAAACGTATATTATTTGAAAGGTATTTCTTTTTAGCCGTTTTGCAGATTTACAGATTTTTAAATTTTTTCCTTTATTTTGAGTAAATTGCATTTAAAGTTGCTACTAACACATACATAAAATTATACAATGCTATGTGTGTGTATAGTAAATTTGTTAATGTGTTTGTAATAAAATGAGTTTGTTTTTTGTGTTGATTTGTGAATTGGCTAAATTTGACTATCATACTTTTAGGGTCTTTATTTAATGAAAAAATAAAATTTCCTAGAATTTGCGCTCGAATTTCGAGGGCTGGAATCTGCTAATTGCAATTAATACTGTAATTAATACAATTTTAAATTTGTTTCAATGGTGCGTGGTAGAGAAGAAGAAAGCATATATTTCAAAAAATTCGTAACTACACTGTATTGTTAATCGGACCGGTTTCTGGCACTTCAGCCTTCATCAGCGATTTATTGAACATTGTGATAATTGTTATGTTATAATTGAATAGATCGTATTAATTTCAGAAGATACAACTCTGTCCAAACAAACAATCGTTATTTTTGTATTTTTAATATTTTTTGCATTTTTTTACTTATAATTTCCACTATTCTCAGTTTTTCTTAAGAGTTGTCATATGTGATGTACGGTTGTGTACATACTACATATGCACTTTACATATATGACGCGCAGTGGGTTCGATTATACCTAAAATGGAGATAAATTCAAGGAAGGGTGCAATTAACGAGATAATATTTATACCCTATACCACTATGTGGTTTGGGTATAATGACTTTGTGCTGCTGTTTGTAACAACCAAAAATATTTGACCTAGACCCATCTTTAATTATACCGATCGAATCAGAATCACTTTCTGAGTTGATTTAACAATGTCCGTCCGTCCGTCTGTGTGTCCATGTAAAGCTTGTAATCAAACTGCAGGTCGCAAATATGAATATATTTTGATGAAATTTGGTATATAAGCTTTTATCGGCCATGGGATGAATGCTATTGAAATTGGTGAGAATCGGTCCGTGTTCAGACCTAGCCCCCATATAAATTACCCATATGAAATCGACATAAATTGCCATAAGATCCAAATTGTCATATAGATCTTACTCAAATTGGGTTTGTATGCGTTCATTACATCCACTAATGAGTAGTCCAAAAATGATCCCTTTGACCCCATATAGAGCTGCTTCCCGATCTTCACTAAAATCTATTAAAAAACAAAAATATTGCACTGATTCTTCTCAAATTTTGTTTGTACATATTTTTGCAAAATACAAGAGACTTTACCAAACATGATCAGGATCGGTCCATTTTTGGACCTAGTCCCTTTATAGATATAGCATCCGATATGAACTTTTTCATATCTGCAGCCAAAAAAATTAATAAAAATCCCACTCAAATTTGGTTTTTGCTTATTTTCAATGTCCAGTTAGTTGGGCCTAAGAGATAGGGTTTCTAAACGCATGGTATAGGGTATCGTATAGTCGGTCTAGACCGACTATAATTTTCTTACTTGTTTTTTTTGTATTAACAATACCCTAATTAGGCAAAAAACAAAACTTCTAACGTTTTTTAATGGATTTTATTTTTTTTTATTTAATTAAAGTAATTTATTTGAATATTCTCTATTTCTTATTCATCACTTGAACTATCATAGTCTTTATCATCATTACAATTACTGTCATCTGTATCATCATCATCATTATTATCATCATTATCATCATTATCATCATTATCATCATTATCATCATTATCATCATTATCATCATTATCATCATTATCATCATCATCATCGCTATCATCATCATCACCATCATCATTATTATCACTCTCATTGTTGTCATCATCACGATTTTCTTGAGAAATTTTTGGTAATATTAATAGATCTAATTCTGACTTCGATAAATTTTCTTTTTTTTTTTTGTTCACATTGCCTGTTGATGCTCGATATAAATGGGCCTGAACTTAATAGAAATCTATTAAAAATATCTTCATTCGACTTTTCCCGGTTGCAGTTTCGAGCAAAGTGCTCTCTGTAGTTGTTAAAGTCTTTATTCCTTGCTTCTTGAGCTTCTTCTGTTAATTCTCCTATTGGTAAAAGCGCGTGTTGTACTATTTCCGGGCCGTGAATTGAAAATTTATGTAATGTGTGCTGTGTTGTAAGCGAAATTACGAAAACTTTCCAAATAAATCTCGTGACCACATGAAACAACAATTAGTATTGTGTGCATTTTTTTAATTAGTGTTAGGTCCATTTTGTTATTTCAGATTTCTATCTTTAAAGGCCTAAAAAATCTTGTTGATGAAGGACGAGGATTTTTCCAAACTACTTCATTTCCACTAACAAGTTTAAATGGTACGATGGATGTTAAAACACTGAAGAGTCGCTTGCATTAGAACTATAAAAAGCCTGTTTGTACGAACTATGTCCGGAGCTTCCATCAAAACCCCACTTTGAAAACAAGGTTAAGTTTGATAATTTTTTTTCTGTTAAAATATCATAACATTTTGGCAGCATAACTAGTCTTTCAACCGTGTGATTTAAAAGTCCTTGAAGACTAACTTGTGCTGAAGTTTCACTAAATTTAACTTGATCTCGTTTGGGATAACACCTTTGTTTTGCTTGTTGAACTTTAGTATACGAAGGAAATTTTTCCGGAGCCACCCTTCTTATAATATTATAAGTGCTTCTTCTGCACTTAGTTGTTTTGGTTTAGCCTGCTTAAAGCATTTTTTATATTTTGCAGCCCTTGTAGGTGTTGACGTTGTTATTTCTTTCACTAGGTTTGCTGCCTCAACATTTCCAGAAGCTCTTAAACTCATTTGTGTAGCATGAGTCAAAACTGGTAATGAAATACTATCTCTTATGCTTCTACTTTTTTTAGATTTAGTTTTCTCACTGCAATCTTCGAATGAAAGTTCCTTGCGACCTCGTTTATTTGGTGGAGGAACAAATGAGATAGAAGCATTTAGCCATTCAGTATTTAATTCCAAAAAACGATCATGGTACCTTTTACATTTACTATATCGAGATTTAAACTGTTTAATAAAATTATCAATCGTTTGGTTGAAAAAACTCATATTGCTGGGGTTTATACGCTTAATGGTTTTCATTTTAAGAAAATTGATTTTATCCTCCCAATCATTTGAAGCGGTATATCTCATAAAGTTGTATAGTTCTAGGCGCGATATAGAAATAGTTTTGGGGCTTATTCCTAAAAATATTAAATTTGTTCTTATTTAATTTAACTGTTTAATCGGTTTTCCAATTCCCTTATACCGATTACTTTATTTAATGCAAAACACAATACGCACTTTACAAAAACTACATATTTTAAAACAGCAAAAAACACCACTGTTAAACAAAACATAAAAACAAGCACAAAAATAACGGCAATAGAGGCATTATTATTTATAAATTACGATAGTCAGCACGTGAATTTGGTAAATTATTAGAAAGTCCTATTTTTTCGCTGGAATTGAGTGTTAATTTTTATTATTTTCTGGTAAATTGGTCACCCTCGTGAACATGGGTGATCAAACGCCACTCGCGCAGCCATCTCTATTAAATAGCAAAATATATTAACAATAATATCAACAACAACAAAAATAGCTAACATTGAGAGTAAGACAATAGTAACAACAAAAACACTGTGGGTATGGTAAATAAAGGAATTTTGAAAACAAGACTTTTTACATAAAATTATTAACATCTTAAAACGGGGCAACAAAAATGCAAGCTTTTTTGTTTGTAGTATCAAGTAGAAATCCCATGCTTTTCAAAAAACACAACTTCAAAGCCGCCACTTTACTACTTTGTTACTTCTGGTCCATCATATATGGAAAATACCCCGATTTTAGAGTTTTTTTTTTAAAAAATATTAAAAATATTTCCACACATATTTTTATAAACACAAAATCATTTTTTTTACACTTAAATACCTGAAGTTGAAGGTTTCATCATAAAAGTTTAACTCTATTAATTTTAAATTTAAAAAAATAAGCACTGCTTTTTATCAAATTTCAATTTCTTCACTTTTTAAGAAAACAGCAATAATTAGCTAACTTTGACAGCTCACTACGGATGAAGTAAACAACTTAGATGGTTCAAATTTTAAACAGTAATGTAGAATTTTATCTAGTTTTATTCGATACCAATCATTCCGGCAAAAACTTAATTCTAAGCGCCACTTTGGACACATTTCAACCCAATGTGTGACGCTTTGAAGCGAAAAATTTTTTGTTTTGTTATACATATTTATAGTAAATTTTCAGACATATTGCAATTAATACTGTAATAAATATGAAAATTTTTTTAATTTTGTTTCAATGGTGCGTGGTGAAGAAGAAGATGAAAGCATACATTTCAAAAAGTCATAAGTACACTGTATTCTTAATCGGACCGGTTTCTGGCATTTCAGCCTTTATCAGCGATTTATTGAACATTATGATAATTGTTATGTTATAATTGAATAGATTGTATCTATATGAGATTTTTCTACTTAGGGCAGCCGTGAGGTTTGAACCTGAACCTTCACATACACTCGTACACTCACCTAAAAAAAATTTCAGTGCGAATGATTTTTTTTTTGTTTTCCGAAGAAATATTTATTTGAATTTTTCCAATAGTTTTTCAAATCATATTACTGTTTTTAACGTAGTGCAAATACATATACAAATATATATACAAATTATACCCTATCAGAACGACTAAAATTGTCGTAAGATCCAACTTATCATTTATATACATATTATATATAGATAAAATGAAACCATTTTTACATGTATTCCCCATATAAAGTTCTTCCCGATCTTTACTTAAATCTATCAGTAAACAAAAATAGTGTATAGTTTTTTTGAATATGGTTTATATATGTATGTTTTTGAGAAAAGTAAGTGGCTTTACTAAATATGGTCTATTTTTTGACCTAGTCTTCATATAAAAACAACATCAGATTATGAACTTTTTCCTATCTGCACACCACACATGAATAACAACAGTACTAAAATTAGTTTTATGCTTATTTTCTATAACCAGCGATAGCCCCAACAAAGTTGGATTCAAGAGCCTCTCTCGAAACGCATGGTATAGGGTCGGTCTAGACCGACCATAATTTTCTTGTTTAAACTGTGTTTTTCAATTTGCCTGGTTTTCATTATATCATTTTCAATGTCAATTATTGTCAGTTGTGTAAAAACGGATTGTAATGTCTTGTCATTTGCAAACCCTGGGAACATTTGATATCAAAACTGAAACTGCCAACATGTTGACAGCCAGATTTTTTGTTAGTTTATAAGACGTAATGTAAACGTAAGTAATAGAAAAGAATTAAGAAAATTATAGTTGGTCTAGACCGACTATACGATACCCTATTTCATGGGTTTAGAAACCCTATCTATTTGGTCCAACATATTAGATATAGAAAATTAATTATTTTTTTGCCTTCGAATATGAAAAATTTCATATATTTGTTAAGTCAGTTATTTTTTTAAAAACATACAAACCAGATTTGAGAAAAATCTGTGCAATATTTTTGTTTTTTTGATAGATTTGAGGGGGGGTAGGGTTTTTAAACTTTTTTTTTGCATTTCTCTTTCTGAATGTACAACATGTCGAGAGTGTTGTATCAAAATTTCAAGTAAATCGGAGCTAAACTTAATAAGATACAGCGTTTCCAGCGACCGGCCTCATACGGTATATCGTATATAAATCAGTTTTTAAAAAACTTTAAATCGATTTTCTCGCAAATAAATATTCGAAGTCCATGAACATCATAACTCAATCTGCTTGACCGATTCTTTTGAAATTTTATACACTATATCTACATCAGGTAACCACGAAGAGTTTTTTTTTATTTTCCATTTTTTTCATTTCAAAATGCTGCAAAAAAAAATTGAAAAAATTCTTCGTCACTACTTCAGGAAACATGTCACCTCTTAAACGCATTTCGATTTTTGATGTGTAAACATCTATACGCGCAGTGGGGGTAAATTTTTATTTCACAATACAATCACAAAAATGGCGTAATATGTGAGCATAAGAAAAAATCGGCGTAACATGTGAGCGTAAGAAAATATCGGTGTGAATTATTATTGTATTGGTGAAAAAATTGTGATATGTAATAACCTGTTTGAAAATGCAAAATGAAAAATAAAAAATTTAAAATAAGAAATGAAAAATGAAAAATAAAAAATGACAAATAAAAAATGAAAAATAAAGAAGGAAAAATAAGAAATGAAAAATTAAAAATAAAAATAAAAATGAAAAATAAAAAATGAAAAAGGAAAACTAAGAAATGAAAAATTAAAAATAAAAAATAAAGATGAAAAATTAAAAATAAAAAATGAAAAACGCAAAATGAAAATTTAAAAATAAAAAATGAAAACTAAAAATTAAAAACGCAAAATGAAAAATGAAAATTGAAAAATAAAGAATGAAAAATAAAAAATTAAATATAAAAAATAAAAAATTAAAAAGGGAAAAATAAGAAATGAAAAATTAAAAATAAAAAATAAAAATGAAAAATAAAAAATGCAAAAGGAAAAATAAGAAATGAAAAATTAAAAATAAAAAATAAAAATGAAAAATAAAAAATGAAAAATAAAAAATTAAAAACGCAAAATGAAAATTGAAAAATAAAAAATGATAAATAAAAATTAAAAACGCAAAATGAAAAATGAAAATTGAAAAATAAAAAATTAAAAATAAAAAATAAAAAATGAAAAATTAAAAATAAAAATGAAAAATTAAAAATAAAAAATAAAAATGAAAAAAAAAAAATAAAAAATGAAAAAGGAAAAATAAGAAATGAAAAATTAAAAATAAAAAATAAAAATGAAAAATAAAAAATAACAAATGAAATGAAAAAAAAAAAATAAAAAATGAAAAATAAAAATTGAAAAAGGCAAAATGAATATTGAAAAATAAAAATGAAAAATAAAAACTAAAAACGCAAAATGAAAAATGAAAACTGAAAAATAAAAAATGAAAAATAAAAAATGAAATAAAAACAAATGAAAAATAAAAAATGAAATATAAAAAATGAAAAATAAAGTATGAAAAATAAAAAATTAAAAATAAAAAATGAAAAATGAAAAATGAAAAATAAAAAATTAAAAATAAAAAAGGAAAAATAAGAAATCAAAAATAAAAAATAAAAATGAAGAATAAAAAATGAAAAAAGGAAAACTAAGAAATGAAAAATTAAAAATAAAAATAAAAAATGATAAATAAAAAATTAAAAACGCAAAATGAAAATTGAAAAATAAAAAATGAAAAATAAAAATTAAAAACGCAAAATGAAAAATAAAAATTGAAAAATAAAGAATGAAAAATAAAAAATTAAATATAAAAAATAAAAAATTAAAAAGGAAAAATAAGAACTGAAAAATTAAAAATAAAAATGAAAATGCAAAAGGAAAAATAAGAAATTAAAAATTAAAAATAAAAATAAAAAATAAAAATGAAAAATAAAAAGTGAAAAATAAAAAATGAAAAATAAAAAATGAAAATTGAAAAATAAAAAATGAAAAATAAAAATTAAAAACGCAAAATGAAAAATGAAAATTGAAAAATAAAAAATGAAAATTAAAAAATAAAAAATGAAAAAGGAAAAATAAAAAATGACAAATAAAAAATGAAAAATAAAAAGGAAAAATGACAAATAAAAAATGAAAAATAAAAAGGAAAAAAAAGAAATGAAATATTAAAAATAAAAAATAAAAATGAAAAATAAAAAATAAAAAATGAAAAAGGAAAAATGAAAAACGCAAAATAAAAATTGAAAAATAAAAAATTAAAAATAAAAATTAAAAACGCAAAATGAAAAATGAAAATTGAAGAATAAAAAATGAAAAATAAAAAATGAAATATAAAAAATGACAAATAAAATATGAAAAATAAAAAATTAAAAATAAAAAATGAAAAATGAAAAATGAAAAATAAAAAATAAAAAATTAAAAATGAAAAATAAAAATAAAAATGAAAAAATGACAAGAAAAATAAAAATGAAAAAATGACGAGAAAAATAAAAAATGAAAAATATAAAATAAAAACGAAAAATTAACCGGTTGAAATAATAAATAGTAACAATTATTTTTATATTAGCAGAGCTCCTGCAGTTGATTGCTATAAGTGATATATAGATAACGCTTTCTATTTGATTTGAAAAAAGTGCCATAAATAAAACTTTAATTACTAGATGTTTACACATCTCTCCTGTGATCGGGCTCACATGATTTTTTTTGTTTGACTTGATCCGGTAACGAGTTATGATGTTTAACGCAAAACAACAACGCCTCCGGAGATTCGCTGTCACGGATTTATTTATTAAAATTTTTAATCGAAAATTTTTTCAAATATAAATGTTATGCTATAACGTGTATATGAAATAAATAATCCAACATTATTCATATCTTCAAAAAAGAATTATGAAAATACGACCTTTTTTAACTTTTAATACCTTATGCCGCCTGTTGAAGCTTGGCTCGTTTGCCTCGCTCAACTTCATAGAAAAAGGATAAAAAAGGGGGTAACTTGGTGTTGCACCAAGTTATTTATTTAGTGTTTTAAATTTAAATTATCCTAGTGGTACACCAGGATAATGTAAGTTTAAATTTGTTAAGGATAGTTATCCAAGTGCTACACAAGGACAATGTAGTGTTCAAGTAAAAGGGCTGTTGGTTACTTGAGTGGCAAAATAATAAAGGCAATTTTATTAATAAACTTATGCTATATATATCATAAAATCAAATCAATAAAATTAACTGTATAAAATAAAAATGCAATAAAAACAATGCATATAAATTACAAAATAAAAAATAAAGCAACGAAAGCATATAAAATAAATGTAAATAAAAGCCAAAAAATGCATATATAAAAAATTAAATAAAATTAAAACACATACATACATATGCTAAAAATTGTTCATTCATTTGTTTCCCACAGTCAGTCGAAACAAAACAGATATTGCATTTCAATCCGACTGCCAATTCATATAGGCACGTGTAAAGTTTATTTACGTTGTTTAAGCCATGAATTATGCAGACGCAGCAATTCACACGATTTACTTGACAAAACGGTGAGAACCAAATAAGTTTAATTCTATAAAGATTTGTTTTTATTTTGCTGAAAATAAAAAAACATCAGAAAGAATTAACATAAGTGAAGTGAAGATCAGCTTCATATGGGGGTTATGACGAAGAATTGTCCTATAAGGTTTATTTTTGTACTACTGGTAAATGGATGTAATAAACATACACAATTCCAATTTGACCCAGATCTATATGATAATTTGGATATTATCACAATTAAAGTCGATCTCATAGGGCTCATTTGTATGGGGACTAGGTCTGAACATGAACCCATTTTCACCAATTTCAAAATCAAAAATCGCCAAAATCGAAAATCGCAAAAAGCAAAAAATCGCTAAAGCCAAAATTCGCCAAAATAAAAAATGTCTAAAAACAAAATTCGCCAAAATCAAAAATCGCAAAAAACCAAAAATCGTCAAAATCAAAAATAGCAAAAAAAAAAAGCAAAAATAGGCAAAACCGAAAATCGTTTAAATCAAAAATTGTAAAACCGAAAATCAGGAATAACAAAAATCGCCAAAACCGCAAATCGCGAATAACAAATATCGCCAAAATCAAAAAACGGCAAAATCAAAAATCGCAGAAAACAAAAATCGTCAAAATCAATATAGTTTTCTACAAAATGTATTCCCAGTTTTTATTTCATTACGATGGGTGTAGCGAAGCTCATCGGGTTACAGCTAGTATACATATATTTGCGGCCAGTAGTAGAATTACAAAGTTTACATGCACACACACATAGATAGGCAGATAGACGGATGGATGGACGGACGGACAGATGCACGGATATTCCTAAATCGAACTCAGAAAGTGATTCTAAGATGATCGGTATAATAAAAGATGGGTCTAGGTCCAATGTTTTTGAATATATAGGGTATAAATATTCGCAAACCGTCTTGTTCTAAACTTGCGACTATATTAAACGATTTTGTCTAAAATTTTAGGTTTTGAAACACCAAATTTATTATTTGTCTTCTCTCGTGATTTAGTTTCACAAAACCAGTTATGTCACTTCTAAGGGGTACGAGAATACTAAAGAAAATTATCAGCGGTAAAAATCATTAGTTTAAGTGGATCCTTAAACTTATAGTTAATAATGCCCTATTTCCCAAGTTTTGCATATTTAATTTTAGGTCCGAATAGTGCAAGTCTCTGGAGTAATTCAGGTATGAAGTTGGGATATATATATATTTGTACTTCTAAGGTCATCAAAGTTTCTCTTAAACTAATATTTTTTCCGCTCAAAGTCATTATACCCAAACCACATAGTGGTTTTCGATTTAACGATGTCCGTCCGTCCGTCCGTCCGTCTGTGTGTCCATGTAAACCTTGTAATCAAACTGCAGGTCGCAAATATGCATATATTTTGACGAAATTGGGTATATAAGCTTTTGTCAGCCATAGAATGAACGGCATTGAAATTGGTGAGAATCGGTTCATGTTCAGACCTAGCCCCCATAAAATGACCCCTATGAAATCGACATAAATTGCCATAAGATCCAAATTGTCATATAGATCTTACTCAAATTGGGTTTGTATGCGTTTATTACATCCATTAATGAGTAGTCCAATAATGATGCCTATGGGACAACTCTTAGTCATAGGCCCCATATAGAGCTGCTTCCCGATCTTCACTTAAATCTATTAAAAAACAAAAATATTGTTTGTATATATTTTTGCAAAATACAAGAGACTTTACCAAACATGGTCAGGATCGGTCCATTTTTGGCCCTAGTCCCCATATAGATATAGCATCCGATACGAACTTTTTCATATCTGCAGCCAAAAAATTAATAAAAATCCCACTCAAATTTGGTCTATGCTTATTTTCTATATCCATTTAGTTGGGCCTAAGAGATAGGGTATCTAAACGCATGGTATAGGGTATTGTATAGTCGGTCTAGACCGACTATAATTTTCTTGCTTGTTTTCTTTTTTATTAGGCCCGTACTTTTCAGAAGTGATTTATCTGGTTTTGTGTAAACAAGGCATGAGAGAAAATAATTTAAAAAAATTGTATGTGTCATAAGCTAATTTTTTGGATATTATTCGTTCCAGCGACCCTTTACCGACCGCCAAAAAATATGAAAAAATTCTCAAAAATCTCTTGAGCTATAGGAATTAATATTCCGCTTTAACAATTGCAAAAATAATTTTTTTTTTGTTGAAATGCCCAAATGTATTGCTTGTAGTTATTCGATAATACAGTGAGCATTAAGTTTGATTTTTCTATTTTTATCGTTATCAATAAAAACAAAACGAGGATTTAGTTTTCTTTTCTTGTTTTCGTTTAGTTATGTGGTTTTTATGAAATTTTTTTTTTTTTTTTGTTTGTTAGATAACTCCTTTTTTCCATTAACATTAAGTGTTTCACAAAACAAAAAACCAATAATGTTTCATGGCCTTCAATTACCCATCATGTAGAACGTACGAGTGAGTATGTGTCAATTTGCTAAACTCGTATACTACGAAGTTGTTGAAAACTTTGTGCGGAACAATATTTGTTCATTTATTTTGTGGTTAAGTTTTTATTGAACTTGAATAGTTCTGGTTAAATTATATTTAGGTTTAACTTCCCTGTGAGATATAGTTTTATGTTCAGATGTTAAGCATTTTATTAGAAACATGTGTTAATTGACTTAATAGTTTGTATAAGTATATACTCGTACATGCAACTGAATACATATGTATGTATGTACGTGAGTGAGGATATAAGGGAGCTTCTAAAAGGAATCGATAATATTGGATATAATGAAAACGGCTTTTGAAATAATCTAAAAACAGAGGTGCACATTTTGAATTAATTTATGTATGTTATGCCAGCAAAAAGTGATTACTTCTAAGCTCGGTGTAGTTTTTTTTTGTGACATATTCTTGCGTTGAAATTGAAGTTTTTATACCCTATACCGCTCTGTGATCAGTGCATGAGTTAACGCAGTTTCTAACTACAAAAAATGTTTGACCTTAAACCACCATACGACGTTTCTGAGCCGATTTAACGATGTCGGTCCGTCCGCCTGTCTGTCCATATGCCCATGTAAGCCTTTCAATCAAACTGCAAGTCTCAAATATAAATATATTTTTTGTAAAATAGAGTTGATTGGTGAAAACCGGTGCATGTTCAGACCTAGGCCCCATACAAATAATCCCTCTATGATCCACTTAAATTTCATATAGATATTATTCAAAAAAGATTATCATATTATTAGTCAAAATTGGTTTATATGTCTTTATTATACCCATTACATTCTTAGTCTTTGTTCCCAAATAAAGCTGCTTCCCGCTCTTGACTTAAATCTAGCAAAAAAAAATTTTTTTTATAGATTTTTTCAATTTTGGTTAATTTCTGTTTTTGAAAAATTTAAGTGACTTTAATAAATATGATCGATTTAATTTTGATCTAGTCCCCATAAAAAAATAGCATCCAAGATATAAAAATATCATTTTGAAATCTGCTGGTCACAATTAAATAACAATGCCACTCCAATCGGATTATGTTAATTTTCTATATCTATTTACGACTTAAGGGGGGGGGGTAAGGTTTTAGAAGTTAGAAAAATCGTACTTTCATTAATCTTTTCTGAAGATATCAATAATGTTAGATTATTTATTTCATAACATTCGAAGACTCTTTCAAAAAATTTTCAATTAAAAATTTTAATAAATAAGTCCGTGACAGCGAATCTCCGGAGGCATTGTTGTTTTGCGGTGAACATCATAACTCGTTACCGAATCATGTGAAATAAAACAAGTAAGAAAATTAAAGTCGGTCTACACCGACTATATGATACCCTATACCATTCGTTTAGAGACCCTATCTCTCAGTCCCAACTAACTGGATATAGAAAATAAGTATAAACCAAATTTGAGTGGGATTTTTATTAATTTTTTTGGCTGCAGATATGAAAAAGTTCATATCGGATGCTATATCTATAAGGGGACTAGACCGAAAAATGGACCGATCCTGACCATGTTTGGTAAAGTCTCTTGTATTTTGCAAAACTATATACAAACAAAATTTGAGAAGAATCAGTGCAATATTTTTACTTTTTGAGAGATTTAAGTGAAGATCGGGAAGCAGCTCTATATGGGGCCTATGACTAAGAGTTGTCCCATAGGGATCATTTTGGACTACTGATTAATGGATGCAATAAACACATACAAACCCAATTTGACTAAGATTTATATGATAATTTGGATCTTATGGCAATTTATGTTGATTTCATAGGGGTCATTTGTATGGGGGCTAGGTCTGAACATGGACCGATTCTCACCAATTTTAACAGCGTTCATCCTATGGCCGATGAAAGCTTATATACCAAATTTCATCAAAATATATTCATATTTGCGACCTGCAGTTTGATTGCAAGCTTTACATGGACACACACACGGACGGACGGACGGACGGACGGACGGACATCGTTAACTCGAATCAGATAGTGATTC